>JARNME010000404.1:5158034-5682292 GCA_030179655.1 Scaptomyza flava | reverse complement strand
TTCTTTCTTTTCTCATTTCCTCTCTTTGCAGCTTTAAGTGTCAACGACGCGTATTGGCAACAACAACGGCGACGACGACGAGACTATTACAAAAACTGGACAACAAAAAAGCGGGAAAACAAGCGGCACGGAGTCAAAGTCAAAAAAACAGGCCCAACTAACGAGCAGATGCCCAGGAGGAGCACTGAACGCAAAACGAGACACACAGGTGTGACCCAGCCAACAGCAACAACAACAGCAACAGCAACTACAAACAATTTATGTTACGACAAAAGTTGCGATTTAAATGTTTAAATGCCAGACATGAGGTTGTATATAACCACAACCGATCTGTGCTGGTGAAACGACGAAGTTAATAGAAATACAAAGCGAAGTTTCTATGGCAGCGCCTGGGATGATGCCCCCATCATCGCCAGCAGCCGATTACGATTGGGCGCCTATTGAAGTGAATGAATTTTTGGCCAGTGCAACGGGTCAATCTCAGAAGGATGCCCAAGTGCGTTATGAGCTAACCGATACATTGGGCAGCACTTTAGCGCCATTGCTCTACGATGCTGGTCAAAGGTTACTTTTCAATAGCAGCTTTGCCATTAGCATTGATCCCAACTACAACAACCACAACAACAACCAGATTAACAACAACTACAATGATACTAGCTATACGGATCTATTTCCACAAATGGATGATATGGGCGACGAACCAAATTGGACACGCATCTGTGAAGAGGTTTACAATCCGCAGATGGAGAATAATCGCATTGAGTTTTGGGTATGCGGCGTCCTTCTCAACATTGTTGGCACTCTGGGCATATTGGGCAATGTGATATCGATGATTATCTTATCGCGTCCACAAATGCGTTCGAGTATTAATTATTTACTAACTGGTCTGGCACGTTGCGACACAATGTTGATTATTAGCTCCATGCTGCTGTTTGGCATACCATCCATATATCCTTATACAGGACATTTCTTTGGCTATTACAACTACGTGTATCCTTTTATATCGCCAGCAATGTTTCCCATTGGCATGATTGCCCAAACGGCCAGCATCTATATGACATTTACGGTTACATTGGAACGTTATGTGGCCGTTTGTCATCCTCTGCGGGCGCGTGCCCTTTGCACTTATGGCCGGGCAAAGATTTATTTTATAGTCTGCGTCTGCTTCTCGCTCGCCTATAATATGCCTCGATTTTGGGAGGTTTTAACGGTGACCTATCAACTGCCTGAAACGGATATTGTATTGCATTGTGTGCGACCATCGGCGCTGCGTCGTAATCCTACATATATAAATATCTATATACATTGGTGCTATCTGATTGTCAACTATATAATACCCTTTCTCACACTGGCCATACTCAACTGTTTGATCTACAGGCAAGTGAAGCGTGCGAATCGAGAACGACAGCGTTTATCGCGTTCGGAGAAAAGGGAAATTGGATTGGCCACAATGCTGTTGTGCGTCGTCATTGTATTCTTTATGCTCAACTTTTTGCCATTGGTGCTGAACATTTCGGAGGCATTCTACAGTGTCATCGATCACAAGGTGACCAAAGTGTCCAATCTATTGATCACCATCAACAGCAGCGTCAACTTTCTCATCTATATCATATTTGGGGAGAAGTTTAAGCGCATTTTTTTACTCATTTTTTTCAAGCGACGCTTCAGTCGTGACCAACCGGATCTTATACACTACGAAAGCTCCATTTCAAACAACGGCGACGGTACAATGAATCATCGATCATCCGGCCGCTTTTCG
Organism: Scaptomyza flava; assembly: GCA_030179655.1. NCBI lineage: Eukaryota > Metazoa > Arthropoda > Insecta > Diptera > Drosophilidae > Scaptomyza > Scaptomyza flava. The sequence goes on along the minus strand of JARNME010000404.1, from coordinate 5,680,533 downwards.
CGGCACGGCACACAACGAGCCACCACAAACACTTACCTGGTTGCCACGGGCGGCGGCAATAGCTCAACGAATAGTGTGCGGCTCACGCAAGTGTCGGGCTCGCCGGCTCTGGTCAAGATAAAACGAAATCGTGCACCATCACCGGGTCCGGTTGTGTACTATCCGGGTCCGAGGGAAATGCAACGTTCCGTCACAACTATGAATTCGACAACTAACAATAATACGGCACTTGGCTACGACTGGACCGTCGATGGCAAGAAACTTGGACATGTCTCGTCCGGTTTTTGAGCCGATGGCATCCTGTACATAGTTTAATCTCTAATATTTATACCATAATGTAAATAAATATGTATATAGACATATATTAAGTGTGTATAAAAACCAGAAAAAAACTGAAGCGCGCTAAGCGTTGCGTTACTTTGTGATAAGCGTTAAGTGTTTCTGTCTCTCTCTCTCTCTCTCTCTCTCTTTCAATTCTGTCTCTATACTTAAAGCCGTTAATGAACTAAGCAAAAAGTACAGCAACAATTTCGTATCACAAATAACCTAATAAATAAAACCTCAACCTTTGTTTTTCACAAGCTAAGGTCAGTTAACTTGTTGTTGCAGTCAGTCAGTATCTTAACAGGAAAAGGAATTTTACTCAAAATGTCATCATACCATGTTATTTACAACTATTTTTTTATTTATTTCTTTTTTTTTTGCAATCCTAAATTTTTCAACTTTCCAAATAATAAACCTTAGTAATAAACTAGATTTTTGAGTTAATTTATTTAATAAATAAAACAAGTTTGTTTTTTTTGCTTAGCAAACTTTGTCAAAAATTTATTTTTATAAATCATGATTAAGCGAGTTTTACTTAAAATGTTTCCTTAGATTCTGTAGTAAAATATGGCCATAAATTAGCTCAAATGTTTACAAAGCAGTTTTTTCTATGAAAGACTGAATTAAGAATGCCCCGATTATACGCTTATCAAGTTGCTAGACTGAGATGAATAAATTAGGCCAAACTAGAAAGCTCACCAGAGATTATAACTATGCGAAAACCTCAAAAATATGTTATTCACCAATATCCAATAGGAAAACATATCCAGTTGGATAACAAATATGTATATTATTGCTTAAGAAAATGTCCTTTTAATAATTCAAGTACGTCCTCTCTATGTGATACTAAACGACGTCATTATTGCAAATTTGAAATGAGTATTAATTGAAATCGTTGTAAGGACTTTAATTTGAACTTTTACTTTTGAGCAAACTTGATTAATGAAACCAAATAACCCAAACTGTTGCTGTACTTAAGAAAAACAAAGATAGATAGAATACAAAACTCTTCATTTGAAATTCATTATCGAATTTTGGTATCGTAATGAATAGAAATTTGTTTCGATTTTGCACTTAATTAAGTTGCAAAACTGTAATTACGGCTACTGAATAGATTAATGTCCGGAAAACTGAGCTGACTGTTGAACAGAAATGCATGGAATGCAAGCTAAGAGCAACTTTTCTTCATTAGCGTCAAGTTTTTGCTTTTAATCAAATATAATTTTCCAATGAATTTTTCAGCAAAACTTGATAAATGATTTTTTTTCACATTTCTCTTTATATTTGTTTCGTTCGCTTTCTTTATTTATTTTTTTTTTCGATTTTCTGGCTGTGTATAAAAGAAAACTTTTTAATTTTGTTATCGATAGCAGTTCATATTAATTTTATTTATTTTTTTTTTTATATTTTTTTATTAACTTTGGGTTCGACGTTGCAATATGTCAAATTGTCGAAGTTTACAAAGTTTGCTCCAGTTTGCTTCAGTTAACAAAAATGTGCTGAGCTCGATAAAAATGAGTTCATAAAAACTTGCATTTACTGAATGTAGCTCAATTAACTTAAGACATAATACACTTTGCAATTGTAAAAGACATTTTCAGGTGTTCATAAATAGAATTTATTCAATCGAACTCTCAAAATAATCCCAATAAACTGACTTTGTAAATATTTCGTATATCAATAATTAAATATATGTATATGTATATATAGCTAATGGCAGTTACAATGAGAATGCGAATTAAATATTATTTAAACCTAGCTATAGTTTAGTTTTAAATATAAATTATCAAAACTACATTAAACTCAAGCTTAATATTCGCTCGAGAAAATCACAAAACAAAAAAAAAATTAAAAAAATATCGTTAAAATATCGTTAATGAGAAAATAATCATTATAGTTGGGGCTGGCTATAATACTCAACATTGGCAGATGGAGAATGGCAAATGGCAATGAGCATGCCTAATGGCCACTTACAATTCAATTTCTAAGCCCTGCCCATCGCAAAGTGGGTGGGGCCAAGACGTAATGCTCAACTAAAACAAAATCTCAGCCACAGCACCACCACCTGATGATGTTCGTGTGGGTGTGCAAGATGGTTGTGGATGGATTGTCTTCATCTCTAGCTGCGCTTTAAGAGCTTAACGCATTTGCCTATGCTGAGCACGTGGTGATTGTTCCCAAGTTTATGTCGCCAATGTCAGCACACAAAGGAATTTTTATTTTAATAATCATAAGGCAAGAAACTTGCTTCGCAGCTATGTGCTATGGAATACCCTGCTTATAAGTTAAGCAATAAACTTGCACTTTCTTTTAGAGGGTAATAATCGCAGCAGAGCATTTTTAATATGTTTGTTACGTGTTTGAATTTGGATTCAACTAAATGCACAATTAATTTGAATTCACAAATTTATTCACAGCCCAACAATGTGGCACGTTTATAAATGTTTTGTTTTTGCTGTTTGCTTCTGAAAAGTGTGCTATGAAAATAGATGGCAAGCAACAACAGCAACAAAAGCCTATTCGTTAATGCCGGTTAAGTTTATTTGGCTTTTGTGATAAACACAATAAATCAGTTTTGGCATCGTTATGGCAAAAGGCGCTGCAAAAACGCAACCATAAAGCAAACAAAGAGCCCGCAAAGTAGTAGTAAAGAGTAGAGTTATTTTGAGTGCTGTGTGAGTTTGGTTTTTGGTTTTAGGTTTGGGTTTGTCTGTCATCGCACACGAAACAGTTTGATGTATTTTTAATGCCATTTGGATTATCAGATTATTATGATGAGTTTATGTTTGCTGATGCTTTGACAAACGATATTGCCTTTGATGGGTTTAAGTCAAACTAATTAGCACAACAAAAGCTGCACAATTTCAAATTTAATGAATTCGTTTGCAAGAGTTCTGTTCTGCTTTGACTTGTGTTAAAGGTTTCAAGCAGTCGCCAAATGCATTTACTCGAGACACGTATTCCCAAGACTCTACTTTCCAACAAGCAATTGCCTTTAGGCTGGCTCTTTGTGTATATCTACAATCTGCTATCTACTATCAAGATCTTAACTGCCCTGCGGCTGCTGCTGCTCTACAAAGCTATAAGCTTACGCATAAGTATAAGAAACAAACGAACAAAACATTGAGCATTTGGACTCATCATACAATTAGCTTTGAATTATAGCAATTACAGCGTCAAATAGTCTGGTAAGTTGCCATTTGTGTGGCTGCTGGCTTTCTTTATATCCAATGTATATAAACATATCTATACAAACAATAACACGTTACTAGCCTAGCCTAGACATATGTGTGTGTATGTGCCTTATCTGACATGGAATGGCACCTAATAAAAATCCGAGCATAAAATAACAACTGAAAATAGATTGCATATCACAATATTTATGGAGCAAAATTATTTTACTTGCTTGGTAGGCATTTCGTGGATTTAATCTTTGTTTAAATCTTAAAGACCACATGATTTCTTTATTATGTTAAGTGTTTGTAATTTTTTTTTATATGTAAATTTTGTTTGGTTATTTAAATGTGTGATTGCATAACAGAAAGGAAAGAAGTTGTATAAGTCGGAAACTTAGCAACGAAATGCAAAGAAATTTAAACAAAAATACATTTCCTTAATAAACTGTAAACAAAGTATTAAACTGAGTGTTAGAAATTATCTTGTGATTAAATTATAGCACAAGAATAAAAATTTTTATTTATATTTTTTTAGTTTTTTTCCTTTTTTTTTTTTAACCTTTATTGATTCAGTATTGTACTTTTTAATGAGAACGGATTTCACTAATAGAAGAGTATTTCGCATTGGTGGAAAAATATTTCACAGTGAGCTTAACACAAATTATAATAAAAGGGTGATTTATAAACAGGGTGATCAATATAATAAAGAATATGCAGAATGCACTCACCGTTAACAGCAACAACACAGGTACAGTTCAATGGAAGGGCTCTCTCTCGTTTCTCTCTCTCTCTCTCTCTGCTTTTTTTCACTGACCACTTTCACAAAAACAAAAAGCTGACACCCACACACACCAATAATTAAATGAGATGCATCTCATCTCTCTTTTCTATGCATGTATGCATATTGGTTTATTATATTTTCACTGCATTTCACACACAACAAAAAAAATAAAATAAATAAAGTAAAGCAAAGTAAGTAATACCATCTTCAATGCTTCGCTTATTGTGTAAATTTTCATCGCGCTCAACGCAACAACAACACAATCGTATGAGCGCGCTTATCCTCTCTCTTTAACTTTTTCGCTAACGAGCAAAGCAGCAAAAAAAAATGGCACGCGTTGCTGAACCTTCTTTTGCTTAAAAACACTTTAAAAAGCAATTACACGGCGATTCTATAATGCTATTTACATTTTGCGTATGTTCAGTGATTTATTTAAACACAATTTGACTATTAATATAGGGCGTATCGACTATTAATTACATAAAACAACGGACGACAAGCTCCCAGCGATGTAAAGACGCGCAATGCTCCAGGCTAACTGCCTTTGGAATTTGTGAGCTTGTGGAAGGTAACGATCGCTCTCAGTTGTTAGAGCAGGACAGTCCTTCCATTATCTCTATTCCCGAATTTAATTTACATTCGTGTGCAGCAACAACTAAATACGCATGCATTTTTGTTTTTGCATGTACATATTTTACTTTTGCCAGTAGTGTTGCCAGGTTAGCGTATTTCAGGCTAGATCTAGCATATTTGAAAATATAAAAGCTTATAATATTTACAAAAATCACATAGGATCGTAAAAATTTAGCGTTTTTCTGGATGAGTTATTTGATATTCGTGGAACTAATTTACTTGGTAAATAGCTTGTTTTAGCTTAATTTTTCCTAGAATCTAGCTTATGCGGGCGCTCAAAATCTGGCAGCACTGATTGCCAGTTTTCTTGCTTTAATTATTATGTTCAACAGAAAACCAATAAAAACAAAAATATGAATGAATATGTTAAAATGTGTAGGTGTAAATTTCTGTTTGTAGTTTGATGGAACAGACACAGAAAAATATCAAAAATAAAAAAAATCTCGATTAGCAGGCCCAGCAGAAATGTTAAAAACGCACATGCATACAAACACTAACACATTTTAACTGTTCTTGGTTGTCGCTGGCTCACTGCTTGTCTTACAATTGACGGGCCGCTGAGTGCTTGGGCAACTGAAACAAAAACGGCTGCACATGCTATCCGCTACCGCGCTCGCTCACACTCATAACTTACTGCTTGTGTTACTCTCTATTCCATTGGAAAACACCACAAGCAAGACAAATTACAGTTATTGCTTTCCTACAGCTATTGTTTTTCTTATCAATTGCAAACTCTACAGATTTTCTATACTCTTTGGATCAATTAAAACTAAATTTTCAATACAAAAATCTAATTTCAATCAATTCTTTAAACACATTTCTCACAAATATCAAAAACAAAAAATGATAAATGATAAAAAAAAAAAAAATACTTATTCTCATCTCGTATTTTGAGTCTCTCTGCAAGTCTATGAGCATTCATTAATTTGTCTTAATTGAATGAGGCAACAGAATGCCACTAAAGCTGAGCTAAACTAAGTCAGACTTTTCGCTCAATTTTGATCCACGCTGTGTGTTGCATTTGTGTGTTGCAAATTGAGCCACAAAGGTTACAAATTAATTCAGCGCCAGCCGTTGAGCAATCAACACGTGAAACACTCATAGATATACTACAGCTATAAGGCGTAATAAATATTTTGTGGAAAATGTGGAAATTTGTGTTGTTTGCGCTGCACTTGCAACCGTTTGTGGCAACACTTGCAGGTTAGTTTAAATAGAGTTTTAAGTTGAATTTATATGTTACAAAAAGTATTTATTAGCTGGTTGTCCCATATTTTTAACCATTTCGCTGGCTGGCAAAACCTTGACGGAGTCTTGTCTCGAGGTTAACTGGGGACCCGATTGCTATGCACCACCCGAATGGGTTGGCATCTATCGCCAAGATCCGTCTGTGTCCAATTTTCAACCCGAACTACGCATCGATGGCATTCGAAATCGCACGGGCAAGCGGCAGACACCAATAAAGCTGGGCAAATTGCATTTTCCAGGTGGCTGGAATCGTCCGGTCGATGATCAGTCAACAGCCACCAAGTATCCCAAGGGCAAGTGTCTGCCATACTATGTTGCCAGCTATAATGGCACCGAACTTCTCACCATTGATTGCCTTAAAATACAGCCCAATTGGTTGGCGAACCTTAAGGATGCAGCAAATATGCCGCTCAAGCATCTCTTTCTACCTGGAACTCATGCCTCCGGCGCCTATATAACTAACTATAGTAAAACCAAATCCTTGCTCGTTAAGGACTATTTGGTGGCACAGCACTTTGATGTTTGGTCACAGTTGGTTTTTGGCATACGTTATTTGGATTTGAGTGTGGGGTAAGATTGAAAGAGCAAAGAAACTTCTCTATTCTTAACACTCTTCTTCTTGTACAGCTATAGAAATATGGAGAGCAGCGTTGATTCGGATAACTTTTGGACGGTTAATGAGAATATGTTTATAAATCCATTATCCGATGTTCTTCATGATGTTCGTCGCTTTGTACAGTTGTCGAATGAGATTGTTGTCCTGGACTTTAGCTCTTTTCCCATTGGTTTCTACAAGCATCCGGAAATCTATAGCAGTCTGTATCATGTGATACGCCAAGAACTTGGCGATGTTGTCTATGAGCGCAATGTGAGCATTAATGAACATTGCTCAGAACGTAGTTTTGATGATTTGCGTGCTGTGAAACGACAGGTTCTGCTTCTGTTTCCCACCGAGGAGCTACCATATCCCGAAAACGGTTAGCAAATCGATTTATTTCTACTCACCAATCCTTAAAAACGCATATTTCTTCTGCAGAATCTGTGCTGCTTTGCGCTCCTTGGCAGCGTTTCAGCACCAGCTTTATGAATATCTCACAAACCTTGGACTATATGCGCCTGCTGTTTAGTAAGAAACCCGATTCTCCCGTACAGGATGATGGTTGGATATTTCTGGCAGTGAAGAGCATGGAACAAGCTCTGAACAACCACAAATTGCAGACAGCCAAAGAACGTGCTGCACTCATTAATCCCAAGGTGAATCAATGGATAAATGGTCCCTGGGGCATTAATGCCAATGTTGTTGCCATCGATTACTTTAGTAATACCAATTTAGTTGATGTCGCAATTCATGTGAATGCGCACAAGGCATTTCTAGCAGCGAATGAGAAGTTTATTAACCTAGAAATACTAAGTCGCCGTTAAAGAATAGTTTAAAAAACAGTTTAAAGTCAATAAACCATTTACTCCGAGTTGGCAATACAAAAGATATGAAACTTGACTAATTTAAATGGGTAGCACTTTACATTTAGCCAGTACACACACCAAACAGCTTTGCATGGTAGCAAGTTGTGTATTTTAAGGCAGTTCATGTGTGCAAAGCCTTAACTGAAAAATTATTAGCTATTTATTAGTTATTAAGCACATTGGAGTTGTTTAAAAACTCAGTTAACTCTTTGATATAAGTTGGCAGCACTTGACATTTACCCAGTACACACTTCAAGCAGTTTTGCAGTGCAGCAAGCAGTGCGTGCGTACGGTTCGTGTCCAAGTCTGTAAATGGAATTCAGAGATTTAAGAAAGATTTTAACTGTTTAAAATATATTCTTAATAAAATGTAATTTGTTTTATTTCAAAACGTTACATATATTAATAATACTTGTGCAATATTTAACTTTTCGAGTGAGTTGTCAATTGCGAAATTTTTTGTTAATTTATTTTTGTATATATCATTCAACTAAAAACAGAAGAGACGACTTCAATACTAGATACCAAATGCTTCGAAACTGACTATAGTTCTAAAAACAATTCAATTCATTAAAAGCAAAACAAAAGTTGTGGAAAAAAGTTATCAAATTGATCTGCAATCTTTTGAACTAAACGATTGAAGTAACTAAACAAAACATTTTATTTTTGGACAACTGCTTTAGAAACTTATTGCTGTTTTTGTCTTCTTTTAAACAACAATGACATCACTCATCAAGTATTGCATACGAATATACAGTAAACCTTATACAGCTGTTTATACAATTTGCTTTTTACGTATACGTAATTCGTCACTCAAAATTCGACTTGTTTGTCATTTTTGGTGACAATAAACATAAAAGAAATAACTCTTGCTAAATTTAGATGTTACGTTCGCAATTAAGATAACGATATATAAGGAGTCGTTAGGGTATCTAGACTTCGACAAGCCAATGATTTGTTTTTTCTTGTTTTAGTAAGCGACCTTCAGTTTTGCCAATATATTAATTAAAAGCCAAACGCAACTTAAGGTCAACATTGAGCTTAAATGTAGAGCATTTAAACTTTGCATATATTCAAGGTGCCGAATTAATTTTGTCGCTTATTCTTTTCTTTTCACGGTCTTTTAAAACTATTTCTGTTAATTTAAAAATAGCAATTACCAAGCAATAGATGACTCAAATGCTTATTTCATCTCCATGCATTCATTTAAATAGTTAAAATAACAAATGGCTTTTGATTGGCAAAATGCTCAGTTTGCAGTGCTGTGACAGCAACAACAAAAGCAACTAACTTGGCTAAGAGACACGAAACCGGATCTAACTGAATCTAAATGCAGCAAATCCGTTTGTCGATGTGGCAAATGTCTTGTGATTTTTACAACTGCAGACTTGATATTCCAAAAACAAAAACCTCGAACTGCGCTTAGCAACCGCCAATAGTTTAGGTAATAACCCAAGTACTACTGTTACTACTGTTATGATGAACGATGATGATCGATGCATTTAAAATGCATTTCAGCAGTTGAATGAACTTTGTTTAAGTGTGTTTAATCTCGAAGATAATAAAAAACAAACATCGCCAAACTGATAACAAATGGAAACAAAGATCGAGGCACTTGCTAATTAAACAGTAACGTCAGTTACTGTCTTTGTTAACGGTATGTCAGAAACACTCAAAGGCAAAATCCAGCACAGTGTCGTAAAGTGTTGCGATAAAAAAACAAAGTTGCGAAACCTTTCTGAGCCAACTAAGAATTAAAAAAACAAACTTTTCATATAAGTTCTACTTTATTAAACGACTTTTGGTTCGGATGAACTATTCACTGAACCGAACCAACCAACATTGTTCCTGATGAAAGTTCTTTCGAACCTAATGACTTATAAGCTCGAACAGAAAATCTAAACACTCGATTATTCTTTTATTATACAACTCTAATATGTACTGAAGTTTCTATAATAAAAACATATTCCTATAATGAAAATGTTGTAATAAATATCAAGGTTAATGATCTATGTATTATTAATTTCAGTAACTATTACTAAATCGCTAGCTGGAAACACACTCTGAAGTATTACTCACTATATTGTGTGGACGCACTGTTGAATTGTGGTTAGTTTATTTGCTTTTGTTACGTTAATAATTCTTAATAAATTATAAGCTATTCCTAAACTGAAAATAACCTTTGAGGTGCCCTTTGATAGGGCAAAAGAAAAACTCTTTAAGCATATCATTAACCCTATATTTCTATTTGGTGCGCATTTTAATACGCAACAACAAACCGATTAGATGTTGAAAACAGGGCCCCGTGTTGAAAAACGCCTCCAGTCATCAGTGTAGCGGCGTCGGCACCTTTGACAAGCTGGTTTTTTAATTGGAAATGGTTGCTGTGAAACCCAAAGAACCCATAAATGGAAACAACAAGAATTGTGCATTACGGATATATATTATATATAATCAATCTATTTGTTATAGTAAAAATAATTATAGTATTAGTTGAATACATCCTATACATTCTATGCGTATGTTCTAATCGCTGTGTGTTATTTTTGCTGTTGATGTTCTTATATGTATATTGTATAACGGCCAGCTGGCAGGAACAATCCCAACAGCTGGCCGTACCATCTGCTAGGCAACCCGGGATGTGGTGGTGGCTGTAGTGGCGGGTGTTGAGTTCTATTTAATTTACAACGGCCGAACGATCTGGCCAACGACGATGACATGGTCCTTAAGAAAAATATACACGCATGACATCGGTGAAGGGTTTGCGGCACAGCGGACACTTCGTAACGGATGAGGCGCACTTGGCGCATGCAACAACATGGCCGCAGGGCAAAAACGCTGTATTGTATTCGTCGGCATAGCATATCTTGCAGAGTTTCTCTTCCCGTAGAGCTGTCCTCTCTGAGCCGCTGCCCTCTGTGCAGCCTTGTGCCACAATTTTCTCGTAGATCCTTGAGGCAGCTGTGTGCTGTTGTGTTGTTGGTGCCACATCGCCGCTTTCGATCGAAGCTTGCTGTTGCTGCAGCTCCTCTTCGATGGGATTCTCGACAGCAGCTAGACTGCTTGATGCATTGTTTGCTAGCTGTTGCTGTTGTTGCTCCTCCTCGATGGCTGCGGCCTTTTGAACATCTTCTCTGGCTGCTGCCGCCTTCTCTGCCACCGAATCGAGATACAATTGACCCTTGATCAGTTTGACAAAACGACATTGACTTAACCAGAGAGCATGCTGTTCCCATGGCTCGTCCTGATCGTCCCAATCCTTGAGGCCGCCGCCGCAACTGAAGCAACGTACACGATCGCCGACGCCAGTGTAAAAGAAACCCGCCTCGGCGAGTTGTTGCGGCTTTTGCTTCATGTTGCGCGGCCAATCCTCGAAGCTGCGCAGACGCGCCGACTCGATGGCATATTCGGGGTATTCGGGAAAAAAGTTGCCACCGCTGGCGGCTGCGGCAGTCGGGCGGCTGCATGGTGGCTCTGGCATCGATGACGTTGAGACGACACCAGCTGGACCAGCCGAATTTGAATTGGTCGACTGTATCGATTGACGACCCTCGGAATAGGCATTCTCATGCACCTCTATCACTGGATTGTTGGAGCCGCATATATCATAGCTGATCGGCGGCAGCAATGCATCAAGTGCCTCAGGATTCAGGGGTATATTGTTGGTGGTGCGACGACGGAGTAGCGGGCAATTTGGGGACCAGCGTAAATGCTCAGGTACAGGTTGATCTTCGCGCTCCCAACGACCAATTTCCACCTCACAGAAATAGCACTTGACCTTGTCGTCCTCGTTCGTATAGAACATGCCCGTTTGGGCCAAGGTATGCTTATCCAGCCATGGTACTGGCCAATTACTGAAGGTCCTCAAGCGCTCATCTTCACGATGATATTTCTCGTTCATTCTGTTCACATATAGCTTACAAAATTGTATTTGTTCTGTGCCCCTGGTGCTATTATCCACTTGATCCAATGTCGTTATTGTTGGTACTGCTTGCGTTAATAATGTCGTGGATCCATAGGGTATTAGGTATTTAGGTTGCGATGCTATATTTGCCATCTTGATAAACTGCTGATATTTCCGTTAGTATCGAGTTGTTGCTTTGATTCAAACTGCAATGAAAACGAAGAGAAAAGGCCAAAACGTAAGTATTTATATTGCAAAAAGCAAGTGGAATTATTGTTATCTAAGGTAACTTATAGATAAGGTGTGTGTGTGTGTGTGTGTATATAAATAACTTTCTTGGGCACAAGCATTCTACAGTCTGCCCGTATTGTTCAAGAGTTAAGCCTCAAATGAAAACAACGCGATAAATGTTCAAGGTATAAATAATAGCAATGCTTGATTATTTCTGGAAAGTTATTGCAAACACAAATGTCGAAAATTCGATAAATTTATTAGCAATAATTGTAAATAACTTTCAAGGTTAGCGATAAGAATATTTTTGACAACTTTTCAACTTACTTTATTAAGTTTTATTTTAACAGTTTTTTCACACTTTTCATAGCAACTTGACTTGTGTATGTATTTTTACAGAGTGAAAAAAAAATAAGGGAAAACTCTGAAACGCAGTTCAAGCTGATGCTGTGCATCAAACGAACTTTAAGCACCCCCGAGACAAAACAACACACATTTATGTTGTCTTGCTCTCGCACATTGGTGTTAATCAACATGCGCAAGGGTTGTTTAGCTTGTTCGTTCATCATCATCATTTACATTTTGGCTGGGGTTGTAGCGTAGTACGAAAAGAGTGTTGTACGCAACCTTACAACCTAAAAAGCGAGTGAAAATGCACTGCGCCGATGCGAATATTCTCAAACATCTGCAATGGGATGTAAAATGGATGGCATCAAAGCAAGCAATTATATATGTATGTAGCTAAACACAGCTGGTCGATTACACACACACTTTGGACTTTATGCATGCGTAGTTGTGTGTGTGTGTGTTTCATTATTATTATTTGTTTGTGGTGTAGGTGGGTTTGGCGCCTGCCAGACGACGAGTGTTTTGATAAGCGAACCGTTGAGTCATGTCGGCGATTATTTTTGCCTGTCTAAGAATTAGCATGAAAAAAAAAACCACAAATGATTAAACTACTAGGGCGGATACTCTAAACAAATAGTGTGTTTAAGTATAAGACTAAAACTAACAACAGTTACAGAGAGCGAGAGATATGTATAGGGAAACAAAGCGTTTCGAACAATGAGAGATCAAGAGTCATAGAAATGGCAACATATGATTGTTGTTGATGCTGAAAAGCACCGAGTATAAATGAGATAAGAATGGCGAGTACTAGAAATACTTGAATTTCAAATGAGATAGGGAAATGTGTTGTTGTCAACAGAACTTGAATATCAATCGATAATGCTTTGTTCATATACATGTAGATATAGATGCAGCGCTAGTAACATAAAGTTTAACTTTTGCCAACGGCGTTGAACTGTTTTGGTGGTCTCTTTTTTTACGTTTTTTTTTTTTTTGGTTCATGCAGCCAAAGAGATTGTAAGCCGTTTTTCGACATTTACTTCACACAGGCAGGCAGGCAGGCCCGGCAGCAGCAGCAAAGCACGAACAACTTCGTCTGTCCGGGAACGTTGTACAAAGTCCAAATATCCAAAGCCTGGCCAAAGCGAGTCAAGCCACAAACCAGCTAAACACGCCAAACACAATTGCAACTCACGACGGGGCAACGACTGCGGCACAGTGTTGAGCATTTTGGCTACATAAAAGCTTTAATAGCGAGAATATATACATTTTTTAAACTTTCAACAAAACACAAATACAAATGTTTGTATTCTTACATTTTATATTTTTAGTTTTTCTAGTTTAAAATTAAACAGCTATTTTTAGCATTTTTTAGCTTTTAAATATGTAGCATATTTTTGTCGAGCAACACTGCTGTGTCGACTTGAACAGTGAAGAGGGGGGGTTTGGGTGGCAAAACCATGCACTCGTGCAAGCAAGCAGCCAGCGCTAGCCGACTGTGAGAAAGTTTTAATGGAATGCAGTCAAACGACTTGGGCAGCAGCAGCGGCCGCAAGCAGCCCCATAGCATAAAAAAAGCAGTGCAGCATAAATGCAATAAAGACTGCAGCAGCGTGTGTGCGACAGTGATAGCAATAGACACCGAAAACCATCAATGGAAAAACAACTATGCACGTACACACACACATATACACACACTCACACACTAGGCTCCAGAGTGCAAAGTAAGAAGAAGCAAAACATACATATATACATATAAAAGCAAAGAAAATCAAAACAAAAGCAATTGTAAGTTACAAATGCCCGACGAGGTAGGCAGGCATCTAGAGTTGGCGGTGTGGCAAAGATTGCGCATTGTTTTTTTGAAGTGGAGCAGCAGCAGCAGCAGCACAGACAAAGATGATAGCTTCGAGAGGCTGCTGGAATGGATGCTGTGCTTCTGTTTTGCTTCAATTGCACTGCTCACATGCACCGTTGTTTCTTCTTCTTTCGCGTACAAAGTGCAGAAGCTTGCAATTACAGCTGCTGCTGTTCATCTTCTTCTTTTACTTGTTATAATGGAATGCAATGCCCATTAACAATTGTAATGTAAACGCTTTATTGCATTTGCTTTCAGAAGGAAACTCAAGTAAAAGTTCAATGCAGTCAATGGGCTGCCCATATGTCAAAAAATTAGCATTAAGCAACACTTACCAGGGCTGGCAGAATCGTACTCATTTTGGCTCATGTACATATATCGATAAACATACATACAGCCAAAGCATAAATGTAAGAAGCATAAACTAATATTTAATAATTTATTATTGTCAGCAACAAATAAGAACTTACAAGACCAAACGGTCTCCCGGGTGCATGAATGACATGAGAACCCAGGAAAATTCAAAAGTACACACACACTCACACAAAGTAAGGAAAAATCATAATCAAAGGCCAGACAGCCCAGAAGGCAAGGCACGGCAACAAACAGAGAACATAAAATACAGATGAGAAGACCAACAACAAGCAATGAGAACCTAACGAGGCGCGCATTGGAATGCAGTCCAACAACTTTTCTACAAAACTCTGCGCCACGCAAAATCCAAACAAAACAACAAGAACTGGAGTTGCCAGGCAGCCGAGGCTGGTTTTTATTTTTCTGATTGGAAACGAAGCTAAGCTATAAAGCAAAAAGCTGGGATTGGAGTTTCAATGCTGTGTGTGTTGTAAGTGAAGGTAACCGCAGTCAGCAAAGGTCTCCACTCTAAGTGTACGTGTGTGTGTGTGTGCGTTTGTATGTAAGTTTAGCGCTGCCAGACTGTGGGAAACTATTATAAACACTTTACCATTCTTTTTTCCTAAACCGAGATTGGAATGCGGTGATACCAGATACGATAGAGTGGAGCAACAGCAAGGGCGAGAACGTACACAACATGCAGAAGAGAGAGGGAGGGAACGCAAGGCATGAGTTGTCGTTGTCGTTGCTGTCACGCAGAACTTAAAGCGGGAGTAGAGTGGAATGAAGGACATGGGGAGGAGCGAGGCCAACGCTGTAAAATAAGCAGAACGAAGAAGCAGACTAACAATAATAACAACAACAACAACATCAAACATACGCACACAAAGAATATTCTGTGTGTCCTTCCAAGAAATGTAACGCATAAGAAGAAATAAAACGACCGCCGTCGACGACGACGACGACGAAGACGATGTCGATAATAATAATAAAAAAAATATATACCAAGCTGCGGATGCTGGCTGATGCTCTTCTGGTGCTGGCTCGTCGTCGTGTACTTAAAGAATGCCCAACCAACAAAAACAACAACAACAACAACAACACACACACACAAAGGGCAATATCAACGTAATCATAATAAATGCGACGCGAGCTGAGCTGCTAAAGAATGCATTAAGAACGAAAAAAAAAAAAAACGGGGCTCAAGCTGCGGCTCTATCTTTGTCTGCCTATCGCTCTGTCTCTGTCTACACACTCTATTGAGCATTGATCGATTGCCCAAAAAGAAAACTAACGGCGGCTCAGTTCAAAGACCCGACGCCACAGTCGCCGCCAGCATTTTCTAAAGAAAATTCGTTCTCAAACCCGAAAGTCAAGTCGTGCTGTGTGTTTTTTTTGTTCTTGTTGTGTTTTCATATCGTGCATCTCTATCTCTATCTAACTGGCAGCATCTCTCAATGTGGGACTTGGAATGTGGGTTCGCTCTCATGAAAAATACACACACATTCATACATACATACAGAACTCGCATTAAATGCGCCTCGTTAGCGTATAGAATGGATGAAAGGTCGTTTTTCACGCGGCCAGCCAAGACTCAAAGGTCGTCTCTCGTATCGACAGAGAGATGATTCAGCTCGGAGAATTCCGGGAATTCCAAAGTAATTTTCTATCCTACATCTTCTTGTTCTTATTCTCATTATTGTGTGTTTTCCTTCTTCAAGGGCCACCGCCGCAGCCGCCGCGCCTTGGTCCATGGTCCTCCATTCATGCTGATTGCCGTCGATAGCAAAAGGGAAGGATAACAAAAGAGACGAATACGATATAAATATTTCTCCTTTTATTTGTTGTAGAATTTTCTAGCTACGTGAGATCTGTTTATTGGTGAAAAGCGTGGAAAATCGGCTCAACATTCAGTTGTCGGTGAGAAATAACTGTAGGCGTTGCTTTTGTGCCCAGACGACAGGACCACCAGCGTGGGTCCCCTCCCCAGCTCTCTACCATCCATCTGTTCTCACTCTGTGTAGGCGATGTCTCCGATTGGGTGCGGGTTTTATTTTTCGTTGTTGCGTTGTGGCAGCAATAACAATAAGTTGCTCAAGCTACACGGAGCCACAGTTGGAAAGCTTGAGTTGATACTTTCTCTTTGTTGCCGTTTTTTGTTTGGTTTGTTGGTTTTATTTTTATTTTTTGCTTCTTTACGCGAAACGAGCGCAAAAGTTCAAAGCAATGAAGCATAAAAACTGCAGCAAAAGAGCCACATAGTGAAAATTGGCAACGATGCAAACTCTACTGGCTTGGTCTTCTTCGGCCCTGGCTTTTATTATTATTCTTCTTCTTTTTCTGCAGAGTGAAACTCCAGCGTACGCATGAGTGCACAACTTCCGTTCAAAACGGAAATGAGCAACAAAGCAAACGCTAACCACAAAAGAGAAAAAAACAACTCCAATGGGCCCATGGGACTGGTGAAGATTATGTGAAGGAAGTACATATGTATGTGTAAACGTGTGTATGTATAATCGGATGTAGTAAAATATAAAAACGTTGAAAACGACGCATCATCAACGAACAACAAACGCGCAATGTTTATTATGATGAATGATGAGCTAAGAGAGAGAAGCGGAAAGATACTATAGAGATGGAGAAGTAGAATCGTAAAGCAAAATACACAATTAGTTCAATTAGAACAGTTTTTGGGAGTGTGTGTGTCATCATAGTGGTTGACCTTCTAGCCTGCTTTAATAAATTAGACAATGTTTTGCATGCGCAATATATAGTCATCGGTTAAATATATATATAGACCATAACAAAGTTGCTTAAAATGGCGCAGTCGAAAATTCCAACGAAAACATATAGTAAGTGCCTCGAATTGTGCACCCTTCTCATATTCTCCCCCTTCCCCGTCTCGATTTGGAATGTTGTTATTAAGCGCCAGCAGCGCTGATATCATTCACAATGAGTATAGCTAGGGTTGCCATATGGCTTAGCTGTTTTGTTTATACGCCCTCAATAGCGAATCCAAACAGAGTTTTTCATTTGCTGTTTAATTTAATACAACAATCAAAATACAAACAGTGCACTGAGTAATGCGAAAAACAGTAATTTAGTAAACAAATTTTTATAAAAACCACAGCGCACGCATTTAGCAACTCTGTAGCCGCCATGTTTTTACGAAAACGACCTCCTCTCGCTGTCGGCTGTGGCTTTTGTGAGCAAATGTGTGAACGCGAGAGCGAAAAACCCAAAACGGGAACATAACAAACATAATACAGCCGGCAAAAATTTCAAAAGCATTTTATGCTTTATGAGCGTATTGCAAGCTCCTGGTACTATAATATTTATTAATTTAATTTATTATCAAGCTGATTTGTAATTTACTAAATAATGTCCTTTAACAGAATTGAAACGTAGCTTATATATTAAATTCGATACATTAAGTAAAACGCTTTGGTAAGTTTTGTCTTGTGCACGAACAAAATACTCACGCTTCTTGGTATGCGTGTGCTCGTGTGTGGTTTTGTATGTGTGTGATGTGAGTTTGTAAGCTGTAGCTTTAATTAATGTACATTCTACATACAAATATATACATACGTGCTCGCATACATATGTTTGTATGTATGTAGCGGAAAAAACAGCTATAGCTTTGTGATGTCACGTTTTCGTTTTATTTTTGGGGTTATATGTATCTTAATTCAACTAAAACTACACAAAACTTTAGCTCACCTTGACAATTTTTCTCTTTTTGTTGAAAAACTCAAGTTCCCTTTCCTCTTCGGTTTTAAAATTTGTTTATTTATCAAAGTTTCTGTTGAGATTCGACCCGAAACTGTTAATTTTCTGCTTATCTCCGTTATTGATTTTTAGTCTGAGCGACGACGACGTTGACGTTGACGAAAAACACAAAAAACACAGAGACGCTGACTTTCTGTTTTTAAATTTATCTGGATTCTATTGTTGTTGTTGTTGATAAAAATATGTATACAACCAATATCACAATTTAGATTTTCGGCCGCAAAACCAAAATCAAAACACTTATTTTTTGTTTGTACTTTTATTTTGAAACGTATAAATTAAAGTGCTCAATGTTGTAGCGTTTGCGTATCCATAGCTTCTTTACTATTCGAGCTGCGAGACTAAACTGAAAATACGAAAAATGTTCGAGCAGCCGACAAGCGACCGAACGAAGTGCTGTCGCGACTCGTGAGCAACCCCGCAAAAGCGTATGTCTGGGCGAGGGAAAGAGAAAAAAAGAGAAACAGATGTACATGCAGACATAGCACGTAGCACACACATACAAGCGTGTACATACAGATGGTATGTAGTTTGGAAATTGTGTGAGGTATTTTTTGTTCATACATGTTTATCGCTGCACTTCTTGGAACTTCTTGCAATTTGGTTAATTTGTTTTTTTATAAAATGAGCAAAAACATTTAAGTGATATGTTCAGCAAAAACTATTGCTACTTTTTAATGCTGCAAAATATGCATTCATACATGTACATGTATGTATGCACGTATGTATATGCAGAAATGTATGTTTGTATGTTGGATACATGCTCCGCTTTGGTCACATCTGGCTACATTGGCTGCTGCATCACAATGATGCTCCAATACAACCGTACAACTTTTGTCGTAGTAGTTAGTACGCAAGATGGCGTACCGTACAACCGTTACACTACGGTTATCCTTTTCCAACCAGTAGCTGTCCTGTGACACTGCAAAAACTGTCTAGGATCATTGATTTTTTTTTGGCGAGCATGCGCCGATTGCATGAATAATTGCAGCAACAAAAAAAATAGGAGAAAAAACTGCATCAGCCTCTTGTCCACCTTTGACTTCTGGCGCGTGTCAATGCACCGTCACACACCGCCGACACCTCCTTCTCAGCCATGGCCTGTGCAGCCCATAATTAACGCGCACCTTCCAGACGCAGACGCAGTCAGCGACATCGACGTCGACAGCAGCTGCTTTTATGTATACTATGCGTGCGTGTGTGTGTGTGTGTGTGTGTGCATGCACACACATATGCTTCACTGCACTTTGCTTACCTGGCGGCTGTCTGGGCCTGGCTTAAATTGTTTTTGGACATTGGCAGCTGCAAATACTAACGTCAAATCACTAAAAAAAACCTAACATCAATCTATTAACTTGTCTTAAAACATTCCATTCACATTTCCCATTGAAATCGAAATATAAACTAGTTAGAGAGGAATGTGTTCGATAATTTCTAGTATATATATCTTAATTATACATAGGAATAATAAAATTGCTGAGTTTTTTTTTTTAATTTGCAATAATCAATCGAATTGTTTATGCGATGCGTCACTTTAAGTGAATGAATGAGACCTTTTTATATTAAATGCAACCTTTAAAGCTTTTTTGCATTAATTATTTGTAGGAAATTAAATTTGCCAGAACTGAAAAGCAATTAGAATTCTACTATAAAGGTTAATTCTTATGCCTTGAACTTCAAATTCTGGGAGCTAAGGAAACTTATATTACTTACTTTAACTAAAAACTATTCTACTTTTAAGGATCTATGTACTTATTATATATTATTATAACTTTTAAAACTTCATCAAAAGTTAAACGTATAAACGTGAAATTCCGATAATTTAAGCTTCATTTCCGGCTAGAACAGTCCACAAATAATGACATAACAATTTCAAGTGAACTACAGTCGAACTTCCATGTAACGAACTTCGTATAACGAGTTTTTCAATACAACGAAGCCAGAAACCAGAGCCCTGCAATTTGGTTCAGTCTAAAACCCATTCTATGTAACGAAACTTCTCTATAACAAAGTTTTTTCTTGTCCCCTTGAGATTCGTTATATGGAAATTTGACTGTATTATAAAAGATTCTATTAGAAAATCGAATGAAACTTAGAAATTGATAATGTTAAACTTTATCTTTACATTGAAAATTGTTCATAGACAATTCGCAGTAAAAGTTGTATATATTTGTATGAACAATCGATGATATTGTTTATAAGGAAAGGAAATACCAGCACGTAATCACCTCCATATAAACAATGAGAAATATCAGGCTCAGAAAAAAGATTGCATTATGCATATTAATACATAATAATAATGCAGATAGGGAAAACAGTGCGAGTCATCAGCTTAGCAACCAGCGGCGTTGTTGCAGTTGCACTTGCAACATCTTTTGAACTTTTTTATTAATACAAATACATACACATACATATGTATGTAAGAGTTGCATCTAAAATTATCGGTCGAGACGTCGCGACGCATTTCAAAATGTGCAACTATAAAAATAATACAAACGTTGTCTAGACATTTGACTTTTTTTTTTCTTAAGTTTTTGCACTCGAAAAGTCAAGTAAATATCTATTTGTGGAAGTTCGTACGATCTTTTGAACTAGCTTGCAATTTTCATAATTCGCTTAAGATTGGATTGCCTCAAGGCATTCAATGGCAATCATCTTGCAACGACTCTTGGGGGCAACTTTTTGTGTGGTTAATGTTAATATACTATATATAGTACTTATGTATATGTTTATAAATCTGTATGTATATATAAAAAAAAAACGGCCTTGCAAGGCCTTTTAAAGTTGTTGCACTCGCTGTTCTTTCTTGTTGTATTTGTTGTTGTTGTTGTTGTTTTTGTTGTTAGTCATCAACCAACAAATACAAACGCAGGTCGCATGCGCAGCTCACTCTGCAACTCAGGTGTGTTTAGGTATCAATAATACCCTATAAAATATTGGATTGTATGAAAATAACTATAAAAAATAACTTTTCCAGAAAAAATCCTTGAATAAATTCATTTTAACCTCGCTAAGAAACTTGATGATAATCAACAAAACAGAAAATCGACTCCAGTAAAAAGTAAATAAAATATGAAATTTTAAGGATTACTAGAAACCTTTAGATAAGACCAAATGAAAGTCATCAACAAAAGAAAGTTTTTGTATAAGAAATACTACAGTCGAACTTACATATAACGAACTTCCCCTGAGATTCGTTATATGGAAGTTATTCTTAAGTATTTATTTTGGAAATTGATGTTTTTTCTTATTTCCCGAATTTGTAGTTCTTGTAAACTAAGAAAAAACTGTTTTTAAAATTTTAGACTGAAAATCAAATTTTAACAACAAGTTTTGCACTGGAACCCTACAAAAGCTAGTAGAAAAAGTTTTGAAAAAATATATTTTTGCTATATTTTTTTAATATTATTTATCGATAGTAAATAATTAAAGTCTTTTCTGTTTCGATAAAATCTAAATAAATGCAGAAGAAATATATATAATTTTTTGTCTCTTTTGGATAGAGTATTTAATAAATCAAACATTTGAAATTTATTCTTTGGCTGTAATTTTTTTTTTTCGTTTTAATTGACAGCCAAAGCCAAATGCAGCGCGAAACCAGTTTTTGTTTCGATTTGTTTTGCACTCTTGTTGTAATTTGTTGTTGTTGCTATTTTGTTGCTACTTGCGAAAGGTGTCATAACAACAACAACAACAACGACATTAACTGTTGATTAGATTGGCTATTACAACATCTGTTTGGTGCTCCCTTTAATTTGAGCAGAAGCGAAAGGAAAGAAAAGGCATGGCAAGGGAAGGGGCTGCTGCATTACCTGCCTCAATGCAGGAATTGAAAGAATTGAAGACGTGTGCCGGCAGCTGGCCGCAAAAGGATCAAAAGGCAGCTGTTGCCAAGAACTTGTTATAGGACTTAATTTAATACAATATACAATAGTAAAAAATGTCCTTATTGTGTGTGCGCGTGTTTTGTGTTTCTAGGAACAGGCACGATGTTTGGCAGCTGCTCGAAGATCCTTGTCTGCGTTTGGGTTGCCCTAAAGCAGCAGCAGGCCGACAACGAGGGCTGCTTGAGTAGATTCTTTGTTTAGCAACAAACCGTTTTCATTGTTGCGATCAATGAATGCTGTTAACTGCTTTGCACTGCTTGCAGGCAACTGCTTGCTTGCGTTTATTTAGTAGTAAATTGCTCACTTTTTTTTTGATACCATTTGCAGTATTTATTTACACACTAAAATTCATTCATAATAAAAAATTAAAAAAAAAACCAACAACAGTTAAGGTTTGGAAAGTATTCAAATGTAGTAAACATGCAAATCCAATTGAAAGTGAAGATGAATGATGGAAAGGGCTTACGTGAAAACTTTCTTTGAATTAAGGTGAAAAAAATTAATAAAATAATAAAAATATTATTAAAATTTGATTTTAAATATGTTTAAAATAATAATGATGATTAAATAATTTTCTTATTGAGCATTCACTGTACCCACTCATTTCTTGCCGTGTAGATATTCCGCCCATACAGCAAGTTTTTCAACGCAAAAACAACAAGATATTATTAATAAAATATAAGACGCTTCTAACTTAATGCCATAAGGTAACAACAGCTGATTAGGCGATCAAAACAATAGCAAAAACAACAACAACAACAATTATGCCATAATAATTTCACACGCACACAAATCAAAGTGACATTGGGCGTTAATTAAAAATGAATTCTAAACACGAAACTAGAAAAACTGCAGTTAACAAACGTAGGGCAAGTGGGCGAGCGGGAAAGAAGAAGAAGAAGGTGAAGATGAGGGGTTACAGGGCGGTGAGGCGGCATGAATGAAATGAGCTCAACATCTCTCGAAACTTAAATATATTTGCGTCATCCAAAATGCAATGTTAAACGAAAGAGATAATATCTCGAGAGAGAAAGAGAGAGAGAGAGAGAAATTGCATGAGTTTGGGAAATGGGTAATGGGAAAATAGGAAGAACGTTCTAGGCTCGGGCGTCGCATGAATGAAGAGGCAAACAACCCTTTTCGAAAAACCCAACCCAACCCCCCCCCCCCCACCCTTAAATTTCACTTAATACTATTTTTTTGCACTCACCGTATTCATTGTGATTTCATATCTAATCAGAACTCGCGCAACACTTTATTATTGTTAATTATTTGTCAAACGTTAAGGTAACAAACAACAATGTTTATCTTAGTTAGGGTTTTAAATTTTTGTTAATTGTTTTATATTTTTTGCCTTCGATTGCGACCGCTGGGTTTGAGTGTCACGCTACGACTAGCAAAATTGTGAATATTTGAGCGGCTTGTCTAGCCTAGATATTTACTTGCCATGCCCGAACCGGCCAGAAGAGGTGTGTTATTGTTATTGCATAGTTTCTGGGTTTTTTTTTTTTTTTTTGCTTTCTATGAACGCATCCGAATGGAACGAGACGCATATCGTAGTTTTGGGTGCTGCGCAATTTTATTACTTTTGGGTGGTGGTGGTTTATTTTTCGAATTGGGGAGAGTGCGCGCTGCAAACAGAGCGCGAGAGCATGTGAAAGAGAAAGCAATTATAAGCGTTTACAATCGCCTGCAAAATTGGTAGTAGAATTTTATTTTCAAATATTTCTTATGGCGGCAAGACAATATTTTCTTGTGATGCAGCCCTAGTAACAGTGTTGCTCTGGCTACATATTCCTTTAACGGTGTGTACACACTGGACGCAAGGTTGCGTTTATCGAATTAATCAATGTTGATGCAACATGTGCCGACATTCACTCATTACGGCCACATGTCCAGGCATTGACAGGGTCGCAACTCTCTGCTCTTCTCTATGTTTCCTCTGTTCGCCTCTCTTTCATCAGTTTCATTTTAACCTTTGTCGTGGCCGCACGGAATGGCACGGAATGGTGGCCGAAATTAAATTCTGATATATTATTAACCGAAATATGCACAATAAATTGAATTATTGTGCAGCGCCTAGAGCATTTTAGCACATATTAGAGTGCGCCATAAGAATAGCGCGTGCCCAAATAGCAAAGTAGGTGCTTGTGTTTTTTTCTGCGTGCGTTTCGGTGTGAAAAGTTTTCTACTGCAATTTTGTACATTTTCTTCGTTTGCGTTTGCGTGTGCGTGTGAATGCCTGTGTGTTGTGTGTGTGTGTGTGGATGGAGCGCTTTGTAAAATGCCTTTACATAATTACACGCAGAATAGCATTGCAATTGGCCTCAAAGCAGATTCATTATATAAAAAAATTTAAAAGGCATGCGAAAAGATTTGTGTGAAAAATATCGGTTTCCATCTTTAGTTGCGTTCTTCGTTCTATTTACTCGCGTACCGACGTCAGCGTCGCGGCTGTTGAATTTATGTCAAATTGGTAACACACACACACAGACATACAGTGTTGCATAGTGTGTGTGAGCTGAAAAGAGAGGCGCAGACAGAGAGAATAAGCTAGCGCGCGAACATACATGCAATGATAAACAAAGTGCATAAGGAGCAGCAGCCACAAAATGTTCTTATAACAAATTTTGTATTAAATGCTCCTATTAATAGTGCCGTTTTAATCAACTGTGCGTATTGTGTGTGCTTAAAGAAAATACATTGAACGCATAGCGACAACCCTGTGCTTGAAGCGCAATCAAAAGCAGCGCCCTAACGTCGGCATCGGCAGCGGTCGCAGTGTTGTGTTAAACGTCAAAATAATTTACGCGCAACTTTTGCATTAATACTTTTTAATCGCAGCAACAAAGCACAAATGATTGTTTTGAATGTAAAAAAATAAAAATATAAATAGTTTTCAATTGCACAAAATTACAACAACCAAATAATAACATCTACCAAGATCGCAACAGCCTGCATGCAAGCGTGCATAAATGTGTGTGTCTCTGTCTGTCACTTAGCGTGTCTGTGTGTGTGTGTGTGAGTATAGCGGCAGCGGGAGCTTGTGTGAGTGTGCAGTGAAGTGCAAAAGAAACACGATAAAAAAAAAGAAACAACAAGCAGTTGCGCCCGTTTTAGCTGATAAAGCGTACGAAAAAGAAAAGAAAAAATAGTAGGCACAAAATGAGTAAAAATAAAAAAAAAAAAACAGCAAAATATAATAATTTTCTTTAATCTTCTTCAATAATTTTAGTGCAAATCAAAATTCTGTGTGCAACAATAACAAATCAAATTTAAACTGCAGGCGCCGTTAAGCGCCAGGCAACAACAACAGCAACAACAACAAAAGTAAACAACAACATTAACAACAACAAAATACAAACAGTTAACATGTCAACGCTGGACGTGCTTAACCATTCGGCCATGATGAAGCGAGCCGAACAGCTAAAACGCTGGGAAGAATCGGATACAAATCGTGCCGCTCCCACACCCCGACACGAGAATGGACGTCGCATCAAGTTTAGTTCGGGTTGCGTTTTTCTTGCTGCTTGTCTCTCTGGCGATAAGGAGGATGTGGTGCAGCTGCTCGAACATGGCGCCGATATCAATACGGCCAATGTGGATGGACTTACAGCGTTGCATCAGGTGCGTAGCCCCCCTTCACCCTGTTACCTTTTTCTGTATGTGTATCGATAAACTGTGAAATGTATAAATGGAGCCCACATTACGTCAGTGATTGCGAACACGCGATCTACCAGCAGCAGCAGCGGTTGTTGTTGTTGTTGTTAATAGTAGCAATGAGCAACAACAGGGGGCGGCACTGTGCACAGGGCAATTTCGAAATTGTTGCGCCCAACTGAGCAGCGATGTGTCTAGCGCCATGTTATTCATACCCTGTAAAGTTATTAGAAATTTACTACAAATGAGATAAAATGTGTAAGGAAAAACAAAAGAATTAAATAATGATTAATTTTTGCTAATAATTACTATCTTTAAAGTATTTAAGTAAAGTACAGGGTATCTACTAGTAAATTATTGAATATTGTCTTTATAATGTTGTTGTTTTTAGTATATTTCGTGCTTTCTGCTGCGGTTTCCAAAGCAGACACGCAAAAAAAAACACACTTTAAACATTAACAAATACATTTCTAATGCAAGCCGACAATTTACAACAACTCAAAATGTTGCTGAAACAACAACAAACAGCCAACGGCGCAAGCATTAAATAAGAAAAATACAAAATCAAAAAAAAAAATCTATTCTATTTTTAAATGCCAAGAAAAATATACAATACTCTCACACATATAGAAAAACTGCGGGATTTTGAATATATATGTAGAAAAGATTTTTGCAAAATCATTTTTATTTCAATTTCATTTCGTTTGTTTCGTGTCAAAAATGTATGTATGCATGTACCAGAAATCTTAAATCTTTGTTCAAATTTATTTCATGTGGCGCCTTTCGATTCTAGCACAAAAGCTATATATACTATATATACAAAGACAGTTCAATGTATTTCAACTGAAACTGTTTACTTAAAAAAAACAACAATATTTCCTTATTGCAACATGTGTATTTTATTATAAATACAATTGTGTAGATTATTCCTGGAAAATTTAGTTCGTATTTACCTTTACAAAAGTTTAAAAAATCGCAAATATTTCAATGAACTGTTATACTTTGAAATGTTTACCTTACACCCATTGTTAAACAAACTTTTAGCACAAACTGTCAACAAATTAATTTGAATTATGCTTCGCCCGCTAAAAGTTGGCAGATTTTCACCGTTTAACTGCGGCGCACTTGTTAACCAGATGCTAATATCTACATTATCACAGTTAAGGCAGAGGGGGGAGGTAAAGCTGGTGCAGACGGTCTATAATTACAGCAATAACAATAACACTAATAATGTGAACTGTGTTAAGTCTTGAATTACCAGCTAACGTTGTTGTTGTTGCCTGTTGTTTGTTTGTTAAACCGCAAAGAAATTGCAATTATACTTACTATATATATACATACATATATATGCTGTAAGTATTATAATTATTTAGCTCATCGCTGATTTTGTTGATCGTGTTTTGTGTGCTTTCTTTTTTTTGTTTCTGTTTTCCATTTTACAAAATGCAATAGAAGAAAATTGTTTGCTGCGGCTTTCATTCATGCACAAACAACTGCAACAACAACAACAAAAGCAAACTAAAACACCTGCATGCAATTTTCAATGGCAACCAAAACGGTTGCCACCTTCATCTGATGATGATGATGATGATAATTATGATGACGAAGACCAATTCAACTGAGTCTAATTTGGACAATTTGGGGGTGTTTCGTGGTGCGTTGACATTCAACTCGCAACAAAAACTGTCAAGAAATTAGTTTTTGCAATATAAAATGTATTTTTACACATTATGAGTTGTTTTTTTATTTTCTTATTTATTTATGTAGCGGCTAGTTCAAGGATATTTTTTTTTTGAAATTTATAAATATTCAGCATTTGATGGCCGAATCGAATATTAAATATATTATTTTTGTGGAATGTTCTACATTTAAGACGGTTTTTTTCTTTCGTTTAAAATGGCCCATAAAATTGTATAGTATACAGTCCATAAATTTCCACGGCAATGCGGCATAAGTAAATCTATATAGTATATTATAATTGGATTGTTTATTTATATTTTGTATAAAATTGAACTTTAGCCTTTTTCGTTTTGGCAGACTTTTTCTTAGTACGAAAAAGATTGTATTGCTATCGATGTGTTATAATAATAAACGATTTGACTGTTATCGATGCTCTTTTAATCTACAAAATGAATTTTAGCATTCCTAAGAAAATTTTAAATTAATATAGAATTATTTTTCAGAACAAACAAACCTAAGCTTAGACTTAGCTAAATATGTTTTATTTCTTATATACTCGAAGCTTTGTTTACATTTGAATTGTCTAATCGACAGCTGAAACGTTGAAATTACTTGTTATAAAACTTGAATCATATCCTCTGGAACACAATCTTTTTTTTTTTAGTTTCCGCTGAAACAGTTTTTTTCTTCTTTTTGTTGGATTCAAGCAAAACACGCGTTGCAAATAACACTAAAACATTTTTGGTCACATTTTAATTGAGATGTCTTTAAGATATTGCAATGACAGCTGTGATTTTTTTATATTGCCTTCAAAGATCTGAAATAAATATGTAAAAGCTACTGCTAATCTTAAATGTTGGCCAATTAGTTTGGCAAACAATAAATTGTCGCATAAATTAGCTAATTATATTGTCAAGATTTGCTTGTTAAATCGAGCGATATCTCTCCTCTCTACGACTCTCAGCACGAATGCATAAAAATCAATTATAATAACATATATAATAAATATAATGGCAACAAATCATGAACATGATTGTTCAATTGACCCCAAATCAAATTCTCTTTCTGTCTCTCTCGCTGTGATCCTGTCTCGGGAAATTACAAATCAGTTGCGTGAGCTTTTTTTCCAAAATATTATTCTTATTGTTGTTTGAGGTTCTGAACGCGCTTTATTGACGTGTTTTGTAACCTTGGCCCGGTTCTATCTATCTCGGCGCGCTCTCTCAACGGACAGCGGCATGGACGGACGGACGGACGGACGGAATGATCAGACAAATGTGAGAGATATACAGCAATAAGCGCAAAAGCTACAACAGATACAAATCAAACATCCTCAAGAATTCACAGCGCGTCTGTGTTTTTCACTTACAACTAAACATATACATACATACATCAAAGATACATACATTTGCTGCTTTGGCAACATTTGATTTGATTTATTTCTCGTTTGCTGTTTTACACCCAAAATAACAAACGAAGCTGAAAAAATCTGGCGATTTGAGCAAAACACTGAAAAATATAATCATTCTATGTGCGATACAAATTTTCATATATTTGGCTGTGTGTGTGTGTGTGTGTGTGCACGTTGCATAATACAATTACAATAACAAAAACCGCGCCTGCAAAACTTGCATATTGCTAGTTTAGTTTTCCCACAGAGAAAGATATGGTGAAAATGTATGAAAAACCCAAGCAAAGAAAACAAAAACTTTTTCTATTTGCTTTTGCTTTTAAACACAAATTTTAACAGCACGAAATGTATTTTTTTTTTCGTTTTCGCAAACCCATGACGAAATATGCACAAAAATAGTTGTATCAAATATATATATATTAGTAAATTATGGGATTTGATTGGGTTGTTTAGTTTGAAGAAGTGGGAGAAGTGTGTTTTTAGTCAAAGTCCGATGTGCTGATTAATGTGGCCCAACCGCAACCAACATTCCAAATTGTTTGCTTTATATTTAAACATAATCTTAATATCATAAACATATATATTGTTTTAATTATAATTTTTTGCATTCCTTGCTTGTTAATCATATTGTGAAAACTAAACATTCCTTTTGGATCTAATCTATATCTATATAAAGAAAAATCAGGTGGCTCCGCTCCAGACAGAAAACAAAAAATCTATTAGCAAAAACTAAACTATTGCGAGCTGAAACAATTCAAAAAAACTAAAAACTGAAATTGATAGACACCAAACAAAATATTTTTAGCAAAGGCGAGGCCAGATTCAAGTGGCATCAACAAAAAAATGAGAACTTTCTCAAAAGCAAAAAAAAAAGACATGAAAAAAACAAAATAATTTGAAATTATGAAGGCTTGCCATAAGCCATTAGACCATTTAGATCATGTGGCCGCGCCATTGTACATCTTGTATACAAATGTATCCAAAATGAGTTTTTTTTTTTCGTTCAATTTTTCAATTTGGCAG
Organism: Scaptomyza flava; assembly: GCA_030179655.1. Taxonomy (NCBI): domain Eukaryota; kingdom Metazoa; phylum Arthropoda; class Insecta; order Diptera; family Drosophilidae; genus Scaptomyza; species Scaptomyza flava. The sequence continues at coordinate 5,650,762 of JARNME010000404.1, read as the reverse complement.
CGAAATGTTATTGCGAACTTAGTAAAAAGTATAAATAATTAATAACAATTTTAATTAAATGTTCATAGGTTTTGAAAATGTTTTATTGACAATTAAGAAAAACAAGTTTCTAGACAAAAGACGGAAACTTAAAAGTTCATTTTCATAGATATAAGAATAGAATACTCCAAATGGAGCGGTAAAATACTTAAACTTTGAACATGTTACTTGAAATACGAACAAAAATACTCATAATAAGATTGAGTGAACTTAAATAAGGTAAATCTCCATAAATTCTGATGTTGAGAACGCAAATTCCAACACTTTAAGTACAGAAAAATATGTAAATGCCTAGTCAAATGATAATTTTTAAGGCTCGCTTTAAGTCTGACGAAAAAGAGTTGGCAAGGATTCTAAATGAGTTCATTAGACGCTTTGTTTGAATAAGAGAAAGGGGTTGGCTTAGTATTTTATGATTGCAATAAGCAGCTTTAGTTGTTGTTGTAGTTGTTGTGCCGCACAAAGTCGTCTCAACAAGTTGCTGTTGCTGATTGCAGCAATACGCGGCGGCGTATACGTAATGCGCTGCGGGGTGAATAACATTTAAAGGCAGCAGTTAGAGAAAGACAGCAGACAAAATAGCGTGCCAAAAAACAAAAACAAAAACAAAAGGCTAAACTTAGCATGCAATTTCGTAGAGCGCCTTTTTGGCTGCTATCTATTTATCTATTTTTTTTTGTTGCTTTTGTTGCCTCTGGCCAAGCAACAAAAATAAAAAAATTCACTTTCAATGCAATGAAAATAGCACAGAATTTGTTGTCTGCTGCTGTTGTTGCTTCGGTTGCTACTTTGGGCTGACATTAGCACACCAGACACAAATTGTCAGGCAAAATAGCTTATGTCAAATTCTGCATTGCCGTACAAAGTTGTTGCTGTTGTCGTCGGGATGGTCATGCGTGGGCGGTCGATCCGCCCGTCGTGATAGTCGCTGTCGTCAGTTGGTCAGTTTATCAAAAAATTGCTCATAATTAATTAATTGGCTGCGTTCCAGATTTACAAATTGCTCTGACTGAAAAAAAAAACAGAGAGAGAGAGACTCGTTTGGCATTTGTATAGTGTGCCTCGTGCCTTGCGTCCCGTTTATGCGTTTTTTTTTTTTTTTCTGCGAAATGGAAATTACTTTTGCATTTTCAAAGCAATAATAATGGACAGGCAGCCGAAGCGCGCGCGCTCCCCCTTTGAAACAAAAGAGAGAACTAAATTAACATATGGCGACTATTAAAAAAAAAAAAAACAACAAAATATGAAAAGATTTTAAGACCATTTGATTTGAAATGCCGCGCACAATGTGAACTTATCAAAAAGTAACAATAGAAGGGGAGGTGAATTGTTATGGATTCTTTACTTGGTAGTGGTATTTGGCTTTTGGGTACAGTAAATGCTAGTAAGGGGTGGATTTTGAGATGTTTTTCATTGTCAGAAAATCATTTTTTATCAGAGTATGTGTAAAATTAACGTTTTACGCATCGCTATGGTGTAGAATTACAATTTTTTTATGCAGTTTCTTTTGTGTTTTCCGGGAAAATTATTTTAAATGTGCAATAAGTTTCGTGCAATACTTGCAATAAATAAAAAGGGCTAAAATTTGACTCCTTAAAGTCACTTACTTTTATTCCAGACATTTCCTGTTATGCGAATTAACACTGTACTGATATTTTGGAGCTTTGTGTGCGCTATTTGATTTTTGTTTGGCTGTTATAAATTCTTATCGCCATTTTACTAAGCGACGCATTGTTGTCGTTGGGTTCTTAGCTAGATAGCAGGCGCATAGAAATTAAAGCCAGCCAGTTGCTCAAAACGATGATATCATCGCCATCATCGGTTGTCGTCTTTATTATTTTGTGTTTTGTTTTTGTGCACGCCGAGCAACCGACAATGTCTTCAATGCTTCAACGGAAATCCGCATAAACAACGTTGTTGTGTGCGTGTGTGCCACCAATATCACTCAATTCTCCGATTTTCAATACAGTCTGTATCTATATGTTTACTTTAGTGTTTTTAGCTAGATAAACACAAATGTTGCAGCCATTAAACCTATTAAAAATGTTTCATGCAATTACTTATACAAAAAACAAGGAAATTATACAGAAGAAAACAAAGAAATTCGCACGAATAATATTGAAATGAATTAAATATTCGATTGTAGTCAATCTATAACACAAGCGTAAACATTAAAATAAAGCAACAGAATACATTTTGGAATTATAAATATAACATGAGTTCTTTGAGAAAACTTGAATCGTTGAATGAACTTAAATGTTTAAGTTCAATTCGGAATTTCGAATTAAATGTAGCACAGTTATTTGTTGTTATTCAAGAGTTATATTGTGAATTTGTTTATTTATAAAACTATTCAAACTCTTATACAAATGTCTTATACTAATTCAAACTAATTCTGCTTCACAGGCCTGCATCGATGATAAACTGGAAATGGTTGAGTTTTTAATAGAGCATGGAGCAGATATCAATCGACAGGACAATGAAGGTTGGACGCCACTGCATGCAACAGCCTCTTGCGGGTAAGTTAAAACAATCCCAAATAATCGAAAGAATCGTTAAACTAAACAAGAACATTTGCATTTACAGTTTTGTCAGCATTGCGCGATATTTGGTAGAGAAAAATGCTGATGTTGCTGCCGTGAATAGTGATGGTGATTTGGCGCTAGATTTGGCAATCGATGTGCAACACATGCCCATGATTGACTATATGGAGAAGGTGGTGCAGGAGCTCAACATTGATGTGGATCAGGCGCGCAAGGCCGAGGAGCAAGCAATGTTGAATGATGCCAAGAAATGGTTGCGCAGCGATGCCGCTGAAGTTGATCGACCGCATCCCAAAACAGGTGCAACGGCATTGCATGTAGCCGCCGCCAAGGGATATACGAAAGTTTTGAGTTTGCTGCTCGCCGGTCGGGGCAATGTGGATAGACAGGATAACGATGGTTGGACACCGTTGCATGCGGCTGCACACTGGGGCCAAAAGGAGACGGCTGAAATGCTGGTCGAGTCTCTGGCTGATATGGATATACGCAATTATGCCGGTCAATCCTGCATCGATGTGGCCGATCGCAAAATGGTCAAATTCCTGGAAGAGCTGCGTGCCAATAAGCGCAACAAACGGCGTCCATCTAGTCAAATCAGGTGAGTTCAAACGATCAATCGATCCTTCAGTCGTTTGAAATTGCTTTATTTTGTTATTGCAGCCGAATCTCAGATGCGATTGAAAATCATGTGGACAAAACACCAACGAAACTTGTACGCGTTGAAGTGAGAACTGATGCCGCTAAAGATGGTGCGTTAATCTACTATTCAAACAGACGTAACCATTTGCATTAGCTTAGTTGGCATATTATTAACTCTATAGTTTTGTTATTTTTTGTTTTAATTTCAATGCCACTTTTTGTGTATTGTTGTTGTTGTGCGTATTTTTGTTGTGCCATTTGATTAGGTTCTCATGCGCGTTAAAAAAGTTCAGTTGAAGCATTTATTATCAAAAACACACTCACACATTGCCTTCTCGTCCTTATCCACAACTCATCTTTATTATCATCAACAACAGTCATCAAAAAATATCATTTCATCGTCTAGTTAAAAAAGTTTTGTGTAACACTTTCTCTTTCTTTCTCTCTTTCCTATGCTACCAACTTTTCTTTCCCCTTTGTACTTCTCTCTCTCTTCGTTTGTGTGTGTTTTTTTCTCTCTCTATTTGTTGTCTTGTCTTTTGTCCACAAAACACACAAACACCGCACACTGCAGCTGCTGCAAGCGGTTCTCAAATTGCGTCAGATGCTATCAATAATGATGATTCTGTTGTCACTGCCACCCAAAAGGATGATGATGATAAAGTTAATGAAGATCATAGTAATAAAGTTGATGTGGATGATGAGGAAAGCGATTCAGATCTTAGCGATTCTACAGAAAGCTCGCACAGCACAAGTCTAGAAGACGCAGAGAGCGAAGGTAGTCGATAATGAGAGAAAGTTCTGCATATACTATATTAAATTCAGTTAGCCCCGAAACCCCTCAATGTGCTTACCAATTACATTTAAGTCAAAACTAACTAACACTGTACAACTATGTATCTACATACTTAATATCAGCAACTAATATATAAATTTCATTAAAATTTTACAGCTGAAAATCATGCCGGCGAACATTCTGTTGAAGAGGAGGCGCCTTGGCGACGCCGTACAACGCGCACACCCAACGACAGTCCCACTAAGAATCGTAATTAAATGCATTATATAATGATTTATGCAGTTAGTTAATTATCTTGTTTTATTTTTCAGAAGTTCCTGACAAAGAGCTAAGCGCCAAGAGCGGCAATGAAAGCGCCAACGATGTCATCTTGAGACGCACGCAAAGCTTTGAGAATGATCAAAAGTGAGTTGAGCTTGTCACAAAAACAAACACACATTTGCGCACACACACACAAAAGCAAATTGCAATAATAACAATATGTCACAAATTGCACAACAAATTTGAATTTCTTATTGTTAAATTTTTTTGCCGTTTGTGCTTTTCACTTTTTTGCTGATTGTGCGCGCGCCGCTTATCAATAAATACACTTCACGTATCGCTTACACATCGCATTCTCTCTTACACACACGCACACACACACACAACATATTGTTTTGGCCATTATCTAAGAAAACTTGTAGTGAAATTTATGCACTAACCTTTTTAAATTTAGACGCAGTCGCAATCGTTGCTGAATCAGTCTAAATCAAAAAAAAGAAAAAGAATTTTATATTTAATAGCATTCTGTTGCTTGTGAAGTGGCAAAGTGTAAAGCACAAATGAGAAAATTTAATATATTAATCCGATTTTGTGTAATTAAATTTAATTTTAATATTTGTTTTGCTATTGCGTTTGTTTTTCTTTTACTTATGTGCAACCCAAAAACAACTACAACAACAACTACTACCACAACAAATTCACCAACAAATCGCACCAATTCATCAAACGCTTATCAAAAATACAAAATCCAATTCTAACCCGCCCTGCCTTCGCCTCCGCCCCCGCCCGCCTGCCTACCTACCTGCCTGCCTGCCTACCTGCCTGCCTGCCTGCCTGATATCTTCCCCGATCCATGCCAGATTCTATCAAAAATATAATGAGCTGCGGGCACGCATAAAGGCAAATTCGTGTCCCATACTGCCAGCGACGATGGCAACGACAAACAATTCGGCTGCTAATGCAAACAATAACCAAAGTAGCAATAATAACAATAATAACATTAATAATACCAACAACAACAACAACATCAATAATAAAAGCACATTGCTGTTGGGAAAAACTGCAAGTGGCAGCAACAGCAGCAACAGCACGACAACAACATCTACATTCAACACACACAACACCAACAACACAACAACAACAGCAACTACAGCTACAAATCCAAGTCAAATATATAGCGTGCAAAGATCGGCATCCCTCAAAGATAACTCTGTGTATTTCAGGTTTGTTGTTATGTGCCAAAAACGAACTAACTCTGTAACTAACTTCTTACTAACTAGTCAAATACTTAATATTAACAACTGTAATCTATCATTGCTTTTGCTTAGCTTCTCTTTATACATACATGTATCCTAATACCCGATCAAATTCTCATTGCACCATTTAACAAAGCAAAATTTACTTCAACCTTTATATATGTACGTATCTAGGCAATGCGCACAATGTCTCTCGTCAACCTATCTTAGATATGAATTGTTTTAATCTTTAAAACGACTTCTATAATATTCTATGTATTTTCTTTCGATCTCTTTTGTTTGCGCTTCTCTATTATGTGATTTCTTTGATGCCCCATACACAGGAAACCAATTGCTCCAGTTGCAGCGACAACGACGAATACAACAACACCAACACCAACGACGCCCAGCTCACGCTCAACAACAGTGCTCACCCCACCTATACGCAGGTGAGTCCTGATAATGTTAACAATGTGCTCAGAGGTCGTTTTGACTTAACGTTTCGTTGCTCTATAAGTTTTTTCGTTTTACCAAAAGCGATAATTCATTAAAAGAAAGTCTAGTCAAACTAATATATTAAGGATCGTATTATTGTAGAAGTTATAAAAAATCTAAACACCAAAAGGTTGACTGTCTGATTCAATATCAACTCACAGCTTTGATCATATAGCTGAACTATCTGCAAAATACTTATTTTAGGTTATAAGTTAGTACAGTACGGCCTCGTTTAACGAAATCTATTACAATTTGACCAGCTTCCAAAACTGAGGTGGTTGCGAAAACCGATGGAAAATTTTCAAACCATGACTCTTAAGAGATTGCTTTTGAAAATCGTGTCAGTTTTGCCGAAGTTATGGCAGTCGAAAGATTTGACCAATGCTGAAGTCGATTTTTTGGCATAAAATTTTAACATGCATTTTGACCAAAAATCGAATTTTATATAAATGAAATTTCTTAAATGCAGTCTTATTCTAGTAGCCAAACCATGACTTTTAAGGTATTGCTTTTGAAAATCGGGTCAGTTTTGCCGAAGTCATGGAAGTCGAAAGATTTCACCAATGCCCAAGTCGATTTTTTGGCATAAAATTTCAACATGCATTTTGACCAAAAATCGAATTTTATATAAATGAAATTTCTTAAATGCAGTTTTATTCTAGTAGCCAAACCATGACTTTTAAGGTATTGCTTTTGAAAATCGGGTCAGTTTTGCCGAAGTTATGGAAGTCGAAAGATTTTACCAATGCCCAAGTCGATTCTTTGGCATAAAATTTCAACATGCAATTTGACCAAAAATCGAATTTTATATAAATGAAATTTCTTAAATGCAGTCTTATTCTAGGGGCCAAACCATGACTTTAAAGGTATTGCTTTTGAAAATCGGGTCAGTTTTGCCGAAGTTATGGAAGTCGAAAGATTTTACCAATGCCCAAGTCGATTTTTGGCATAAAATTTCAACATGCATTTTGGCCAAAAATCGAATTTTATATAAATGAAATTTCTTAAATGCAGTTTTATTCTAGGGGCCAAACCATGACTTTTAAGGTATTGCTTTTGAAAATCGGGTCAGTTTTGCCGAAGTTATGGAAGTCGAAAGATTTGACCAATGCCCAAGTCGATTCTTTGGCATACAAATTTAACATGCAATTTGGCCAAAAATCGAATTTTATATAAATGAAATTTCTTAAATGCAGTCTTATTCTAGGGGCCAAACCATGACTTTTAAGGTATTGCTTTTGAAAATCGTGTCAGTTTTGCCGAAGTTATGGCAGTCGAAAGATATGACCAATGCCCAAGTCGATTTTTTGGCATAAAATTTCAACATGCATATTGGCCAAAAATCGAATTTTATATAAATGAAATTTCTTAAATGCAGTTTTATTCTAGGAGCCAAACCATGACTTTTAAGGTATTGCTTTTGAAAATCGGGTCAGTTTTGCCGAAGTTATGGAAGTCGAAAGATTTTACCAATGCCCAAGTCGATTTTTTGGCATAAAATTTCAACATGCAATTTGACCAAAAATCGAATTTTATATAAATGAAATTTCTTAAATGCAGTTTTATTCTAGTAGCCAAACCATGACTTTTAAGGTATTGCTTTTGAAAATCGGGTCAGTTTTGCCGAAGTTATGGAAGTCGAAAGATTTTACCAATGCCCAAGTCGATTCTTTGGCATAAAATTTCAACATGCATTTTGACCAAAAATCGAATTTTATATAAATGAAATTTCTTAAATGCAGTTTTATTCTAGTAGCCAAACCATGACTTTTAAGGTATTGCTTTTGAAAATCGGGTCAGTTTTGCCGAAGTTATGGAAGTCGAAAGATTTTACCAATGCCCAAGTCGATTTTTTGGCATAAAATTTCAACATGCAATTTGACCAAAAATCGAATTTTATTAAATGAAATTTCTTAAATGCAGTCTTATTCTAGGGGCCAAACCATGACTTTTAAGGTATTGCTTTTGAAAATCGGGTCAGTTTTGCCGAAGTTATGGCAGTCGAAAGATATGACCAATGCCCAAGTCGATTCTTTGGCATACAAATTTAACATGCAATTTGACCAAAAATCGAATTTAATATAAATGAAATTTCTTAAATGCAGTTTTATTCTAGTAGCTAAACCATGACTTTTAAGGTATTGCTTTTGAAAATCGGGTCAGTTTTGTCGAAGTTATGGAAGTCGAAAGATTTTACCAATGCCCAAGTCGATTCTTTGGCATAAAATTTCAACATGCAATATGACCAAAAATCGAATTTTATATAAATGAAATTTCTTAAATGCAGTTTTATTCTAGGGGCCAAACCATGACTTTCAAGATATGGCTTTTGAAAATCGGGTCAGTTTTGCCGAAGTTATGGAAGTCGAAAGATTTCACCAATGCCCAAGTCGATTTTTTGGCATAAAATTTCAACATGCATTTTGGCCAAAAATCGAATTTTATATAAATGAAATTTCTTAAATGCAGTTTTATTCTAGGAGCCAAACCATGACTTTTAAAGTGTTGCTTTTGAAAATCGGGTCAGTTTTGCCGAAGTTATGGAAGTCGAAAGATTTTACCAATGCCCAAGTCGATTTTTTGGCATAAAAATTTAACATGCATTTTGGCCAAAAATCGAATTTTATATAAATGAAATTTCTTAAATGCAGTTTTATTCTAGTAGCCAAACCATGACTTTTAAGGTATTGCTTTTGAAAATCGGGTCAGTTTTGCCGAAGTTATGGAAGTCGAAAGATTTCACCAATGCCCAAGTCGATTTTTTGGCATAAAATTTCAACATGCATTTTGGCAAAAATCGAATTTTATATAAATGAAATTTCTTAAATGCAGTCTTATTCTTGGGGCCAAACCATGACTTTAAAGGTGTTGCTTTTGAAAATCGGGTCAGTTTTGCCGAAGTTATGGAAGTCGAAAGATTTTACCAATGCCCAAGTCGATTCTTTGGCATAAAATTTCAACATGCAATATGACCAAAAATCGAATTTTATTAAATGAAATTTCTTAAATGCAGTTTTATTCTAGTAGCCAAACCATGACTTTTAAGGTATTGCTTTTGAAAATCGGGTCAGTTTTGCCGAAGTTATGGAAGTCGAAAGATTTTACCAATGCCCAAGTCGATTCTTTGGCATAAAATTTCAACATGCAATATGACCAAAAATCGAATTTTATTAAATGAAATTTCTTAAATGCAGTTTTATTCTAGTGGCCAAACCATGACTTTTAAGATATTGCTTTTGAAAATCGGGTCAGTTTTGCCGAAGTTATGGAAGTCGAAAGATTTTACCAATGCCCAAGTCGATTCTTTGGCATAAAATTTCAACATGCAATATGACCAAAAATCGAATTTTATTTAAATGAAATTTCTTAAATGCAGTTTTATTCTAGTAGCCAAACCATGACTTTTAAGGTATTGCTTTTGAAAATCGGGTCAGTTTTGCCGAAGTTATGGAAGTCGAAAGATTTTACCAATGCCCAAGTCGATTCTTTGGCATAAAATTTAACATGCAATTGACCAAAAATCGAATTTATTTAAATGAAATTTCTTAAATGCAGTTTATTCTAGTGCCAAACCATGACTTTTAAGGTATTGCTTTTGAAATCGGGTCAGTTTTGCCGAAGTTATGGAAGTCGAAAGATTTTACCAATGCCCAAGTCGATTCTTTGGCATAAAATTTCAACATGCATATTGACCAAAAATCGAATTTTATATAAATGAAATTTCTTAAATGCAGTTTTATTCTAGTGGCCAAACCATGACTTTTAAGATATTGCTTTTGAAAATCGGGTCAGTTTTGCCGAAGTTATGGAAGTCGAAAGATTTTACCAATGCCCAAGTCGATTTTTTGGCATAAAATTTCAACATGCATTTTGACCAAAAATCGAATTTTATATAAATGAAATTTCTTAAATGCAGTTTTATTCTAGTGGCCAAACCATGACTTTAAGGTATTGCTTTTGAAAATCGGGTCAGTTTTGCCGAAGTTATGGAAGTCGAAAGATTTACCAATGCCCAAGTCGATTTTTTGGCATAAAATTTCAACATGCATTTTGACCAAAAATCCAATTTCATATAAATGTATTTTATTAAATGCAGTTTTATTCTAGTGGCCAAACCATGACTTTTAAGATATTGCTTTTGAAAATCGGGTCAGTTTTGCCGAAGTTATGGAAGTCGAAAGATTTTACCAATGCCCAAGTCGATTTTTTGCATAAAATTTCAACATGCATTTTGACCAAAAATCGAATTTTATATAAATGAAATTTCTTAAATGCAGTTTTATTCTAGTAGCCAAACCATGACTTTTAAGGTATTGCTTTTGAAAATCGGGTCAGTTTTGCCGAAGTTATGGAAGTCGAAAGATTTTACCAATGCCCAAGTCGATTCTTTGGCATAAAATTTCAACATGCAATATGACCAAAAATCGAATTTTATTTAAATGAAATTTCTTAAATGCAGTTTTATTCTAGTAGCCAAACCATGACTTTTAAGGTATTGCTTTTGAAAATCGGGTCAGTTTTGCCGAAGTTATGGAAGTCGAAAGATTTTACCAATGCCCAAGTCGATTTTTTGGCATAAAATTTCAACATGCATTTTGACCAAAAATCGAATTTTATATAAATGAAATTTCTTAAATGCAGTTTTATTCTAGTAGCCAAACCATGACTTTTAAGGTATTGCTTTTGAAAATCGGGTCAGTTTTGCCGAAGTTATGGAAGTCGAAAGATTTTACCAATGCCCAAGTCGATTCTTTGGCATAAAATTTCAACATGCATTTTGACCAAAAATCGAATTTTATATAAATGAAATTTCTTAAATGCAGTTTTATTCTAGTGGCCAAACCATGACTTTTAAGGTATTGCTTTTGAAAATCGGGTCAGTTTTGCCGAAGTTATGGAAGTCGAAAGATTTTACCAATGCCCAAGTCGATTCTTTGGCATAAAATTTCAACATGCAATATGACCAAAAATCGAATTTTATATAAATGAAATTTCTTAAATGCAGTTTTATTCTAGGGGCCAAACCATGACTTTTAAGGTATTGCTTTTGAAAATCGGGTCAGTTTTGCCGAAGTTATGGAAGTCGAAAGATTTTACCAATGCCCAAGTCGATTCTTTGGCATAAAATTTCAACATGCAATATGACCAAAAATCGAATTTTATATAAATGAAATTTCTTAAATGCAGTTTTATTCTAGTAGCCAAACCATGACTTTTAAGGTATTGCTTTTGAAAATCGGGTCAGTTTTGCCGAAGTTATGGAAGTCGAAAGATTTTACCAATGCCCAAGTCGATTCTTTGGCATAAAATTTCAACATGCAATTTGACCAAAAATCGAATTTTATATAAATGAAATTTCTTAAATGCAGTTTTATTCTAGTAGCCAAACCATGACTTTTAAGGTATTGCTTTTGAAAATCGGGTCAGTTTTGCCGAAGTTATGGAAGTCGAAAGATTTTACCAATGCCCAAGTCGATTCTTTGGCATAAAATTTCAACATGCATTTGACCAAAAATCGAATTTTAGTTAAATGAAATTTCTTAAATGCAGTTTTATTCTAGTAGCCAAACCATGACTTTTAAGGTATTGCTTTTGAAAATCGGGTCAGTTTTGCCGAAGTTATGGAATTCGAAAGATTTTTCCAATGCCCAAGTCGATTCTTTGGCATAAAATTTCAACATGCATTTGACCAAAAATCGAATTTTATATAAATGAAATTTCTTAAATGCAGTCTTATTCTAGGGGCCAAACCATGACTTTTAAGGTATTGCTTTTGAAAATCGGGTCAGTTTTGCCGAAGTTATGGAAGTCGAAAGATTTTACCAATGCCCAAGTCGATTCTTTGGCATAAAATTTCAACATGCATTATGACCAAAAATCGAATTTTATATAAATGAAATTTCTTAAATGCAGTTTTATTCTAGTGGCCAAACCATGACTTTTAAGGTATTGCTTTTGAAAATCGGGTCAGTTTTGCCGAAGTTATGGAAGTCGAAAGATTTTACCAATGCCCAAGTCGATTCTTTGGCATAAAATTTCAACATGCAATATGACCAAAAATCGAATTTTATATAAATGAAATTTCTTAAATGCAGTTTTATTCTAGTAGCCAAACCATGACTTTTAAGGTATTGCTTTTGAAAATCGGGTCAGTTTTGCCGAAGTTATGGAAGTCGAAAGATTTTACCAATGCCCAAGTCGATTCTTTGGCATAAAATTTCAACATGCATTATGACCAAAAATCGAATTTTATATAAATGAAATTTCTTAAATGCAGTTTTATTCTAGTAGCCAAACCATGACTTTTAAGGTATTGCTTTTGAAAATCGGGTCAGTTTTGCCGAAGTTATGGAAGTCGAAAGATTTTACCAATGCCCAAGTCGATTCTTTGGCATAAAATTTCAACATGCATTTGACCAAAAATCGAATTTTATATAAATGAAATTTCTTAAATGCAGTTTTATTCTAGTAGCCAAACCATGACTTTTAAGGTATTGCTTTTGAAAATCGGGTCAGTTTTGCCGAAGTTATGGAAGTCGAAAGATTTTACCAATGCCCAAGTCGATTTTTTGGCATAAAATTTCAACATGCATTTTGACCAAAAATCGAATTTTATATAAATGAAATTTCTTAAATGCAGTTTTATTCTAGTAGCCAAACCATGACTTTTAAGGTATTGCTTTTGAAAATCGGGTCAGTTTTGCCGAAGTTATGGAATTCGAAAGATTTTACCAATGCCCAAGTCGATTCTTTGGCATAAAATTTCAACATGCATTTTGACCAAAAATCGAATTTTATATAAATGAAATTTCTTAAATGCAGTCTTATTCTAGGGGCCAAACCATGACTTTTAAGGTATTGCTTTTGAAAATCGGGTCAGTTTTGCCGAAGTTATGGAAGTCGAAAGATTTACCAATGCCCAAGTCGATTTTTGGCATAAAATTTCAACATGCATTTTGACCAAAAATCGAATTTTATATAAATGAAATTTCTTAAATGCAGTTTTATTCTAGTAGCCAAACCATGACTTTTAAGGTATTGCTTTTGAAAATCGGGTCAGTTTTGCCGAAGTTATGGAAGTCGAAAGATTTTACCAATGCCCAAGTCGATTCTTTGGCATAAAATTTCAACATGCATTTGACCAAAAATCGAATTTTATATAAATGAAATTTCTTAAATGCAGTTTTATTCTAGTAGCCAAACATGACTTTTAAGGTATTGCTTTTGAAAATCGGGTCAGTTTTGCCGAAGTTATGGAAGTCGAAAGATTTTACCAATGCCCAAGTCGATTCTTTGGCATAAAATTTCAACATGCATATTGACCAAAAATCGAATTTCATATAAATGTATTTTATTAAATGCAGTTTTATTCTAGTGGCCAAACCATGACTTTTAAGATATTGCTTTTGAAAATCGGGTCAGTTTTGCCGAAGTTATGGAAGTCGAAAGATTTTACCAATGCCCAAGTCGATTCTTTGGCATAAAATTTCAACATGCATTATGACCAAAAATCGAATTTTATATAAATGAAATTTCTTAAATGCAGTTTTATTCTAGGAGCCAAACCATGACTTTTAAGGTATTGCTTTTGAAAATCGGGTCAGTTTTGCCGAAGTTATGGAAGTCGAAAGATTTTACCAATGCCCAAGTCGATTCTTTGGCATAAAATTTCAACATGCATTATGACCAAAAATCGAATTTTATATAAATGAAATTTCTTAAATGCAGTTTTATTCTAGTAGCCAAACCATGACTTTTAAGGTATTGCTTTTGAAAATCGGGTCAGTTTTGCCGAAGTTATGGAAGTCGAAAGATTTTACCAATGCCCAAGTCGATTCTTTGGCATAAAATTTCAACATGCATTATGACCAAAAATCGAATTTTATATAAATGAAATTTCTTAAATGCAGTTTTATTCTAGTAGCCAAACCATGACTTTTAAGGTATTGCTTTTGAAAATCGGGTCAGTTTTGCCGAAGTTATGGAAGTCGAAAGATTTACCAATGCCCAAGTCGATTCTTTGGCATAAAATTTCAACATGCATTTGACCAAAAATCGAATTTTATATAAATGAAATTTCTTAAATGCAGTTTTATTCTAGTAGCCAAACCATGACTTTTAAGGTATTGCTTTTGAAAATCGGGTCAGTTTTGCCGAAGTTATGGAAGTCGAAAGATTTTACCAATGCCCAAGTCGATTCTTTGGCATAAAATTTCAACATGCATTATGACCAAAAATCGAATTTTATATAAATGAAATTTCTTAAATGCAGTTTTATTCTAGTAGCCAAACCATGACTTTTAAGGTATTGCTTTTGAAAATCGGGTCAGTTTTGCCGAAGTTATGGAAGTCGAAAGATTTTACCAATGCCCAAGTCGATTTTTTGGCATAAAATTTCAACATGCATTTTGGCCAAAAATCTAATTTTATATAAATGAAATTTCTTAAATGCAGTTTTATTCTAGTAGCCAAACCATGACTTTTAAGGTATTGCTTTTGAAAATCGGGTCAGTTTTGCCGAAGTTATGGAAGTCGAAAGATTTTACCAATGCCCAAGTCGATTCTTTGGCATAAAATTTCAACATGCAATATGACCAAAAATCGAATTTTATATAAATGAAATTTCTTAAATGCAGTCTTATTCTAGGGGCCAAACCATGACTTTTAAGGTATTGCTTTTGAAAATCGGGTCAGTTTTGCCGAAGTTATGGAAGTCGAAAGATTTACCAATGCCCAAGTCGATTTTTGGCATAAAATTTTAACATGCATTTTGACCAAAAATCGAATTTTATATAAATGAAATTTCTTAAATGCAGTTTTATTCTAGTGGCCAAACCATGACTTTTAAGGTATTGCTTTTGAAAATCGGGTCAGTTTTGCCGAAGTTATGGAAGTCGAAAGATTTTACCAATGCCCAAGTCGATTTTTTGGCATAAAATTTCAACATGCATTTTGACCAAAAATCGAATTTTATATAAATGAAATTTCTTAAATGCAGTTTTATTCTAGTGCCAAACCATGACTTTTAAGGTATTGCTTTTGAAAATCGGGTCAGTTTTGCCGAAGTTATGGAAGTCGAAAGATTTTACCAATGCCCAAGTCGATTTTTTGGCATAAAATTTCAACATGCATTTTGACCAAAAATCGAATTTTATATAAATGAAATTTCTTAAATGCAGTTTTATTCTAGTAGCCAAACCATGACTTTTAAGGTATTGCTTTTGAAAATCGGGTCAGTTTTGCCGAAGTTATGGAAGTCGAAAGATTTTACCAATGCCCAAGTCGATTCTTTGGCATAAAATTTCAACATGCATATGACCAAAAATCGAATTTTATATAAATGAAATTTCTTAAATGCAGTTTTATTCTAGTAGCCAAACCATGACTTTTAAGGTATTGCTTTTGAAAATCGGGTCAGTTTTGCCGAAGTTATGGAAGTCGAAAGATTTTACCAATGCCCAAGTCGATTTTTTGGCATAAAATTTCAACATGCATTTTGACCAAAAATCGAATTTTATATAAATGAAATTTCTTAAATGCAGTTTTATTCTAGTAGCCAAACCATGACTTTTAAGGTATTGCTTTTGAAAATCGGGTCAGTTTTGCCGAAGTTATGGAAGTCGAAAGATTTTACCAATGCCCAAGTCGATTTTTGGCATAAAATTTCAACATGCATTTTGGCCAAAAATCGAATTTTATATAAATGAAATTTCTTAAATGCAGTTTTATTCTAGTAGCCAAACCATGACTTTTAAGGTATTGCTTTTGAAAATCGGGTCAGTTTTGCCGAAGTTATGGAAGTCGAAAGATTTTACCAATGCCCAAGTCGATTTTTTGGCATAAAATTTCAACATGCATATGACCAAAAATCGAATTTTATATAAATGAAATTTCTTAAATGCAGTTTTATTCTAGGGGCCAAACCATGACTTTTAAGGTATTGCTTTTGAAAATCGGGTCAGTTTTGCCGAAGTTATGGAAGTCGAAAGATTTTACCAATGCCCAAGTCGATTTTTGGCATAAAATTTCAACATGCATTTTGACCAAAAATCGAATTTTATATAAATGAAATTTCTTAAATGCAGTTTTATTCTAGTAGCCAAACCATGACTTTTAAGGTATTGCTTTTGAAAATCGGGTCAGTTTTGCCGAAGTTATGGAAGTCGAAAGATTTTACCAATGCCCAAGTCGATTTTTTGGCATAAAATTTCAACATGCATTTTGACCAAAAATCGAATTTTATATAAATGAAATTTCTTAAATGCAGTTTTATTCTAGTGGCCAAACCATGACTTTTAAGGTATTGCTTTTGAAAATCGGGTCAGTTTTGCCGAAGTTATGGAAGTCGAAAGATTTACCAATGCCCAAGTCGATTTTTTGGCATAAAATTTCAACATGCATTTTGGCCAAAAATCGAATTTTATATAAATGAAATTTCTTAAATGCAGTTTTATTCTAGTAGCCAAACCATGACTTTTAAGGTATTGCTTTTGAAAATCGGGTCAGTTTTGCCGAAGTTATGGAAGTCGAAAGATTTTACCAATGCCCAAGTAGATTTTTTGGCATAAAATTTCAACATGCATTTTGACCAAAAATCGAATTTTATATAAATGAAATTTCTTAAATGCAGTTTTATTCTAGTAGCCAAACCATGACTTTTAAGGTATTGCTTTTGAAAATCGGGTCAGTTTTGCCGAAGTTATGGAAGTCGAAAGATTTTACCAATGCCCAAGTCGATTCTTTGGCATAAAATTTCAACATGCATTTTGACCAAAAATCGAATTTTATATAAATGAAATTTCTTAAATGCAGTTTTATTCTAGGGGCCAAACCATGACTTTTAAGGTATTGCTTTTGAAAATCGGGTCAGTTTTGCCGAAGTTATGGAAGTCGAAAGATTTTACCAATGCCCAAGTCGATTTTTTGGCATAAAATTTCAACATGCATTTTGGCCAAAAATCGAATTTTATATAAATGAAATTTCTTAAATGCAGTTTATTCTAGGGGCCAAACCATGACTTTTAAGGTATTGCTTTTGAAAATCGGGTCAGTTTTGCCGAAGTTATGGAAGTCGAAAGATTTTACCAATGCCCAAGTCGATTTTTGGCATAAAATTTCAACATGCATTTTGACCAAAAATCGAATTTTATATAAATGAAATTTCTTAAATGCAGTTTTATTCTAGTAGCCAAACCATGACTTTTAAGGTATTGCTTTTGAAAATCGGGTCAGTTTTGCCGAAGTTATGGAAGTCGAAAGATTTTCCAATGCCCAAGTCGATTCTCTGGCATAAAATTTCAACATGCATATTGACCAAAAATCGAATTTTATATAAATGAAATTTCTTAAATGCAGTTTTATTCTAGTAGCCAAACCATGACTTTTAAGGTATTGCTTTTGAAAATCGGGTCAGTTTTGCCGAAGTTATGGAAGTCGAAAGATTTTACCAATGCCCAAGTCGATTCTTTGGCATAAAATTTCAATATGCAATATGACCAAAAATCGAATTTTATATAAATGAAATTTCTTAAATGCAGTTTTATTCTAGTAGCCAAACCATGACTTTTAAGGTATTGCTTTTGAAAATCGGGTCAGTTTTGCCGAAGTTATGGAAGTCGAAAGATTTTACCAATGCCCAAGTCGATTTTTGGCATAAAATTTCAACATGCATTATGACCAAAAATCGAATTTTATATAAATGAAATTTCTTAAATGCAGTTTTATTCTAGTAGCCAAACCATGACTTTTAAGGTATTGCTTTTGAAAATCGGGTCAGTTTTGCCGAAGTTATGGAAGTCGAAAGATTTTACCAATGCCCAAGTCGATTCTTTGGCATAAAATTTCAACATGCATTTGACCAAAAATCGAATTTTATATAAATGAAATTTCTTAAATGCAGTTTTATTCTAGTAGCCAAACCATGACTTTTAAGGTATTGCTTTTGAAAATCGGGTCAGTTTTGCCGAAGTTATGGAAGTCGAAAGATTTTACCAATGCCCAAGTCGATTTTTTGGCATAAAATTTCAACATGCATTTTGGCCAAAAATCGAATTTTATATAAATGAAATTTCTTAAATGCAGTTTTATTCTAGTAGCCAAACCATGACTTTTAAGGTGTTGCTTTTGAAAATCGGGTCAGTTTTGCCGAAGTTATGGAAGTCGAAAGATTTTACCAATGCCCAAGTCGATTCTTTGGCATAAAATTTCAACATGCATTATGACCAAAAATCGAATTTTATATAAATGAAATTTCTTAAATGCAGTTTTATTCTAGGGGCCAAACCATGACTTTTAAGGTATTGCTTTTGAAAATCGGGTCAGTTTTGCCGAAGTTATGGAAGTCGAAAGATTTTACCAATGCCCAAGTCGATTCTTTGGCATAAAATTTCAACATGCATTTTGACCAAAAATCGAATTTTATATAAATGTATTTTATTAAATGCAGTTTTATTCTAGTGGCCAAACCATGACTTTTAAGATATTGCTTTTGAAAATCGGGTCAGTTTTGCCGAAGTTATGGAAGTCGAAAGATTTTACCAATGCCCAAGTCGATTCTTTGGCATAAAATTTCAACATGCATTTGACCCAAAATCCAATTTCATATAAATGTATTTTATTAAATGCAGTTTTATTCTAGTGGCCAAACCATGACTTTTAAGATATTGCTTTTGAAAATCGGGTCAGTTTTGCCGAAGTTATGGAAGTCGAAAGATTTTCCATGCCAAGTCGATTTTTTGGCATAAAATTTCAACATGCATTTTGACCAAAAATCGAATTTTATATAAATGAAATTTCTTAAATGCAGTTTTATTCTAGTAGCCAAACCATGACTTTTAAGGTATTGCTTTTGAAAATCGGGTCAGTTTTGCCGAAGTTATGGAAGTCGAAAGATTTTACCAATGCCCAAGTCGATTCTTTGGCATAAAATTTCAACATGCATTTGACCAAAAATCGAATTTTATTTAAATGAAATTTCTTAAATGCAGTTTTATTCTAGTAGCCAAACCATGACTTTTAAGGTATTGCTTTTGAAAATCGGGTCAGTTTTGCCGAAGTTATGGAAGTCGAAAGATTTACCAATGCCCAAGTCGATTCTTTGGCATAAAATTTCAACATGCATTTGACCAAAAATCGAATTTTATATAAATGAAATTTCTTAAATGCAGTTTTATTCTAGTAGCCAAACCATGACTTTTAAGGTATTGCTTTTGAAAATCGGGTCAGTTTTGCCGAAGTTATGGAAGTCGAAAGATTTTACCAATGCCCAAGTCGATTCTTTGGCATAAAATTTCAACATGCATTTTGGCCAAAAATCGAATTTTATATAAATGAAATTTCTTAAATGCAGTTTTATTCTAGTAGCCAAACCATGACTTTTAAGGTATTGCTTTTGAAAATCGGGTCAGTTTTGCCGAAGTTATGGAAGTCGAAAGATTTTACCAATGCCCAAGTCGATTCTTTGGCATAAAATTTCAACATGCATTTGACCAAAAATCGAATTTTATATAAATGAAATTTCTTAAATGCAGTTTTATTCTAGGGGCCAAACCATGACTTTTAAGGTATTGCTTTTGAAAATCGGGTCAGTTTTGCCGAAGTTATGGAAGTCGAAAGATTTTACCAATGCCCATGTCGATTTTTTGGCATAAAATTTCAACATGCATATTGACCAAAATCGAATTTTATATAAATGAAATTTCTTAAATGCAGTTTTATTCTAGTAGCCAAACCATGACTTTTAAGGTATTGCTTTTGAAAATCGGGTCAGTTTTGCCGAAGTTATGGAAGTCGAAAGATTTTACCAATGCCCAAGTCGGTTTTTTGGCATAAAATTTCAACATGCATTTTGACCAAAAATCGAATTTTATATAAATGAAATTTCTTAAATGCAGTTTTATTCTAGTAGCCAAACCATGACTTTTAAGGTATTGCTTTTGAAAATCGGGTCAGTTTTGCCGAAGTTATGGAAGTCGAAAGATTTTACCAATGCCCAAGTAGATTTTTTGGCATAAAATTTCAACATGCATTTAGGCCAAAAATCGAATTTTATATAAATGAAATTTCTTAAATGCAGTTTTATTCTAGTAGCCAAACCATGACTTTTAAGGTATTGCTTTTGAAAATCGGGTCAGTTTTGCCGAAGTTATGGAAGTCGAAAGATTTTACCAATGCCCAAGTCGATTTTTTGGCATAAAATTTCAACATGCATTTTGGCCAAAAATCGAATTTTATATAAATGAAATTTCTTAAATGCAGTTTTATTCTAGTAGCCAAACCATGACTTTTAAGGTATTGCTTTTGAAAATCGGGTCAGTTTTGCCGAAGTTATGGAAGTCGAAAGATTTTACCAATGCCCAAGTCGATTTTTTGGCATAAAATTTCAACATGCATTTTGGCCAAAAATCGAATTTTATTTAAATGAAATTTCTTAAATGCAGTTTTATTCTAGTAGCCAAACCATGACTTTTAAGGTATTGCTTTTGAAAATCGGGTCAGTTTTGCCGAAGTTATGGAAGTCGAAAGATTTTACCAATGCCCAAGTCGATTCTTTGGCATAAAATTTCAACATGCATATTGACCAAAAATCGAATTTTATATAAATGAAATTTCTTAAATGCAGTTTTATTCTAGGGGCAAACCATGACTTTTAAGGTATTGCTTTTGAAAATCGGGTCAGTTTTGCCGAAGTTATGGAAGTCGAAAGATTTAACATGCATTTTGACCAAAAACCGAATTTTATTTATTTGCAGTTTTTATTTTAGGGGTTAAACCTTGACTTTTGAGATATTTCTTTTGAAAATCTGTTCAGTCCTGAGGAAGTTATGGCAGTCAAAAGATTTTAAATATGCAGAAGCCGCCGATATTCATATCTTAAAAGTCATGGTTTGACTTCTTGAATAAAACTGAATTTAATATTTAAAAAGCGATTTTTAGTCAAAGTTCATGTTAAAGCGGAATGCTTTTTCTACAGTGTTCATATTTCGCCGGAGATGAATAAGAAAGAGAACGAAAGAAAATTGGAAAAAATAACTAACACATACGATATTCTTAGGAAGTTGCGTTTAACTAGGTACTTTTTTTTTCTTTAGTTGCGTTTACAGAGTCTACAATGTTAAGAATTTGGGTGTTGCAATCATCAAGGAGTTGCGTGTAACGAGGGTTGTGTTAAGCGAGGTCGTACTGTATTTTGAAGTTTCGAAAAGTGCGGCAAAATGGATTTGGATATTTGCATATGTGTAGAATATTTATGAGAAGATTATATAGGATACAAAAAAGTATACTTATTTTATTTAGTTAATGTTATCGAACCAACTATTTTAAGTTCTATAATTTCTTATCGGTTTTTGTTAAACATAAATATATATAAATCAATTCCGTTAGCAACAGTAACAACAACAATGGCAACACAACGGCAAGTGCCAGCACTGCAAGTGCCGCAAGTGATGTGGAGGCAAACCCAAAACCCAAACAATCGGCGACCAATATATTCAAGAACTTTTTCAAGTAATCTACATATATATATATATACACAGTTGACTGGTTCAATGTTGATTTGTTCGTTTAAAGCGCTAACCCCCCCGCCAACCTGAAAGAGCCATTTTTAATCTAGGCCCAGCTGCTAACATTCTTAAAGATTTATTATTTAGCATGTGCTGCAATGCATCTTTTTTTGGTTTATTATGTTGATATTTGTTAACAATTATACGGAACACTTACTAAAGCTGCTTATGATATGGGATTCCCTTTTTAGATCCTTTGTGCCGCCAGTGCGTGACGAGGAGAGCGAAACACAGCGCAAGGCGCATGCAAAGAGGGTTCGGGAGACGCGCAGATCGACGCAGGGTGTTACGCTCGATGAGATCAAGAGTGCCGAGGAGCTGGTCAAGAAGAAGAACTTGGGCATGAACAACAACAATAATAATAACAACAACAACAGCAGCAGCGTAAGTACTAAATGTGCCAAGTTCGCAAAAACTAACAAAATTATATCACCCAACAATTCAAAAAAACACAAGAAAACCCAAAAATCCATTAGCGTAGATCAGTAGAACAGTTCGATAGCCAATTCCCACGCATTTAATCATACCGAGCTTATTTCTATACATACTATATACTGTGTATGTATGTTGCTGTTATCTGTAGTGCCAAAGAAGATAAAAAAAAAAACATTTTCCACACACACAAAAAAAGGATATTCATACAGCAACAACACCAAACAACAACTGCTTATGGTAATGGTGTGTTTCCCCATTTACCATCAATGTATTCGTTATGTTTTTTTCCCCCCAATAAACTCCCATTTGTATGTATGTGTGTGTGTGTAGTGTGCAACCCTGCAATCGTTTGGCACCACTCTTCATCTACATATGTTTCTTCCCATCTCATATACCAATTGCAGTGAAAGTTTGTTGGTGTTTGTCACTTTTAATCGTATATTTAATTTCCATCTATCCGTCATGTCTGTCTGTGTGAGTGTCTGTATTTATGTATGTTTGGATAGCACGTTTAAGTCTATTTTTAAGATAATAAGCTCAATTATAAAGTTCCCCGTTTGTTCAACTTGTTTCCCAAAAAACACTATGCAACAAGAGTTACTAAAAACATTTGAAAATTGGGCTGACAACTTAAAGATTTGTAAGAGGTCTCAAATCAAAGGTCCAGGTTGAGTTAAATACATTTTTTTTATAAATGTTTAACAAATAAAAAGATTTAATACATTTCGATAAATATCGATAAATGAACACGAGTCTAAACTTACAATTTTAAAAGGAATTTATGTTAATGAAAGTTTCCTTCCCCCAGTTGAAACCCTTGTTTTTACTGTATAGAATCAACTGAATTTAAGTTTGTTGCTTTTGTTGCATAGTGGGAACACAGCAGAAGATCCATTAAGTAGTTTAGTTTCTCATCAGCGTGCCCATCAATCAAATCAAATCGATCAATCAATCAGCGCTAATTAAGCCTGCGTGTTTTTCTGCAGCTGCTGCATAAAATTTAACAATTAAGCCAACTGTTTTCGAGATTTCTACGTCTGCATTCGAGTTTTTTCATTATTATTATTGTTTTTGAATTGAAAGCAATTGCATTTGCGCCCGCTGCAGCTGCCGCCCTGCCGCCGCCGTCGTCTCGAAAAACTTGCAACAATTCTTCTCATCGATATCAAAAGTTTTTTTTTTTCATTATCATTCATATGCAGTTTTATATAAGAGTAGCTTTCTTGTATGTATTTTAAGTTAATTTATTAAACTTTTTTTTTATTTTATTTTATATGTAAATAGTATATACAGATATTTATGTATATGTGCATGGTGATAGTTAAGCATGCGTTTAGAGTTTTCTCTACAACACGATAAAAAGTATATAAAGTGCACAATTGGAGAGCACTCTACGTATATCGTATGTCTATGTCTTATATCGTATATCGTAAATTACTCGTTCTCCTCACTTTATGACCGTTAGAAAGGAGAAAAAAAACATATTTAATTTTGAGCTTCTCAAGAGACGCGCAGATTGCAGAGAAACTTTTTTTTTTTTTTGTTGATTATTTGATCCACAACTAATATAATTAACAGAATGAAACAAGCTCCACATCAAGCACCACAACAACAGCAACAACAACTACAACAACACCACCATCAACAACAACAACATCAAGCACAACTACAATAACCAACAGCAATAGCAACAGCATCCGGGAAGAAGAAAATGCGCAACCACCACCACCACCCACAACACCACCGCCAGCCATAATACCAAGCACAACAACCACAACGGATGATGATGATTTGGATATAATTGAGGCTGTTGTTGCCACACTAACACCAACATATGCAGCTGATACCACCGCTAGCTTTACACTATCAGCACCGCCAACAACAACATCAACAATAACGCCTACAACCACCAGAATATCACAAGATGATAAAGCAGAAGCTGAGGATGGCGAGCAAACAGCTGTTAGTGCTAGCTTTACAATAGTCTCAAGGCGTGAGAAACCTCAAGAGAAGCAAAAGGAGCAGCATGAAGCGGAGGAACTACAACTTAAGACTGAAAATGCAATCAGCAGTAGGCCAACAGATCTGTCTCTAACTGAGAGTCAATCAACAGCAGCATCAACAACAACAACGATGACGACGCCAACAACATCTGCAACCACACCCGGTGCTCAAGAAAGTCCGGTGCGATTGCGTGATAAACGCAGTTTGAGCAGCACCACAGCTGCTGGTGCCCCAGAGGCAGATGGTGACAAATCTGAGACAGCTTCTCCCGTTAGTGGACATCCAGATTTCAATGCGCGCGATTCTTTACTCAGTTTGTATGCACGTCGTACACAGGAGAGTGGTGGTTCAAGTGGTGCTGTTGCTGCTCCCTCAACATCGTCGTCTTCGTCTACAAGCACATCCCTATCAGCAGCCGAGCGGCGTCCCTCTTGGCGTCTCAAGTTCGATGCAGGCTCCAAGGTATGCAACACAACAACTACAAGAACCAACAACCAACAACAATACAAAACAACAAACAACTCAAATACCCAAACTGACCTTTCAACCGAACCGAACTAAGAACATTAAATTTGTTTGTTTTTTTTTTTCATACAAATTTCAAAAGAACTTTTCACCGAACTGCTTGAAAAAAAAAAGTAAACAATGTGCGATTTTTTTGTTATTCTTTATAACTGTAGCATGTTTTTTTTTGGTTAGTGTACCTAAATGTTTAATAACGCTTCGGGAAACCGAAGTTTAATATTTAAGTAAGGGCATAAAAACAGTTTTTTAAAATTGAAAATTTCGACCATTTAGGTTTTACTTTCTGTAGCATTTCTCTTTTTGTTGACTTTTTATGCTCATTTTGTATGTCTGTTTATTTTTTTTTTTCTATAAATTTGCAATGGATTTACGCATTTAAGTTGTTAATAGCTATGTATAATAATTATTTATATGTATGTTTTATTGTAGTTATCTTAAACAAACTTACCATTATTTATGTACACAATAAATAACTTATTCTATTGGAAACATAATCACGCACATTTGGCTAATGAACATTTATTGTACATAAACATATATTTAAAATACATAAATGCGTCTTTTTCACCATAAATATTGTCATTAATTAAAGCTTTTTAACTTAATGCTATGTTTGGCTTGCATTTTTGTTCGACCAAGTTTTTAATAATATATTTATTTAGTTTAAATTAATACTAAATGTACTTTAAGAACTTTGAAAAACTAAACAGAAACTAAGAAAATTATATAAAAATTCCTTAACGAAAAGTGTATGTATAGGATTTTGAAAAACTATAGATCTTAAATGTGAAGGTCCTTATAATACATATGCTTCGAATTTATAAAAATTTAAGCTTATGTTGAAAGTTTTTTTTGTTGTAATTTTAAAAATTTTCTCAAACAGCAAAAAATAATCTAAAGTTAAATATTATATCCCTTTAATAACATTAAAAGCGGTATATGGAGTACTGATAACTAAAAGTGTTCTACTAAAAACCAGCTTATTCAAGTAAAAAACGCGCAATACTATTAAAAATGGATACAAATAACAAATAATAATATAAAAACAACAACATTACCAGCATAGCTTTATTTAATACCAAAAGAAACATGCACACAAACAATAAATAAGAACAATTTGAATTTATAAGAATTACATAGCAAAATATTTGATTCAAATTTCAATATGTAAAAGTTACTTAAAAGAAATTTAGACTAATTTATTTTTTGATTATTTCTTGTGCAGTTTAAACTGGAGGATATAACAAGCGGTGGTACATATCCACCTAATCAGAGCACCATAATACCCAGCGCCCCGGCCGTTATGGCCGCTGTTAACTTGGCCAGCACAGCGGGCACACAGCGTCGCATCAGCAGTGGACCCAATGCGCGTAAGTTTAACCTGAAATTCATAGAGAAAATTGAACATCTTAATTAATATTTGTATGTTGCTTGCAGTTAATGCGTCTAATCAATCGCTCAATTCGGTGGGTCGTCCCGTCTCAGCGCCCAGTGAGAGCATCAATAATAGTAGCGCCTATGTTACGGCGCCAGCACGTCGTTATGAGACATCAACGCTGGCGTCATCTGCCACAACAGCAACGACAACAACTGCCACAACGACAGCATCTCCGGCGGCAACCAGTGCCAATCATGATGATAAGGGTAATTAATTACCATTTAGCATTGGGTTGTATTTATAGATTCTAAACTTCAAATTCTTCCTGCCCAAACAGATAACGATAAGGAGAACGATAATCGCACACAGACTGTCATACAGCGTCGACGAAAACCGAAGCGTCGATCCACCGGTGTGGTTCATCTTGATATGGATGTAAGTGAAACTGTTGCACTTGCTCTTGCTGTGTGCCTTGTGCTTTAGCCGAGATGCATGTCAACTATGTATTTCAACTCGATTATTTATTGGTCAAGAACTAAAATCTCTTTTCATTTCTACAGGAGCTCGATCTGGAGCGTCAAAATGAAACGGCCAGCAATGATAAGGAGGACAAGGATAGGGAGGTGAGTCCAGCATTCAGAAAATATTACATTTATTCGCCATTGAAAAGTTATCTTAAACAGGAGCCAGCTTTAAGTTAATATTCCTTTAAATATAACATTTGTCTGTATTTATTTACTAACGTTCATGTTTAAAAACAATATTATAAACATAAGCCCGTTTAAAAATAGCTTTAACATCCAAAAACGTTGAACAATTTAAACCATCTGCGGAACTTCGTAAACCTCTTCCCCCCTTTTCAACAATACCTATACGAAATACAAAAATTTTAAACATGCCTAATAATATATTTTTAATTATTTTGCTGTACCTACGACAACAACAACAAGTACATACATACTATATAAATATATATTAAGTGCATAAAGATTTTCGCACCTTGCAAATATTGGGCTCAGTTGGTTTCTTCTTTAATTGTGGCACAACAGCTGCTTGTCTTTCTGACTAAATGCGTTGCCAATACTGCACCTGACAGACTCACACACACACACACACACTGATACACTTCCCCTCCACACACTTATTCGTTCGTCACACCTTGTCACAATTTTTACTGTCCTTCAAAGTAGTTTTGCCTTTAGCTCTGTCCGTTCCAATTAGCAAAGCGACCCATTTGTGCAAAAATGAAAGCACACAAATTATGATTGCCATTCCAAGAAGCAGGAGCAGCAGCAGCGGAGAGAGCGAATATGCGCGTGTGTGTGTGTGTGCACGTTGCATTGTGAATGCCATTGCTCCAATTTGTGTGGATGATAAGTGCGAAATATTATATTTTGTTGCAAATCCTTTCATGGCCGAGGTTAAAACTATTAGTGCACAACCAATTTGTGACAATATTTAAGAGTATAATTTATTTATATTACGAATTTTGCAAGCGAACCTGTTAACGATTTATTCAAACGTTTTGTCGTGCTGTTGGCCATTAATAAAGCTGTCACATTTTCTAAATGCATTCGTGTCATTTACCGTCTACATTGTACAGCAGACAGTTTGTCTGCTCGTCTGTTTCGAAATTATAGTATTAAAAACAGTGGACAATCAGCACAAATTCGTTTTTCCACAAGAGTTCCATTAAATGTTATTGTAAATTGTGCTGATTTAATGAAATGCGCTTTAAGAAAACTATGTTTGTCGCGCTGTTCGCCCTGGTCGCCACTTCTAAATCTGTTTTTGACTAATTGTGTCGAACATTAAGGCTGATTGACGATGTCAAGTGTTTTTGTTTGGCAATATACATAAAATATAGTACAAAATATCTATGCCTAAAACTATTAAACACTTTCACACAGCAAATTGTCCACTTAATAATGCCGCATGCTGCCGCCCCCAAAGAACCGAAACAGAACACAATTCACTTATCGCTCACACGTACATTGAACTTAGTTTTGTAACGATCTATCATGGTGGTTGGGGGGGACCATGATACTTTGAAAAGAAAATGTTTCAACATTTGCGTCGCACATTTGTCGCTAAATTTAAACATTTTGCAATTTTTGCAATTTTCTGTGTGCAGCGCTTTAAGCATTTGTTTCCTCATTCCCTGCCGGCTGCACTTTCTATTATTGGGGGGACTTCGACTCCGTCATGTGCTATATTTAGAGAGATGGAAAGGAGGGAAAGACTATAGAATACATTTTATTTTATTTTTTTTTTCTTTGGCCTAGTTATGATTGTGTTCTTTTAGGGGAGCAAAACGACTGCAACTTTAAAATGTAAAAATAAGCTGAATTTTCCTACTCACTTTTCTCCTTCGCCTCTCTGCTTATGTGTCAATGACTGTTTCGCCTTTTGGCCCAGTTGTTTGCCAAGGGGTTTTCTTGCCTGGCAACATCAACTGACCCCAGCATAGTTTTCGTCTCGGACATTGGGCCAAATAAAAGTGTGCGATTTACTAAATTTAGCTAAGCAGCAGCAGCAGCGGCAGCAAAAAAATACACAGGTGAAATCTATAAACAAAAAACACACATGACTTTTTCAGTGTGCGCATTTCAAGTGAAGGAAAAAAAGAAAAAGTTCATTGCTGCCAAGGCTTTTAGTTCTACTGCTCTTCTCCTCCCCTACACACAAACCGCTTTTGCAACTCTTTTGTTTTCATAATAATAATCTTTCAATATTCTTCAGTGAATTTTCCGGCATTGCGCGTTGTTGGTTCGTCTCTTTGGCAAGTTCTCTTAGCTTTTTGTACGTTTTGGCGGCTCTCTTGCGTTTCAGTATTTTCTCGATCGTGCGCCAAGTAATTTTTTGTTCGAATATAACATTTGAATACATTGCTTGGATCGCACAGTTGAGTTGAATACGTCTAACGCAACGGATCATCAGCCACAGAGAGATAGAGAGAAAATAAACCAAACACAACAATTGCTATTAAAACCAAATTATTTATTATAACTTAAAGTAAATTCCAAAGACGATAAACCCCTATAGAAAACCGCAACAGCTGTCAAACGTGTCAAAAACTTGCAA
The DNA here is from genome assembly GCA_030179655.1 of Scaptomyza flava. Taxonomy (NCBI): domain Eukaryota; kingdom Metazoa; phylum Arthropoda; class Insecta; order Diptera; family Drosophilidae; genus Scaptomyza; species Scaptomyza flava. The sequence continues at coordinate 5,621,768 of JARNME010000404.1, read as the reverse complement.
TATTCGCTATCAGTTTACAAAAGCACAGAAATATTCGAGACTCTTGGGAATCGCGACAAGGGGGCCAAGATTGTGTGTGTGTGTGGTTTTTCAATTGAGCGTCTTACCTTATTTAGAAAATTGCGTACACGTTTTTTTTTTTTTTTTTAGTTTTCTTGCTCTTTGGGCAAAACAAGTTTGTAGTTTTTTTTATTTTTATTTATTTCGACTTTGAAGAGTCTTTTTATGGTCAAAAGTATTTTGATCCGTTTTTAATTTGATTTCGTTCGTGCGCCTATTAAAGGTTAAAGTTCAAGAAACAATCAACTTAAGTGGAATATTATTATATGATGTTTAATCATTGTACATTTAAAAAACCCATTTATTTCCATAATGTTTCATAATTAAATTATATACACAAACTGCGAAAATTGTTACAAAGCATGAAAGTCGTAAAACATTTTAATTTTGTTGCAAGAACGATAAAAACTTTTAGTGTTTTTTTTTATTCATGGACGCTACATATAAAGAAATACAGTCGAACTTTCATATAACAAATTTCTGTACAACAAATTAATTTCAAGAACCCTGCAATTTGGTTCAAACAAAAACCCATTCCACATCACGAATGTGCTTCACAATAAAGTTGTTTCTTGTCTCCTTGAGATTCGTTAAATGGAAGCTCGACTGTACTTCATTATATGAGGAAATAGACAAACCTTTAAATACAAATGCACTCGATATTTTGTTAAAATGAAAACGTTTTTGTACCCTGTGAAAAATGTAGATTGACGGGGTGTATGCAGACTAGATTACTTTTCCATCATACTAAGAAATATTTGGTATTGCAATGAGTATGTTAGGTTTGATCAATGGTGGAAAACAAGCAATCAATTTGCCTGCTGTTCATTTTATGTCTGTTTCGTTTGACTCGCGTGGGTGAAAAAAGCATCAACTTAAGACCTTAACAACGCATAGTAAATAAATAAAACGGGCCATGGAGTCTCTAAAACATAGATACGTTTAGTGCTTGTAGTTGTTTGTTGTGTTTTCAATTTGAATATATTATATATGTATACATGGTATATACAGTCTAAACAGACCTCCCCAAATATCAAATCATACACAAACTCACCTAGGGAAATGCTATTTTCTGCCGCATTGCGGCAAGTTGAAAAGAGAATGTCAAAACTTATATCTTGACGTCATTTTTCTCGATCAATTGTGGAAAGAATAGGTGAAAGAGGCGGGGCTAAAAGAGAGAGGGGTGAATGCCACATGTCAATATTGCGTTTTACCATTTTTCGCATTTAAAGATCGTCGTTTCACATTTGTTTGTTTTTCCACTTTTGTTTATGCCATAAAGAGAAAAATCAAATTAAATTTACAAGCACTCGATTCCAAATTGTACAATTTTGTGGAAAATTTGTAATACGTTAAATGTGTTTTTGTGCAACAGTTTCAAGCGAAATTGCAATTGATTTGATATTGTTTGAGTTGTGGAATAGAAAAAAGTAAAATTAATATTTATAGCTTGTTTCTGTTTAGTCTTGTGTCATGTCCTTTCGATCAAGAGCGCGCACACAAGCGCCATTGACCAGTCGACGTCGTTCATTATCATCCAATGCGAGAGCTGGTGGTGGCAGCTCAGCCTCCTCCTCCTCAACCGCAGCTGGAGGCAGCAGCGCCTACAACTACAATGGCAGCAGCTATAGCTCCCGACCCCTAAGCACCGGTTATTATCCAAGCACCAGCAGCAGTTCGAACTATCAGAGCCCCTACACAAGCAGCCTCTACAGCTCGAGAGAGAGCCTGTATGGTGGCGGTGCTAGTGGTGCTCGCAGTGGTGGTGTCTCGTCTTCATACTATTCGAATGGTAATGCGAGCAATCGTTATGATTACTCCAAGTATTCACATCATCAGCCTGGTAGCTCTTCTTCATCATCCGCTTCCCCATCAACTGCTGGCACAGCTAAAACCAACCATTGCCGTAACGGCAGCTATTATCAATTGCATCAAATGCAGGCTTCCTCAACTGGCAATCATCATCAGCAGCAGCAGCAGCAGCAAAATCATCATCATCATTATCACTTTGTTATTGGCAAAAGTTATGGCTCAACTAAAGCATCTTCTGCTCTTTCCAATTCCGCCTCCAATTCGAATACGAACTCTGCCAACTTAGCGGGTGGTGGATATGATAGCTCACGCTATGGTGGTTATCCCAGCACATCAACGGCATCCGCCTCCTCCTCCAAATCCTATGGCAACGATCATCGCTATGTCAGTCCCTATTCCAGCAGTTATGATAATGGTGTAACCACAGCGTCGCTCAGCTTCAAGTCGCCGGGTTTGAGTTCATCCAATTCGTTTAAGAGTTCGGCCAGGGAGCGTTTGCTCAAGACCCAATCGCTGTCGGCCTCCAACAGCAGTCTTAATGCGAACATTAATCCAACTAGTGCTGGCGCCACTGTGGCAGCCATTGCTGCCACACGTTCCAATTCACTGCGGGAACAGGAACGCAAATCGCGTAATCGCACTCGATCCCGCAGTGCTGCACAGCGATCAATCAGTGCATCATCCGAGAAGAGCGAGGGCTACGAAGTAAGCAATTGGGAGAGTTTAATTTTTGTTGTTGTTTTATGGTTGGCAAAGTAATTAAAAACAAGGTTACATACTATATAGTGTGTACATTTGTACCCTCTCTTATACTTATACTTATACTACTTCTATTTTAACTTATACTAATTGTTATTTTAATTATACTTTTACTTATGTTTATACTCAGAATTATTTGTAAACTTATACTTTTACCTTAACTTATACTTATACTTATCCATCCTTTTACTTTTACCTTTACTAATTATTATACTTGTACATTTCAGAGCGGCAGTGAACGCACGTCCCGTTCTCGCACCGGAAGCACAGCTACAACGAGCACCGCCAGCGATTCCAAGAGTTCGAACAGCAGCAGCGATAAGGCGGAAAACGGTGATGGCATCGACTATAAGGCGCTCTGGGAAGCGGCAAAGTGAGTATTGAAACACAAATTCTTTCTGGGAAAATTAAAACAAAACATTTTCTGATTTAATTTATAGATTGGAGAACGATAAGCTGAAGCAAATGCTCAAGCAGAAGGATGATGATATTGTTCAATCACGTGCAACGCTCGAGCGATTTGCGAATGCTGTAAGTATAAACAGCTAACATGCTACATGCCACATGCTACATGCTAAATGCGGTCAGATAATCGACTCTATAAAAAAAACCAAGAAAAAGCTTAACTCTCACTCTCTCTGCCCCTCTCAGCGGTAACAAACAAAAACCAACAACACACAAACAAACAACAGTACTCTTATATTCTTTCTGTCTTTCTCTAACTTAATCTCTGTGTCTGTTTGTGTCCAGGCCGTCCTCTCTTTCTCTCACACTACAAATACAAATATAACACTTACTTCCCGTTATAATAGAAAATCCTCCCCACCAATTGACACGCTTGCCGCTCGCGCTCTGTTCTCTTTCGCTCTCGCTCTTTGTTTCTCTATTTTAAACCAAATAATAACGCAGTTAAACAAACAGTATACAACAGCCGTTAAAGTATGATACATGCTACACTTACTACATTAAGTACAATATAGAATTGAAATGAAAAAAAAAAAACAAATCAATTCAAATTTTCGCAGACAACTAAAAATTCACTCTCTGAGATTGAGAAACGCGAAAGAAGAGCTATGGAACGCAAGCTTTCCGAATTGGAAGAAGAGCTCAAGGTAATTACAAAAGTGTTACCCTCCCCCCTCACCTAAAAAAAATACCAAACCATATGCCACATATAACAGTTATATAACGTCTTGCCTGTATGCTGTTTGTGTTTTCCTTTTTACTTATTATATTTTTGATGAAAGTTTAAAAAAAGTCTACAACGGTATCGCAAACTTTTACGTTAGATACCATCACAGTGTGAAAGCCGTGATTTCTGATATTTCTTATGCTTTTAATATATTTTAATTTGGCCTTTTTTATTTTTGTTGAAAGCCGCATGTTAAAGGAGTTGGCTAAGGCGGCCCTCTTTGCTTTGTTTTGTTAACTCATTTTGATTCTTGCCCCTTAACGAACGATTTTCCAAGTTACTCGAACACGTTTCGCACCCAGTTGAAAAGTCAGCCAGATCGTATACTTAATGTATATATTTTATTAAGTTTTGGCCAATTTTCTGAATTTTTACTGGCACAGTTGCAATTGTTTTTATAAATATTATTATTATTATTAAAGGCTGCTGCTAAAAAATTGTTTCCATTTTGTTTTTGATAAACCCACCCGAAAAGGCCAAATATTGTCATCATATCATATAAATCACCATCGAATTTGTTTTGTTTCAACTTCATCGCACATCAACTTCACTTCACCTCATTTCATCGCTCATCATCATTGTTGTTGTTTCACTGTCATTTGTCCAATTGTCATCATGTTTCGTCCATCATTTGTGTTATGATTTGGTCACACTATCCATGCGCTTGTACATTTTATACGTTATACGTTAAACGTTTTACGTTATTCATTTGGCGTGCTCTTTTTTTTTTTTGGTGCGCCACATTCTCTTTAATCTGAACGCAATGCGCTCATTTCGTAACAAGAAAAAAAAAAACGCTCACTCAATTTTTGTTTTTTCTTTTCTCTCTCTCTCTTTCTCTTCCCACGCGCGCATCATCCATCGAATCGAAACTAAATGAAACATATTGAAAAAACAAACAATGTTGCATCGAAAAAAAACAAAACAAATCCAAAAATTGTTGTGTCTTCTTTTTTCGCTCTTTGTTTTTGTACTGTCATTTTAGCTGTTGCAGAAGCTTAAGACTGAGAACGATCGTCTGCGTGCCGAGAATCGTGCCCTCACGCGAGTCGTCTCTAAGTTGACCACATCGGCCCAGAGTCAGCTAGCCAAAACCAAATAGGCGTCTCTCAACCAAACACAAAACGCATTCAATATTTATACATTTAACATTTAGCCCACACCAAAAAATCAAACAGAATATCGCATTCGTTATCGTTATCGTTTCTAAATACTTTGTACTGCAAACATATTTACATAACGTACTTATATATACACACAAAAAGCCCACATAGTTAAATTCTTAAAAATCACATAAAATTATTACTAGCTATGACCAATTGATCAATACTTATTAGATACTTAATACTATCATATATAAACTTTTGGCATTGTTATATCGAGCGCAACATGTAACAATAAATAATTAAATGTATTTGTAGCTAATTTAAGTTTATAGCAGTTTTTTGTTTCGTGCACTTTTCTCTCATATCAGCAACTTGAGAAAGTAATAAAAACTGTTTGCCAATTTATATATATATTTTTGCAACAAAAATATCCTATGCAACATTAGATCAAAATTTTTGCGAATTTAAATAAATATAATACTGTTAAAAATTAATCAAAATATCGATAACAAATAACCCACAAAGTATACAAATATATATATACTCTATATCGTAAATACACGTTTAATCAAAGAAAGAAACTCATCGAAAACTCCAGGATTATGCTCAACAATTGCTGGCCCACCAACCCCAAAAAAAAGCATCATCTTTTATTTTTTACTGTTGCTGCAGTGAGCTTTAACGGTAAATGTTCACACTGTCTTGAGACCACATAAGAACCTGCTGGCCTGTTGTTTTGTTGTTGCATTTAGTATAAATAAACCAATCAAAATTATTATGATTAAACTATTCAATGAGAGTTGTATGTACATATGTATTAATGCCTATCTAAATGTATAATTTTAAAATTATAACTATATTTTACTTTTATATGCCAAAATTGTTCCCTTGTTGTTAATATTGTTACAATGTTTTTTGTGCTGACATTTTTTTATGAATCATGTGTGTGTTGCGTGTGTGTCTTTTATACCAGAGTTAACATAATAAAAGTTTGCCCATTTGTCGATCCCTTGAAAAAGCTTATTTTTATTCCGAATCGTATCCAATATCAGGAAATAGCTTATCGTACATGTGTCATATCCTCAATTTTTTTCACGTCAATTTTCAATCAATTGGTTTTATATAAGTGGGGTGAGGTGCATGTTGTTGTTGTTTTTTCTTAAAAAATGTCTGATTTTTAGGGCGCTGTTCAGTTGTTAAAGCTTCTGCGAAGCTCTTCGGTACATAAACTTTGACTAACTGTTTGTTTGTTTGTTGTTCTTGTTGTGTTGCTGAGATGCTTTCCGTAAGCTGTGCAACCACCCAAAAACTCAAATGCATGTTAATTTTTTTTTTTTTTTAAATAAATCCCAATATTTGATTCGAGTTCATAAAATAATAATGTGCTGTTTGCGCTTTATGTTTCTTAACTGAATTTTTTTGTATTTTGTTACTAATTTAACTTCACTTTCTTTTTTTAGTAATGAAATCTAGCAACTTGATGTCTACAAGTCGGATAATCATCGCCTGAAGGAGGAGAACGCAGCGTTGATTAGAGTAATTAGTAAATTAAGTAAATGAAATTACGTTTTAACTTAAATTTACTCAACAATTTAAAAACATCAACATTTACTAAGGCAAGCAACAACAAAGAAAGCTGGCAACACGAAATTAAATCAAATCAAATCAACTTAATTATTTAAGGATTTAAATTCTGTTTAATATTATTGTGTGATTATTGAATGATTATGTTTATTTTGTGTGTGCTTAGATATGGAAACCATGTTCAAAACTCATTGAAAATTGTTTTCTTTTCTTTCATCCAAAAAGTAATACAAAAATTATAAACACAGAATGGAGCATGATGTTTTTGAAATAATTATATATATACAAAAAAGAGAAGAAAAAAACAAAAATTATTAAATATAGTTATAGATGTTGTCTAACGTTTAATTTCAAAACAAAACAAAAAACCTTTATGAAAAAAAAAGAAGAAAAAAATACTGAGAACATATTCATCAAATGAGCCCTAGTTACAGATTAGTTTAGCTATATAATGCATAAACATATAAAAACATATATTTTTCATATATACATATATAAATTATACACACACACACACACACATATACAACACATATTTGAAAAGCATGCAGCTATAAAAAAATAAAATATAAAACTGTTTGTGAGAAATGTTTTGAAACCAGCCCACGCAACGTCAACTTACTAATGATTCGAAAGCTGTAATCGTTTATTTTTTTATTACTATTATTATTATTATTTAAAACTCATTTAGTCCTAAATATCAATTTGTAAACGATCAGTGGATATATAAATACAAACATATATATATATTTATACACATGAACTTATGCATATGCAACAATTTTATTGAGAATCAGCTTGCGTAGAATGAGTTGAGATACTAAAATTTCCCATGGCGCTTTAGAAGTACATAAATACATAAATATGCAAAACGATTTAATTATTTACATATATATACATACTTCTAACTATAATCGTTGCATATGCATAATCACATACGATTTATAATGATTATGTTTAATTTTAGTTGTTCACTTTTAAAACGTATTATATCGTATCGTACTATAAATATATATATACTAATTTGACTTTTCGCTTAAACACTGCAAAACAAACATATTCTACATTGTAAGTGTAACGAATACACCCACACACACAAACAAACACACACATACACACACATGATCATATATCGCATATTTCTGTTATTTATTAAATTCGTTTAAGAGATTTTTTGTGTTACTCGTGATGAAAAAACGATAAACAACAAAACAAACAAAACAAGTGAATTGTGTAATATTGTAAAATTGTGAGAAGATATTTAAGAAAAATTTGATTCAAATACGAAACTTAATAAATGTGATCGCAAAGTAAAACAAATAAAAGTCTTCTCATTCCATAAAAATGTCGAAAAAATAAATAAATTATCTAATCTAATAAAATTTTTAGGGGTCATCAGATATGTAAATATATTGTTGCAACTATTAGTAACGCCAAGCAGCGAAATGAGGCATGAAAAAAGCTTATTATACTTATGTACTTATGCTAATCGACTGAATTTAAACAATTATTTGACAATTTTATGTGCTGCCTTTAAAAGATCTGAATGTAAACAACAACTCAGTTTTATAATTATCTTCTGTGTGCCCCTGCTCAGCTTTAGGTTGTAAGAAGGGTTAATGGAAATGGCCTTAAATATCTTTAATTACGTCGTGTTTTAAAGTAAAAGTGTGTAAAACAAAGTGTTTGTTTGTTGTATCCCATTCACACATTTAAAGTAGAGCCTAAAATAATTTTTTATGCTTCATCTGAACTATTTAAAGCAAATAAAAAATAAGTAAATCTATTTGAAAGCTTATTAGAATAACTTTAAAGTCATTGCTACCTAACGATAGACGATTTAGTTAGATTTAAACAAGAACTTATGGTCCATTTGGCCTCTGATTTCTGTCTCTGGCCTCACAATTAACATAAATGGTTTTTTAAAAAATCTATTAATCTCCCAACATAAAATTGTCGTCTTTTTGCAGGCCGCAAAGCAGAAATAGTTTTCTACTGAAATTCTTCTTTTTATTATGATTATGAATTTAGGTCTTAGTAAAATCTCAATACAAAAAACAAGTTAAGTTCAATCTGTTATTCAGTTCGTTTAGATTGGATATCAAATCGAACGATGGAATACATGAGATTTTATGCTAGATCTTTCTTTGTGTTTAACTAACTGAGTGTCTCAGAGACGATACAATTTCAGCCCATGGTACTACTTGTGCTCTGCTCGCTCAATCATCAGAGTTAACTCAGCTTGTCAACAGCAGCAACAGCTGCGTCTCCAAAAGCGCTTCAATTTTGAGTGGAAAATGTTTTGAGCGAGGCTTAAAAACGTTTTCAGCAACCGAAAAATTGTCAGTTTCGCTCAAAGCGTCTACACGTTCACACCGATCGTTTCGACGCGTCGTCGGCATTGTGGTCAAAACGGCAAAGACAAAAAAGTATATATCGTTAAATTAGCCACGCTCTAAACTATTGCAACGTCGTGTCGCACGTATATATAAATTTATATAAGACTATTGCCCAAGTTGTGAAATTGTTCGCGACAGTGTAGTGTTAATAATAAAAAAATTATCCAATAAATAAACAAGCAACCCATCTTCGATTCAAAACGGATTATCAAAAAGTAAGCGATTACATAATAGGGGAAAGGATATTATATATTTACTCAAAAGACACAGCTTCAAAAAATATACTCAAAAAAACAAAGACTCAAGCAAGTTGTTGTTGTTATTGTTGCTGTTGCCGCTGGCTGAAGCCGAAGAAAAACTTTCGCTTTCACCGAAGCGCCGCTTTTGAGCTTTTCTTGACTTTGGTCAATTTACATCATACGGACAAACAGTTTGTGTTTGCTGTTTGTGAATTTGTTCTTGGAAGTTTTGAAAATATTATAAAATTTCTTAGAATTAGAGAAGCTTACAGCATAAAATAACAAAAATACTTTGCCACTTGTTATTATTTGTTTGTTTATATAAGAGATTTTTTAATTATCAAAAATAATATAAGCCAATTTATATCATTATCAATTCTCTTTTGTGTGTGTATGCAATCCTCTTATATCGTCAATCCAATCATTAGGCAAAGTTAGTTATGCGTATTGCTCAAGCGACAAAAGTCAATTAAAATTACGCGCTAGGTTGGTAAAACGTTATATGAACAAACGTTTCAGCTTTTTTTTGGTTTTTGTTTTTTTTTTGAATGTTAAGCCAAAAGGCCCGATCGCTGCAAGGTCTCGTCCAGCACCGAATGTTGGCTAACATCATAAAAACAAAAAAAGTAAATATAAATATACCTAGTACATACGCAATGTGTATAAACAGTTGTGTGTGTGTGTCAGTGTGTATAATACATTGTGTCAAGTTATGTTTAATATTCAGAAGCGTTAACAATTTAGCAAGTGCATTAACGGTCACACACCAATGTGACCTCGGCAACAAACACACCAAACGAATACTCATAGAAACCCATAATAATACGGGATCACAATACTATTTCGAAGTACACAAATGGGGTTTTTTTTTCTTTGGCTGTTTATAGAGGCTGCTTGATCAATAAATTTTATGAATTCGTAAACTCTTAAGCGTGCATTGAATTTATAATTGAAAGAATGATAAGTAATTTTTGGTTGATCATTAAGCTGCATTCTTATGACACCCGAGTGTTATCTAAATGATCACGTGGCCGACTCAAAAGATCGACTTCAGCAATTAGTATTCATGTACAAACATTTTAAGGCGAGAATGACTTACAAATTGTATAAGTTGTTGTTGTCTCTCAATAGATCGGTCAAGTGGGTGGTTTACATCAATATCCGGGCATGTGTTAAACTTAAACAAACATCACAAAAAAAAAAAGATTGTGGAGATTGAAAGCTTTCAATCTTCAAAACGTGTTTTTGAGTCATTTTCTTTGACTCTCTCTCTTTCTCGCTCTTATGCTCGCTCCTTTTAGTGCGCTGGTTGGTTTTGGATTTGCCAGTTTTTGTGCTATGATGTAACCAATCACCCAGACTCTAGGCTAATTGGCAGAGCGGATGCAGAAAGAGTGTGCAAAAGAAACAAGCAACAGCAACAACACCAAATTGCACGTCGCAGGCGCTTGCTCTTTCACTGCTGTCCCCCTATCGTCTTATGACCCAAAAAACGCAATCCAAAAACACACCAATACATACATGCCAACATGTATGTCTGCTTTTAACTGGGCATAGTCAAAGCAGTAAATATTTCATAAACATAACATCGTCTGCCCCGCCACACACTGAAATTTGTGTGAAGGCCATGAAAGTGAAGGAAAAATAACAAAACCAAAAACTTGATTTTGGGCACAGAGAGTATGGTGGCTCACAAATAGTTTGTTGACCAAAAAGATGCCTAGCTTTTCTTCTTTGTGAACAGCCAATTAATGTGGCATTTTGATATAGTATTTAAAATATTAAACACAAGTTCAATTGGCCATAGAGCTATTACAGTGACTGCAATCAGTTGTCATCTAGTGTTGGGTCTCTTCGGTTGCAGTGATATAATATTTTCCACTTCTGTTGGTCTTTCCATCGACCTTCGTGAGTTTTTTTTTATTATTATTTTTATGGTTTTTAAAGCATATAGAAATTTAAATAATACGATCGTATGATGAACATGATCATGTTTTCTTATGCAAAACGGATGGTCCCTCACAATTTTTGGGTCATGGTCAACGGACCGGTACCGTCAATAACAACAACAACAAAAGAAGCATCAAGAGACCTGTTGATCAGCTAATTAGCTTGCTGTGGCAATTGTTAAACATACAGTCGGACATATTTTTGGAATCAATTTGCCAACATTACTTATGTTCATCATCAGTTCAAAAACCCACAAAATAAACTCTAAGCTCGCATTTAAGTCACTCAAAGCCATTGACCCAGGTTCGAATACATTAAAAAAAAAATGACTGCATCTAGTGTGGGCTTTTAATCATTGACTTGTAATATTGTGTGTGTTTGTGTAAATGTAGGTTACTAAACAGTAGTAGTCGTAAATTTAGATAGAGTTCGATGAATTTAAACATTTTTGGCCCCAGGGGCCACTGGCTAACGAAGGCCAACCACATAATTAGTGATATATCTGCATCGCCATCTGTTTTGTACTCGGTCAAATTGTGCACATTACGTATACGTATGAATAGTTTTAATCAAGTTTTACCCTATTGTCGTCAAGTTGCAACGATTGCGTTTGTTTTACTTGAGGAGTATAAAGGCAGAAAAGTTTACGAGCACATCGTTTTAGTTCGATATTGAACAATATGCTAATAATTAAGTTTTAATAATCAATTCATCTCGTAATGATTTTGCTCAACGGCAAATACAAAAAAACGCAGAGTTAGACGTTATTGGATATCAAATTTTATGTTATTCTTTGATCATAACAAAGATCAAACTGGTAAATAGTATAGTTCGTTGGGTTCGTCTGTTCTTTTTTAGCTTTTGAATGATAGGGTATTAAACGTCGCCAGTTCAAAAAAAAGAGAAAACCAATCTTGTTTTTCATGCGTCAGTGGCAATTAAATATTTAATAACGGTCACTGGCAGAAGTAGTTAGCTGCAAACGTTTATTAATTCTTCAATTTAGTACTTGAAACATTTTTATTGCCAGTAATAAATCAATATTCAAACAATTCTTTGCATTTTATAGTGTTCGAAACTGGAATTATGCAACAAAATGATTTGGAGGGGTCGGCTTCAAGTGGTAAGGACTATGATCCGTATGTGTGTGTGCTGAGTCCGGAGATGAAGAAGCTGGCCAAGGAAGATCTGCATGAGGATGAGAACATAAGGCGACAGGCCTTGGCACAGTTCCGTGAATGGATTGCCAAGCATCCACTCATCAAGAAATGCCGCACGGATGCAATTTTCTTGTTGCGTTTTCTGCGCTGCCGTAAATTCTCAGTGCCCTCGGCATGTGAGATGTTGGAGCGTTATTTGACTCTTCGCCAGATGAATCCACATTGGTTCATGAAGCTAGACATCAATGATGCGGCTATCAATGAGATCTTCGATGCGGGCTATTTGTTTCCACTCCCACAGCGAGATTCGGCTGGACGTAAAGTTATCTTTTCGGTGGCTGGCGCTTTCGATCCCTACAAATATACATCGGCCCAGATGGTGCGTGTGCATAGCATGATTTGTGAGTCGTTGTTGGATGACGAGGACTCCCAAGTGTCTGGCTATGTGCATGTCAATGATGAGAGTGGCATGAATATGGGCTTTGTCAGTCTATGGTCCTTAACTGATCTGCGAAACATTATCAAAACCATACAGAATTCAACACCAATGCGACACAAGGAGACACATTTTGTGAATATTCCTCACTATGCTAATCGGGTCATCGAACTAGCTGTCTCCATGCTGAGTGATAAGCTCAAGAAGCGTATTTATGTAAGTAAGAGTGAAGTACACGAAATTGTTCATATCATCATTAACTCATTCACCTTCTCCTCTCAAACACAGGTTCATAAGAACATTGAATCGTTGAAGTCGAAAATTGATCCTGCCATTTTACCCAAGGAATATGGTGGCACTGTGCCTGTTGCGGATATGATTAGAGAATTCAAGGCCAAGATCTATCAGCGTCGCGCCGCAATTCTCGCCCTCGATGATATGCAAATTGAGATCACCAAGGATTCGGCCAAGTTACTTGGCCATGATACGGGCGACATTGATGCCGGTGTTGTGGGTAGCTTTAGAAAACTTGAGGTTGATTAGTTTTATGGTCTATGACTAGGCAGTTAGGTTAGGTTAGGCTAAATCAGAATACCATTGAGACATTTGACAAAACAAAAAAAACAACAAAACAAAAAACACATCAAAATTTTGTTGTTACATACGACTTAAATTATAAAAAACAAACACAAACTTATACTATATGGATCAGTCTGGCTGCAGCATTGAATTTACAAGGTACATACCGGAAACTTGAAGTTGCAGTTAACATCTAGAACTATATATATAAACATATAGATATACACATACATACATAAATATATTCATGCATTCGACTTTGTGTGCATGTATGCTATTTAATTATATACATATACATTCTTGTTCAAATGATTTCGTTGGATTTGTTTCATTCATTTAATGGGAACCCGATTTCTTACAGCTTTCAATTGTTGTTGTTGCTTACAAGAGGTATGTACTCAATGTTTGTATATATAATTCAAGTACTTTATGTTGCAAATGCAATTCAAAGATACTAACTAGACAGATTTAGATTGATGAGCAGAATTGCTTAACAATTGAATTTTCGATTAGGAAATATTGGTGAAAGTTTTGTAGAATCTAAGGGATTAGGAAATCTATTGCTTAGAATAATTATGGTTTTGGGATACAAAAATACGTTAAAAATTTATTTGTTTGAAAACATTTAAGAGATGATAATTTGACATTGAAACAAACTGTCAAAGCAGGATTATGCAAATATTTTTGTCGCAGCGATCAACTAAAAGTTGATAAACAATTTATTCCTTAAATAAAAAACTCTTTTAAAAATTTTTTTTCTTATTCCCAAAAAAGTTAAATATACAGGTTAATATTTTTATAGGTATAAATTGGAAAATTATTTTTTTTTAATATTTTAAGTTTTTATTGTTATTTGATGACTGTGATAAGATTTTTTATAATATGTTTAAAATTTAATAATGCTTCTGTAGCGTATTTGACTGTTGCTAAAACATGTACGCCAAGTAAGCTTCTTGTTCCCGTTGTTGTTGTTGTTGTTGTTGTTGCAACACGATAACGGTGACACAGACAAATGCCGACAACGACAACGACAATACCAACGACGCGTCGTTGAGAGAATCTTATTGCATTTTTGAGCAAGAAAGCGACGACGACAACAATCAAAGCTCGAGGTACGAAAGCGTTAAGTTCATGCACATGTGTATGTGTGAGTATGCATGTACTAAGTACGTGTATGATTGTATGTGTGAACGTACTTCTTTATATGTACATACATACATATGTACAAAACTGTAGTGAAGAGACTTGCGAGAATGTGTGTCGGCATTATGATTGTACGCTTTATTGTTATGACCGCATACGAAATAATTTCCAAGTTTACATTTCAGTTGAGCGTTGGATCAGCTGGAGAACGGCGAGCGTTGAACGTTGAACGTGTGTCAAGACATTGTTTGTTGTGTGGCTTGTAGATGATCGTCGATCGTAAACTCATCTAGCATTGTTGCTAATTGTTGTGCTAAATGTTTCGAGCTTGAATATCGCGCTTCAAGCAATGTGTCCACATCACAAACATCTTACATTAAGCAATTGCTAACTAGCTGCGGTCTTCTTGGAAAATAGAACTTAAGAACTTTGACATAGTTCTACGACTTTCTTGTCTGTGTACATCGCTATTGATTAAGTGTAAGTGTGACAAGAGCCACGTGCAGTTTATATGAACTGTCGAAGGCGGCTAACGGGGAGTATGCGCAATCTATTTACTGTCTTGTTAGTCATCCATGCAGTTGTGTGATCGATTGGTTTAAATGTTTACAAAGGGTGTCAACGACATTTGGCTGAAAAGGTGTACGGTGTAGAATAACAGAATATATATTTTAATGCACCTTTCGAACAAACCGCTAACGTCGCTTAATTCAAGTGAGCAGCCAATTGGCAACTGGGCACTAAAATGTCGCGACCGTTTGACTCTAAGAGAGAAATCGTCGCGAGCCAAAAGCTTTTGCACTTGAACAGCTGTTTGTATAGTAAGCTAAGCCAAAGCTCGCTCTCTCTCTCTCTCTCTCTCTCTCTCTCAATGCACGCTGGAATTAACTTGGTATACTTCAGCGAGAGAGAGAGAGAACTAATTGAGCGTTCGTTTATCAATATGGAGTGCGAGTCGTAGAGATAAGAACTCTCAAATCATTTATACAAATTATCACCTTTTTTTCCACCATTTGCACAATGGAAAACCACAGCGAACAAACGGAGCATTGTGCAGTCTGTGCACTGAAGCAGTCTGTGAAGAGTCATCAACTACATAGGCCAAAATGAATAAGCTACGAACTTTGCTGCCGGGCCACAATGCCAAAGATACTGCCCGCCAATCAGTTACCCTGGAACCGGAAATTGGCTTTCAGATCACCATCGAGACTCACGAACATACAAACAGTGATTTGGGCTCTAAGTCGGGTAACGGTTCAACACCAGTTCCAGAATTAAATGTGCATTTAATTGCCGCACGACATTTACCCTCACTATTTGGATTTAAGATCGTGCAGGGCTATTTAATAAAGGTAATTGAATATATCGTGTTTAATTAAGAAAGCTAGTTGGAATACAAAGAAATGTTTTATTTAAAATAGTTTTGATTTTAATAATATCATAACAGTTTTTCTTTTTCGTAATGCTACTTTACCTCTAATTCTTTTTACTTTCCCAATTTATTCAGGTAAAATTATTTCCTGGCACTAAGCGCTTAGACAGTAGCATTCAGACCAATACTTGGCCGAGATTTAATGAGAATTTCAAGTTTCCCTTAGTACCTGATATAAAGTATGTATTTCTACTCTATAAACTTTAAAAACTTATTTTAAAAAAAATCGTTTTCACATACTTAAAGGCCGTCTCTTAAACATGGATCCGCTTTTGCAACCCGTCGACAGTCTCAGAATCAAAATAATGGTGATTTATGTGCTCTTGATGAACTCTTTGCCGGCCAATTTGTTGTCTTTACTGTATATGCTCTGCTCGAGTTGCCTGCCGCAGTAAGTTGTCAACATATCATATCTATGTGGGTCAAATAAACACTTTGTCTGCATTTTTGTTTTAGAGTTTTAATCGATTCAACAAGACCTATCGCTCCCTGAAAGATAAGAGCACGAACTTGGTGCAGCGACTTTCTTTGGGTGAAAACCAGACTGAAAATGGAGAAGCACTAAAGGAGAAGAGCAAGAAAAAGTCAGAGAATCCCCGAGATTCCATGCCACCGTTGACTATAAGTGAATCACGAAGAAATATTGGTGAGTATTGTTCTGTACATGCAGTCAAACTTCTTTGTAACGAATTCATTTCCGGAACCCTGAAATTTTAATCAAAAACCCATTTTCTCTACAGCGAAGTTTCTTCTTTTCCCCTAAATATTCGTTATAAGGAAGTTCGACTGTATAAGGTCTACAATAGAAATGTATTTTTTTTTAGTAAAAATAAGAGTTTCTAGTATTTTTAAAAGTAGCAGTGATCTAGAGGTCAAACCAGTATCAAATACTTTAGTTTTGGAAAAGAAATACGTTCCGATTCGCCAATGGTTTGGCTGTGGAGAGTTTTTATGAATAATCTAAAAGTCAAACCACGATAAAAACTTTCTGATTCCTTAAGATCGGTTAAGTTTTTACAAAGTTTTCGGTCGAAAATATGATCAATAAAATATAGTTTTATTAATACGCTCTTTAAATTCGGTAGTTTTTAAACAGTTAATATTTGCCTATGGTATTTATTTCTTTACAAATTCATATCAAGTCTTTTAAGAAATTAAAATATTTAATCATATTTAACATTTAATTAATCTATATTTAGGCTCTGTTACCTGCTACCTGGAGACAAAGAATTTCAAGCGCAATACTCGCAATGGCACCTACGCGAGTGAGGAGCTGTGGTTGCCCATTAAAGATATAACCACCACAGTGCTTACAAAGACGCCCAGCAACAATAATAATAATAGTAGCAAAAACACTAACAACGTAAGCTATCAAAACAGCACCAATTTACGACAAGTTGACTAAACAATGACTTAACTAAATGCCATAACCTTTCCCTACCGAGTGTTAATAGCTTGATATACATAAAATTAAGTTGGAAACTAGGGAAAGTAAGTTGGTTTTAAAAATTAAATTGCGACAAGAGTTAACCACGTAACCCAAGACAAGACAACAAATAATTACTGAAAACTGAAGACTGAGAAAAGCAAAAGCATGAATGAAGTTTGAGCCCTTTGACCCTTGCTTGGTTTTTATTTGCAGCTCACGAATTCACCCAAAGGTGTTGTTGAACTGGCGCTCGAGGTGCGAGATCTGGGCGAAAGTGAATCGCTACTGGAAGTGGAGCCGCATTCAGAGCCAACGGCAGCCAACAACTGGCAGCGTGTTAGGGCCCAGGTGAAGCGGAAGATGGGCATTAGCAATGTGACCAATGTATTGGGCGGCACACTTATACTTCGGGTGACGACAGCTCGAATGCGTTGCTCCAACAAGGTCAAGGACGAACTGGAGGCAACTGCTGGCGGTGGTGTCTATGTCAAGACTACAGTCTTTGAGCATGACATCTATGTGGATGCCTGGAAATCACCTGTGTTCTTTCCCTCACTCTCAACCAAATGGGATGGCGCTGGCGGGGATGAGGCAACCATTTGTATACCCCTGCGCAGTCTGGATCAACTTGAGAATATGGTCATACGCATTACTTTGGCAACTAAACTCAAAATGGGCAAGAAACTTGTGCTGGGTACAGTGATTGTTGGCGGGGCTGGCTGCGAGTCAGGTTTGGAGCAACTGCGTCTGTTGCGGGATTCGCCTCTAAATGAACGTGTTGCCACCTGGCACTGCTACCAATAGTTCTGAGCCAAGCTTGCATTCGCCTTTGATTTCTAAACAGTTCCAAAAATTTAAAGTGCACTCAAAAAAATATACTTGATCTTTAAATTAGGAAAATTATTATAAGTGTTTAATAGAAAATATTTAAAAATTATACATTTTACATTATTAAATATATATTTTTAATATTTCAATTTGCCTTGAATTATAATCAAAATTCTACAAGTTAAAAAAAATGTTCAAAAATTGAGCAATAGATAAAGTGCTTTAAATGCCTTTTTCGAAATCCTAAAATGTTTTAATATTCGTTTTATTTATATTTTATTATTTTTAAACAATTAAGATATATTTAACTTAAAAGAAAAACTATTTATTGCATTCAAAAACATGAAAGATCTTTAAAAATATTTTTAATTTCTAATTTGTTGTGTTTTAAAAATTGAAAAATGTTAACTGTTAATGAAAAAATAATCTTTTTAATTTAAAGATGAGTCTTTTCAAAAAGGATCCAAACATTTTATATCAAAACAGCAATTTGTAAAATAAAGCAATTATTTTGTTGTTTTCTAAATTTGAGTTCATATACATTTTCTTGAGTGCATCATTAAATTTGTATGCATCTTCTTTTTTATTAACTTTTGGATTCTCCGTTAAGCGCTGGTTTATGACCATGGCCATATTTAGGGACTGGCATCGGAACCAGGTCGAGCGAATCTGTTTGGCCATTTCACGCTGGAGGGGTTTTCCACTGTTTTTGCGCAGCATTCCTAAACATGAAAACAACAAACAAACAATGCCCGACTGCGACCCACTGTGCGAGCGTAACTCAAGTTGTATGTGTGTGTGTGTGTGACAGCCAGTGTTGCCAGGTTTTGAGAGCCCGCATAAGCATAAGGGAAAAAATAAGCTAGAACAAGCTAAAAATATGCTAAAAAGGCAGCTATATCCAAATGCCAGAAAAAAAAATGCTTGTAATTCCCAACTGGTTTATATTGTAGCCGATAGCTAACCCAGACATATGCCTCGGACCACTGGCTGTGTTCAGCAGCAGTTGCTCTGCCCAAGTGAAGTTATCAAGTGCAGTTATCGATCGTATTTCTAACAATCTGCCCTCCCCCCACCATTCAGCAACTCCCCCCCTCCCCTCAACAAACCTTCAGGTCTGGGGAGGCGCTTGTAAACTGATTTATTATCCTTCAATAAGACTGTTATGTGTTTGCTTCAAAACATTTACTTGTGCTTGGACTTGTAATTCCCAACTGGTTTAAGCTGTGAACCATACCTTACCCAGACAAATGCCTCGGACCATTGGCTGTGTTCAGCAGTACTTGCTCTGCCCAAGTGAAGTTATCAAGTGCAGTTATCGATCGTATTTCTAACAACCTGCCCTCCCCCCCACCCTTCAGCAACTCCCCCCCTCCCCTCACCAAACCATCAGGTCTGGGGAGGCGCTTGTAAACTGATTTATTATCCTTCAATAAGACTGTTATGTGTTTGCTTCAAAACATTTACTTGTGTTTGGGCTTGTAATTCCCAACTGGTTTAAGCTGTGAACCATACCTTACCCAGACAAATGCCTCGGACCATTGGCTGTGTTCAGCAGTACTTGCTCTGCCCAAGTGAAGTTATCAAGTGCAGTTATCGATCGTATTTCTAACAACCTGCCCTCCCCCCACCCTTCAGCAACTCCCCCCCCTCCCCTCACCAAACCATCAGGTCTGGGGAGGCGCTTGTAAACTACTTTATTATCCTTCAATAAGACTGTTATGTGTTTGCTTCAAAACATTTACTTGTGTTTGGGCTTGTAATTCCCAACTGGTTTAAGCTGTGACCCATACCTAACCCTGACAAATGCCCCTGTCCAGTAGTTGCTCTGCCCAACATAAGTTATCAAGAGCAGTTATCGATCGTGTTTCTTACCACCTGCCCTTCCCCCACCCCCTTCCACACCCCCTTCCTCTCCCCCACTCCATTCCCCTTCCCCACCCCTATCCCTTTCCCCATCCCTTCCCCCTTGCCATTCCCCAAACCCCTCACCCACACCCCCCCTCTCCCTCCTTACCTTCCCCTCACCTTACCTTAGGATCTGGGAAGGCGCTCGTAAACTACTTTACTATCCTTCAATAAGACTATAAGTGAGTGCTTCAAAACATTTACTTGTGTTTGGGCTTGTAATTCCCAACTGGTTTAAGCTGTAACCCATACCTAACCCAGACAAATGCCACTGCCAAACATAAGTTATCAAGAGCAGTTATCAATCGTATTTCTTACCACCTGCCCACCCCCCTTCCCCCTCCCGCCCTTCCACACTCCCCCTGTGTTCACCCACCTTCGGTAACGAGTATAAAAATCGCGCATACATCAGCCCACATATCGATGACACTATCGATTAAACTACCAATTCAAGATCATATTGATTAAGTTACAATCGGCTTTAAATGAACAAGCTCCGATATTTAAGCAGTGGAACATTTTAAATTTATGAAATATTACTTTCAAATCACGAATATAATTTAATGCTAGAATTGCTATATCAACTTTGAAAAATGCTAGATTTATAGCTATAAGCTATATGCAAATTTCATAAGCTATTCCATTTTCAAGTATGCCAGATCTAGCCTGAAATAAGCGAACCTGGCAACACTGGTGACAGCAGCCACATCGAACGCAACGTTTTTAAACAATTTGGTCTGTTGGTGTTGCTCTGTTTGAAGCGCTCGACGTTGGCGTTCAGTTCTCAAGAAGACAGCGACGCGATCGGTTGTGTGTTCGTGTGTGCATTTTTTGTCGTCGTCGTTGAGTCTGAAGCTGCTGCGAGTTGTCGGTCTATATATGAATATAGATTGATACAGTTCAGTTCCAATGTAAAAATAAAATCATAAGAAAACATATATCTGTGAAAAGTGATTTTTCAATGTGCTAAAAAACTAGAAACTGAGTGCGAAAAGTGCGTAAAAAACGATTGCGGAAATCGTTAAAATTTTATCAGCTTCATTTAGCCAGGTAACCAACCGGCAGCCTTAGCCTCTAATTGTTAAGTGTTTCTCCTCCATGCAGTTAACATGCAAATAGCAACGATAACAAAAAGTCATTAACCATAAACGCGCAATCCAAATTGTTCAATTCAATGGCGATAAAAAGCGAAAATAAAATATAAAAAAAACCAAACGCAGCAAAAATAATGATGCGGCCTCAAATAGATGTCGTCATTCCGTTTCATTGAGTTGCGGATCATTTGTGTACATAATGCATATAAATGCTATATATATTTATACATATATATGCTCCAAGTGCAGCTGGAACGCCATTGCGCCAGTTATGAATTAGTACAACAACAGTTTCATTCATAAAAAAACAATTTTGCAGATACAGTGATCGCTCCAAAAATTGCAATACTTCCGTTACAGATGTGAATACGATAGCAGAAGAAATCCGTATAAGTTTCTAGGAATTATTTATACAATAGGACAAAGAATTTTTAAGTTGTGAAAAGCTTAGATTTTTAAATGTTTGTAAAATTCTAGACGAAAATAGAACGTCAAGGTTCATTAAACCTCTAAAATATATTTAAACTTATAAATCAAATGAAACCACAAATCAAATTTAAAGCTCATTAAAACTTCTACAACACTTAATTAGCGGGTGTTCACTGTATCCACAAATGCACATTAAATCTATATAAAAATGCATTAAGCGCATACATGTGTTATAAATATGTCGTCTCAGTTTGTATATCGGGGTGGAGTGTTGGCGCCGCGATCGAAGCTTCTGCTTTTAAAATTGCAGCGCCAAACGAATCATGATTTATGGCCAACAAGCATCCGCTATATATGAATGTACATATTTCCTCACTATATGTCTAGTCTATTACTACAAGACGTAACCTCAACTAGTAAATAAGCTAAAGTCCCAGACGCATCTTGACAATTTTTTTTCCAAACTTCCGTTTTAAGCTGCCCATCTTTTGCACACTAGTAGCAGGTTCATACATATGTGTGTGTGTGGTGAACATGTATAGTAAGACGAGAACTGCCCACGAACACTAGTGCTGCCCACTCGAGACATAAACAACAACAAACTTCCCACAAATAAAAAAGTATAGACAGACAGCAGCGGCGGCGATTCGCTTTTCGATTTTTCGTAAGCGTCATTAAAATTGCATTTCGTTGAACTGGCTGGCCCGAAGACAAGTGGGAGCCACCCCTCTACCACTTCCTCTATCAGTCGTCACCCACTTGTGCTCGTTTGTTTTTTGGCTTTGCCAGACTTTGCGGCTAGCTTGTGGCCAGCAGGTGGCATTATGTATGTTTGTTTGTATGTCTTTACATACAACCAATCAGATGACTATCGAGCGTTTAACTAACGCGTTGCTACCGTTTTTTGTTGTTGTTTTTGATTTTTTTGTTGATTTGTTGTTTTGTGTGTGTGTTGTTGTTGTTTTGCGTAAATTTTCATTCATGAGCACTCATTCAAGTAAAAGTCTTCTTTTCAAGATGGTATTACGACTAACGCTTACCCTGTAAGCACATATGTGAACCAGATGCAGAAAATAATAGTTATCTATCGCATATATAAAATTATTGCTCAAGTGGTTTTGGGACATTCTAAATTAAAAAAGTTTATTACTTTTAAAAAAGTTTGTCAATTTATTATCCTTTGAATGGGTTGATAATGTTTAAAATGTAATATCAAAATAAAATGATTTCTTTAATTTTCCTGAAAACTATCGGATATTATTTATTCAACAACTTTTGCTTTCCAAATTCATTCTTTAAAAAAGTTTGTGGTCTATTAAATCGATCTTAAGTTAGCCCTGCCTAAAATTGTAAAGGGTATCTGCAAATTAATGTTGACATCATTAAACTTTAATAGAGCCGCTCAAAAAATAAGTATGACAAGTGTATTTCACTTGTCTGCCACGATTATGTGACATATCCTGAGGAATGTTTTGCAAATGTTTATCTGATATAATCTCGCATACACAAAACAAAAAAACAAAAAAACGTAATATCTTAAGCTCATTTAGTCCAGGTGGGGGGCGCATCATATGAGGAACGGTTTGTTTATACGATGGCAGCGAATCCGTGTTCGGTGTTGCTACTTCTGTTGCTGCTTTTGTGGGTGATTTGCGGTCGTGTTGCGTTCTAAATAAAGAAGCGTCGTCTACAATATGTACGTATGTATGTGTGAATACACAGATAGAAAAGGCATGCTTGTATGTCGTCAGGTGTTTAAGAATAGTTTCTAGTGGTTTGTTTTCTGATAATGTTATAATATACATTTATATACTCACATACATATATACAATCCAGAGCGCCAGTTACTCAATCTTAAGTTATTAGGTTGCTGTTCTGGTGCATATTATGAGATCGGAACGCTGACAGATAAGCCACATACGCATACACATATGCTAAGGCCAACGGTGGGTTAATTTAAAAAGTGAACTCACACATGAGTATTTTTGTTTATTTATTAAACGACTAATTTTACAATAGAATATTTACATTATTTTGAGTTTGATTCTTAGGAAAAAATCAAAAACTAACGTAACAGCTAATTAACATTTTACCATGTTTTATATAATTTTTAATTAATGACAACATGTATAACTAAATAAATAAAATGCGTGACAAGCTTTAGAAATTTATTAGATTTGTTTTTTTAACACTTGGAAACACGACATTTGAGTTGAACTTTTGATTATTATTGATTTATGATGCATAAATCAAATGTGGAAACCAATTAATTTATAATGCGGAATCAAATAAACAAAAGTCCAAAATTGAATTAGATTGTTGTAACAAAATAAAAAAAAAAATATATATATATAAATGTTAAAGTAGAATAAAAGCTATTTATAATGCATTACATATTTCTATTGTTAAACTAAAATCAATTATTGCGTGCTTTTTTCTTCTACTATTATCTACGTTATGCATTAACGCCGAACTATTGACATATGAATGGGTCGTATAGGGATTTTATGGTCATTATAGTAGTATGCACACATGAAATGGCAAAGTCGAGAACTTGAAAGCAACCAACAATCGTTGTTTGTTCCCTTTGTAAACACGTGCGCCCATATAAAGGGCAAGAAGGCAACCCGTGACCATATTCGTAATATCAAATAAGATCGAGTATTCGAATACGCTTAACTGAATGCATGTGCAGTGCATGATTGAGTATATGGGCAATTGAGTATGTTAAGCGTTCAGTGTAGTATTTACAGCATTCGGCATTGACGTAAGATCGATTGTGTACTTGCTTATTATAAGATACATTGTGCTTTTTCGTTTTTGGCATTTACCGCTGAGAGCTGTTCTGTTGCCACTTTAAATTCCACGCAGTGTAACAGCAGCAAAAGCTGTTTTTAATGGGCAAACTCAGGTCCGGCTCATCAAAGCAAACATACGGGCAAAATTAAATGATATCTGTATGTTTTTAATTTTTTTTGTATCTGTTTTTGTTTTTGGTTTTTTTTTTCGCTCGTCTGTTTGTAATTACATGTATGTGGAGGAGTACAGCATGTTGCTAATTAATTTCATTTATTTTTGTGTTTTTTTTTCGCGTTTGATCGCTATATTTATTTTTAAGGTCTCTTACAAGTTCAAATATTTCCTTTGTAGTTACGTTATAGCCCTGCGTCACAGTCTGCTCTTAAAAAGATACAAAGTAAAAAAAAAAATAATCAAAAACGGATTCGAATTGTGCGTAGACATAGCGTCAATATATGACTATGGCACTAATTGTACTTTGACGCAAATGAGCCGAATTAGTTTGGGTAAATTAAACAAGTTAATTGGATCTAAATAACATTGCCAAGTCTTTATACAAATGTGACTGCGTTTGATTTAACAAATGCACATTTTCATGTATTTAATTTAATTAAAATGTTTGCCTTAACCTAGACTTAAATTTCATTAAAAGAAGTAAGTTTTTTATATTTTAATTGCAGCTCTAATTTAAACCTGGATGTTGATCAATTCTCCACAAACTCTTAAGGAAATATGCTTTTAGTAAGTCAACTTTTCCAATTCCTGGCATTCTTTCATCTGCTGGTTGAAAGTCAGGTGAGTTCAACTACCAAACAATTAATCATTGAAGCGAAACGAAACTTCACCCACTTGACACATGATTGAAACTCATGATGTCAAACGAAAACAATTCGTTCGACAATTCGATGATTGGCAACTGTGAATAATTTACAAATTTGTATAAGCAGTACAACAATTATCTGAAATCCAAATTAAGTATAAACTGTTGTGGGCCTTTTGTTGTTGTTGTTGGGAATACAATACATGCATATATGTATGTATGTGACCCCGGCAACGCAACGGTGAAAAATGACCTTGAATGAACAATTTTGTTATAGTTTTTTTCGTGCAATTCATATTTCCGCATGACTGAGTGTTACAGTTAGGCCCAAACTTGGACAGGTTTGACAACTCAGCCGTGATCTTTAAATCGCAAATCGATAGATCTATTTCAGCTACAAAGTATATATAGTGCCTATACATCATTTGTCGTTAAAGCATTTTCTTAATTGGATGAGGTTATGACATGAAATATGCTTATCTAAATTATTTAATGGCACAAAACATTTTGCATATGTTTTTGCAAAGCGAACTAATTAGTTTAATGTATGTATTTTGATACTAAATCTTGAACTTTGATTGAGTCTTCAAAGTTTTTGATATCTGCTTGGGGTTAACGAATGTTGAACTAGATTTTAAAAAACTTGTATGAATAGAAACGATCAATTATCTTATTAACCATCCATAATGTTATGTTCCAAAAACAGGAAACTTATCTGTGAGTATTGACGTTGCCCATAAAATTACTTAATGCAATGTCACAAGACTGAACTCAATTGGCAAAAGTTTTCTTGCCAACCAGAAGACACATCTATACATGCGTATATATGTTTTGAAGATATATCGAGCAGTCAAGCTGATTCTGTTTGGGCGATCTACCGCAGAAGGAGCCCCGGCTAAGCCAATTGCGGCGTCGGCGTCAAAAAACCTATTTTCGATAGGAAAATGAGACAGGAAGAAGGGATACGATGCCGTGTCGCGGCGCGTTGCGTCGGCCAGAAGTAAATTTATGTTATTTTTAGCAATGAGAGACGGGCAGCAGCAGCAATAAGATCTTCGAGCTGGAAACATAACTGCGTCCGCCCAGTCGCGACACACGGCCAAGAGAGAGAGAGCAATGACATCTCAAATGAAATGCAGCAACAACTTGCAACAGCTTCTCCCTTCTCCTCTCCCGACACTGTCTGATTTATCAACGGTGATAAGTCTGTGTTGGCGCAGAAATTGAGTCTTTTTTTCCATCTTGGCAGACATTCAATTGCTTTACTTGTGACTATTTCTAATGCTTCGTTTTGAGGGGTTTCCTACATAAAGTCTTTTGGAATTTTTCCTATCCCATCGGGGATTCGAACTTTCATAAACAGGCATTGTCTTTAGTAAATAAAATAGCTCGTGGTTTTTATTAATATCTTATATGGCTTATTTAACTTTGCCAATCAATGAAATAGGCAAAATACGTAAAAGAAACAAAATAAAAATATATTTTATTACTTTGCATGACTAATTTATTTTTGCTTTGCAAAAAATTATGCAAAAAGTTTTGTTCCATTAAACAATCAAGATAAGCATATAAAATGTTGTAGACTTATAAGGTCACAAGAGCCGATTTAGAGAGTGGTTTAACATTTATACCAAGTAGCAATAAATTAATTTATTGGTTGAGTACTTAAATCCCTTGTAGGAAAAAATGAATATGAAGTCCTTAAACCTGTTTGCAAACAAAGTATTAGCTCTTAAGTTAATTTCCTTTATATTCAAGCATACTACTTTTAATATACATTCTTCAATATCTATCTAATACAGAGTGGCTACGTTCAGGAGGCAAAGCGTCATTTACGCGACGAGCTTCGAGATGTTTGGGGTCCGCCGAGTTATTATGGCACGGACTGGCATCATGGGCATCGAGTTCCTATGCCCCATGCCAGACAGAGATGGAGTGGACGTCGGCGTGCGATCAATCATCCGCATCCCTTTAGCCGCTGGACACAGTGGAGCAGTTGTGATGAGGATTGCATAAGGCATAGGGAACGCTATTGCACGGCAAAGCGAAAATGTGGACACACCAAACATATGGAGCAACAAAAGTGTTCGCAGTAAGCAGAGAAAAGTTATAATTGCATTAATTATATATATTTTTAAATATGCCCTTTGCAGCTGTCATCCGTCCGTCAAATGGCATCATGTTGAGAGCAAATTGCAGCACACGAATCCCAATTTCAACTACAATCCCCAACCATTCCCGATTGTTATAAATGCGGCAGCAGCTGCGGCAAGTGGGCCATCTTCGCAAACCGTGCAACCATCACCCCAACCGTCTACCCAACCGCCACCTCAACCGTCACCCCAACCGCCACCCCAACTGCATCCACATCCAACTATAGCTTATCCCCATCCACCTGAAGATTCTATTGAGGCAGTGCATAGAAGACCGCGTCCTCCCAAACACTGGCCCCCCAATGACTTCAGTCTGGAGGAGGACGATGAAGTGCAGGAGCCAGCCTTCGAACCAGACGAAGGTGATTTCTTTGTACTGAAACGTCACAGACGCAAACAGAGACCCAAACACAGCTCGAGGCACACTTTAAACTACAACTCGAGACACAAAAATAGGAAAAAGCACAAACACGATTATATAGACGATGATTTTGAGGACTACATGGAGCCCAAGTCCTTTAGCCATCAGCAGCGTAGCTTGGGCAGCAGTGAAAACCTCGGCCTCGATGGCGACATATTTCAATATGAGGATTTTGATTTCGAACCGGATAATCAATACGCCGACTCAGAAGAGTATACGGAAAATCGTAATACCAGCATCCCGCAGCCACCGAGCAAGGAGCGAAATACTCCAGATGGATTGCAACCGAGACATCGAAGATTGTACTCTAAGTGGAGTCGTTGGAGCAAATGTTCACCAAAGTGCACCACAAGGCGATATAAGTAAGTGAATCACTTTGAACCAATTTCCATTCCGATAGACCGTTTAATTTTCCCTTTGCAGAAAGTGTCGCATAAGTTTACAGTGTGGTCGTGAGGTACTCCGGGAAATCGCTTACTGTTATACGGAAGGAAGCTTTTGTCAGCAGTGGTTGCAGACGCAGGTGCAAAAAGTGCCCGCCTATGAGTCAAGACCTTTGCCCGGTACGGCAACAGCTATGAGGCGCATGCATAACGAACCGGTTTCGGCATCGTTGAGTAAGAACGATGTGAACGTCATAATGAGTGGAAAGGGCTATCGGGGACCCGAGTATTCGCCTCTTAAGTTACAGTGTGGCCTGGTGCGTAATGGACACCGTAGCATGTATAACCTGCTCAAGATCATTGGAGGCAAGGCGGCACGCAAAGGCGAGTGGCCCTGGCAGGTTGCCATCTTCAATAGGTTTAAGGAAGCCTTCTGCGGTGGTACACTCATTGCTCCGATGTGGGTCCTTACAGCCGCTCACTGTGTGCGTAAGGTTCTGTACGTTCGCTTTGGAGAGCACAATCTGGACTATGAAGATGGCACTGAGGTACAGTTGAGGGTGCTTAAGAGCTACAAACATCCGAATTTTGATAAGCGAACAGTGGATAGTGATGTAGCCTTGTTGAGGTAAGTAGCTTGATCGTATTCTAGATACAAATCTAACTAAGTATCATCTTTTTGAAAGGCTTCCCAAACCGGTTAATGCAACTAGCTGGATTGGGTACTCCTGCCTGCCGCGGCCCTATCAGCCGCTACCCAAAAATGTTGACTGCACAGTTATAGGCTGGGGCAAGAGACGTAATCGGGATGTGGTTGGCACTAGTGTACTACACCAGGCGGATGTGCCCATTATACCCATGGAGAATTGTCGCAGCGTCTACCACGACTATACCATAACAAAGGTGCGTCTCATATAAGTTTCTAAAAGAAACATAATAATATTTTTACCTTTGACCAGAACATGTTCTGTGCTGGACATCGTCGTGGACGCATTGATACCTGTGCAGGAGACTCGGGTGGTCCGTTGCTTTGTCGCGATTCGACAAAAGCGAATCATCCGTGGACCATATTTGGTATTACTTCTTTTGGCGATGGTTGTGCGAAGCGTAATAAATTTGGCATCTATGCCAAGGTGCCTAACTATGTTGACTGGGTGTGGTCGGTGGTCAATTGTAATGGCAACTGCAAGTTGCACTAGGTCATGATGGGAGCTAGAACATATCCTTGATAAACCTTGCCACCGATACTTAAAAATAAATGTCCCATTTTTGAGTTGTCATAGTTATAAGTGTAGTTGCTTTAAGTCGTTATGTTTCAGAGGCTGTGAGATACTTACTTTACTTTTAAACCCGTTACCGGGACAAAACTCATCTTGTAAATACTAAAACATATACTTGCATAAGTACTCATATATATATAAATATTAATTTGAGTTTAACTTTTCTGCCTAAATATAAAAATTATTTATTCCCTATTACCAAAAGTCGTTATCTAATTCTAACAATCATATATCATAGAAATGTCTTTGAAGCCTTTAACTTAAAGAATTCAATTTAAATCAATTCAAAATTTTAATGCATACTTTTGGGTGCTTTTACTTTGCACTGACTGCAATAGATTAAAAATCCTTTCAGGTTTTTATAGATTTGGTTTAATTTAGTTTATTACATAAGTATTAAATGCTGCCCGTTCAGGCTTTAATAATACAACTATTTAACGGGACATTTTTACACATCATACATAAGCTACAAGTACGAGTACACCTTTTTGTTTATAATATACTATGTATTGTTGTATGCATGTTTAAATGTTTATAAAAAAAACCATCACAATGTTAATGGATTAGGTTGCGTATATTGCGTGTTTGTGTGCATATGTGTCGGTGTTTGTATGTGTTCTTGTGTTAGTCGAATATGCAACCAATAACCAAGTAGTCATCTAAGAAGCTAGTTGAATACTATTCAGTCATCACATGATGCATAATCACTGAGGCAAGCACCACCAAAAGAGTGAATGCAATTCCAATCATATACAGATTTCGTGACAGTTCTCGCTTGGCCATTGTGCTGTTCAATTTCCGATTGTCATCAGCATTGTCTGCATCGTGTTCCTTGTTGGCAAAATGTCCGTCTTCGGGTAGACCCTCGGCGTCTAGTAGAATCGATTCCGGATCGAGATCAATGTCCAGCACTTGCTTGGCCTGGGCCACAGCCACAGTTGGAGCCTCGCCACGAAACAGATATTCCGAGAACTGAATGGAATTTGTTGTCAGATTGCTACCATCCGCTGGTATATTGAAGAAGACACGTCTCGGTGGTTCACTGATGTATACCTCATCGTTTGCGACATGGGGATCGGTAAGGCCATCGCAGTAGACTTGAATGCGTGTTACCAGCGATCGGAGGACATCGTCGCGCAGGAAACGCTTTACGTCCGCCATGCTGTTTCTTGAATTGCAGTAAATTCGTGAGAATATCGTACCACTCATGCGTAGAGTGCCATTATACTCGCGCACTTTAATGTTATTCGAATTGTTTAGTTGACACTTGACGGGCATTATAATGCTGGCTCGTATCGCGCCGCAATTGCAGGATGTGTTCGAGATGTTAGACGTTGCGCTGGTACTGGCAGTTGCTTTAAGTTTATCATCCTTAGTTTTTTTCGCTTTTAAGTACGCCTGCAAATCCATTGTATCCTCAACAGTTTCATTTTGTAGAAATACCTCACTGGCAATTAGGTATTTACGGATTGTGAATATAATGTTTTGAAACTGTTCTTCAATGTTAACACGACCAGATATATCTGATATGGGTATGACATCATCCAATTCGTAGGTGCATTCTATTTGAATCCAGTCAAAGGCCTTTTCCACAATGCGATGGTCCATGTCGGCAAACGTGCCACCGCTGTCAGGGATTAAGGGCAAAGTTGGATTAGAAAGGTGAGATTTGAAATTGGTAAAAGCTCTACAGAATTGTGGTTGATAAAACATACAACATACTTATGTATCTAGAAACCGAAACACGTTAAATGCAATCCATAAACAACAATCTACGAAAATTAAGTACATATTAATACACGAATAAATATTATATATATATTTATAAAAACACGCCTCAATGAGCGTCAAAAAATGATTCAAAAAGTGTTAAGTACTTTATATTATTTACCATATGATGCATTTAATGTTTGCCGTAAAATACGTTTTTTTGCAATGTCTAGTTTTAAGCAAGATATTCGATATAAAGATAAAGATACAGTGATTCAGTTTTCTTATTGTTGTTGGCACATCCTAACTTTTTGATAAATCAACAAGTGTAATTTCTAGATTTTTACTTACTTTCCATATGTATAATTTTTGCACAGCATATTTTTATCGGACAGCGAGTAGGCCAGGTACACATACTCTGTTTGGGCCATGTCTGTGGTGTAGATGCCAAAGGTGCTATTGCTCTTAAGCAATAAACTGCAAATGATTATGATAATATAGAATTTCACAGCTTGTTAACAATTTAATGATAATTACTCGTAAACATCGGAGAAAAGTTTCTTGGCACTCTTAAATTCATCGCTATGCTCGTCGGCAACATCTAGACGCTCTGAGGCAACAAAAATACCTGAAAACAACAGAATAACATTGTGAATCAGTTAACTTTTTGTTGGTTAAGGCACACTAATAACTCACCGATGACGTCAAAGGAGCCGGGGCACATTTTACTAGCGCTCAGCCATTGGGAGGCCAAAGATTGCGATTTGATTTCGCGTATACTTGTTAAGCCCACATCGCTAATGTCTTCCAAATCAGCATCCTCTTCGTTGTTGCGGGCCAAATGTACGACAATACTTTTGCTAATATCGGCTTGCTGCAATTGCAGTTGCAATGTTGAACAAAAATAAACCTACGTGGCGACTGGCCGGTGGGCAGAAAATGAGCACACTTGTTACTTACGTGGCCAACGATGATACCATATGAGAAACTGTGCTCCTGGGTGCACTTTTCCAAATACACCTCATCAGATTTGCTTAAAAGCACGGTGCGCATTCTATCGTAATTATATTTTCAACAAAACAAAATGTGTAGAAATTTGTGGGCTGAGTCTGATGTTGATACAATATGGCTATCGATACATGCCTGTTTTATGCGATACCTAAGCGATGTTTCGTGCGCAGTCTATCGATCTATCGACTGCAGTTTCGTCCAGTTTCTGCACGTAAAAGAGGAAGAGCACGTTTAACTTAGTTTACCGCCAAATTGAAATTGAATTTTAAAATATACCAACAGGTGTTTTAAAAGTGGTGGATTGTACAAAAATACGACAAATCGCAGATTGAATAATTATAATAATAATATGAACTGTTGTGCATACAACTAGTAATGCAAAAAGTGTTCATAATAACAATCTTAACATATTTGAAATGTTTGACAGTGTATGTTCTTATTTCTTTCGACTTTATTTCAGCTATTTTGAAATTTGTCTATATTGACAATAGTTAAATTTGGTGAACTTGCTTACTTGATCTTATAAATTAAACTGTCATCAAGTATTCAATCTTTCAAAAAGATCTCATTAAAAAAATAATTGATTTGTAAGCTCAAAAGTCATTATGAATTTAATTGTCAGATTGCACAGCTGGTGCGCGTTTTCTCGATTTTAATTGCATTAAGATATACATAAGAGACTTTCAAGCTTTCAAGAATTAAGGCAGCAATCTTATTACTCTTCAACAGCTCGACTTTATGTGTGTGCGTGTATGTGCGCCACCCAAATGGTCAAGTGTTTTGTGGATTATGGCGAACGGACGCGATCGCGGTAATCGAATTAGGTAAACAAACACTCAATAAAGCGAGTGTTCGTTGTGCATATCCATATATGTATGTATTTACATATATCTATATAGATATCTCGCATTCAGGCAAGTCAGCAGCAACAGCAGCGATTGTGCCGTGATGACAGGGCCAAAACTAAATGAAATTTTCGTTTGAGGTGGTCGCTTGCTGGCTATCTGTCTGTCTTGGCGAACCATCTGCTTTGTGTGAATGCTTGATTGTTGAAGTGGCACTCGATGGCGCGAGGGCGCACGCTACTCTCAAGACACTTCTCCGACTTCTCCGACTCCAGCTCACGTCTTATTTACATAGTAAATTATTCCTGTTCGATTGTTTGCATTTGCTCTGGATCTCTGGCATAAAAGCACTCGAGCGTCATCGTTCAGCTTTCATTCGTTGTTCATTCATGATTATTGCTGCCTTTCACAAAAATTTTTATACTTACATGTATGTATGTATGTAAGCTGTGCATTTTATGCACATTTACGACAAGCAAATGTTTGGACTTATGTAAAATTGATTGTCTAAATTATGTAAGATAAAGTTTCGTTGCAGAAGTAGGAAACTTCAAACTGCATAAAAAAGAAACATAAATAGAGTTCATTTGGCAATATTTATCTATCTAAACTTGAAAGCCTTGTGCAGGGCATCTTTCAATCGGATATTCTCCATTAAACCGTTAGTATATTATCTTGTTAGTCGTATTATTCTTTGCAAACAACAAACTTACTACGAAACTATTTAACTCTTTGCACAAAATTTATGTTCTAACAATCTTTAGGAAGGAACACATCGGGGGGGTAATTGCATTTTGGAGCTCGATTCATTCGATTCGCCTGAAGCTAAGCAATTCAAGCAAGCTTCGATTTGCAATTTGGCTTCTGTTTTTCTCATTCTTCCCCCTCCCCGGTTCGCCAACATCGTTGATATTCTGTGGCATTCTGTGTGGTGCACAAATCACGCCATGTGTAGCTTAGTTGCAGTTTCGATTCAGCTTTGAGTCGCCTTAACCAAGCAACACATCAATCATTCATCACGCACACAGCACAGACAAAAAAAGCGAGTTGCAAAAGCAAAGCAGAAAAAACAAGAAAGACAGTACACAAATCTTAAAAGACTTTAGAGTCTGTATTTGTATTAACATATGTACATATGTGTTTGTGTGTAATTTCTGCTTGCAATTCATTTAAGATCAAAATAAGAAAAAGAAGCTACTTCCGGTGTATCGTCTGTAATCAATAAATTTGATAAGGATAATTATCATGGAAGCAATTTAGCACAATTATTACCAAGCCTGTCTAGTTTTGATTAAATTTGAATTTTTAAAGACCTTTTTAAACCATTATTGAATTCTACCGCCTTTCAAAAAATCTAAATCAAATTCTGAACTTCAGAAAGTTTGTCATAATTAAATGAGAAAGTTGACTAACTTTTTATATAACCGTAACCGTTTTTTAGTTTAACTTAAACATAAGGAATTCCTTTTCATAAATAAATTACACTTCCCCTATTGCATACAAACTCACACATATACACACACACACAATAACACTCACTCACACATTCAGATAGACAGACAGCGGCTTCTTCCTTCCTTTTCCTGAGGCTGGCTTGTTGTTTATACGCTTGGACGCAGTCATGAGCGCGTTGGCCACTGCCCACTTGGCGCGTCCAGTTGTTGTTGTTGTTGCTTCTGCTGCTGACTGTTTGTAGTGTGTAGTGAGGGGAAGCGGGATGTAATGTAATTGCTATTGCACGTGTGCGCGCCAATATTATGTTCGAGCCATATAGTCATCCCTTTCGCACGGCTGCTGTTCATGCGAGAATGGCCGCCATTATGAATGTGCGCCGATGTTGAAAAACCGGTTGAAAGCACTCAACAACGTTTGAGTGAATTGTCAAACTGAGTGGAATGGAGTAGAGTGAAGTGGTTGCATACGGTGCGGGCTTTCAGGTGAAATTCAAGCCACTTGCGGCTGCCACTCAGTGTGCTGAGAGCGGCTTTCACGTGAACAACGTTCAAACGGAACAACGTCGAGATAATCATTCAATCGACAACAACAATAACAGCAACAAAACGAACATACAAGCAATTCGTAAACCCATCATTCTTGCTACTTCTTGGTCAATATGTGCGCGGGTGCAGTGAAAAGGAGCAGCACGTTATGAATTTAATTGGCCGCCGCATTGCGTTTCCGTTTGCTATCAAGTGTGATTTGTATGTGCAACACAAAGCTGACTGTGCTACTTAGTGTGAAAGTGTGTTTGCGCGTGTGTCTCTCGATAGTTAAAAGCTTCAACGGAATCTTTTCGACAGCAATTTGTTGCCAAATAACGCCACTGACATGTTGATTGAGCCGAGCTTGAACCGTGACTTTGGCTCGCTAACTGCTGCAAGTTCTGGCATTGCGACCGCACATTGGAAAATGGAGCCACATCCCCAACGATTGCCATCGCTGCCACCGCACGCGTCCAGTGGTAGGTGTTTAACATTTTTTACACTCATCAACTTGACACTTGAATTAGCTCAATGTATATGTAGATGTTGGGTAGTTGCATTTGCCGACGGCAGTTTATAAAATTTGCTTCCATAAAGAAACTGTTTTAAAAGCAAGGGAATTTAATTATCTACTATTTGGATTAGAGACTTTAGTTACTAAATGAAAGAAGCGCTAGATGACAAAAGTTTCAAAACTATTTTATTATTAATAAGTATTATTATTTTTTGTTCTATAAGCCCCAATAGAACATAAATAATAATATAATATAATAATAATAAAACATTTTCAAAATAAGAAATAAATTAATGGTTTTAAAATCGCAATAGAAAACTCTTTAAAGAATTCCGATATTCCTAACCTTTATTTCAGTTTCCATAATCTCTTATAATCTAAATAAATGTATTAATTTCATTCAACTTGAAATGTTTATATGCGCTTAAAGTGTTAATACAATAGATGTGCACGGTTATCAACAATATTTGTGCTTTGAGAACAGAACAAATGTTATATTTAACGCTAATTGACAATTGTAGGGAATTATCAACGCAAAGCGTTTAGAACAAATTCGAAGCTTAGACAAAAAAACCATAAATAATAGTTCGTTACCTCGTTTATTATATACAATAACGAGTGTGCTTAACAAAACAAAAAAAAAATCTAGAAAATCAAATAATACACACAATTTAAAAATTCTCAGCTGTTTGGCAGCTGATTAAATATTTTAATTTCAATTTGCTTTCTTTAATGCCAAATTAGGGCCGAATATGTTAAATCTTTGTAAGCGAGTGACATTTAAATTCACATTTAAGAATTAGTTATAAAACAAGAATATTGACAAGTGAGCAACGCCATTGTTGCTGTTGGTGATGTTGCTGTTGGGAATGTTGTTGCTGTTGTTGCTTCTAAAATTTGACACTTTTGCTGTCATCAGTCATTTAGCGGCTTTTTTTTTTTCTTAACTCAGTTTAGTTAACGTCAACACAATTAACCGTTAATTTATCATAATTAACCATTGTGGCTGAAAGCAACAACAACAACAACAGCAGCAGCAGCTACAATAATGCTAACAATGGCCAATTATCATTCAATTCGTTTCAATTGCAGTGGCATCGGCATCACCAACAGCAGCAGCAGCAGCAGCAACAATGACAACAACAGCACCAACAACTGTACAAATACCACCAGGTTTTGGTGCTACGGCCAACAATAATGTTGGACCAACAACAGCGGCAACAGCAGCAGCCGCGGCAGCAGCAGCAGCAGCAACTGGCAGCACGCTCGGCGCTTTGATGTCGCAGCACCGTCTATTGGAGTTCTCTCGGTTTGGGGGACTGCGGGGATACGATATTGCTCAACACATGCTAACGCAGCAGGGTGCTGTCTCTAAACTGTTAGGTAAGTGAAACGTAAAACCCAAACAATCCTTTAAAAACGTTGCATGTAAAAACAACTCTTAACAGCACCTTAAAAAAATAAGTTAACATATAAAAGAGTGTTTATTGATTTATATCAATTAATAACGAGGATAAATTAAATTTCTGACGTTTTATTATTATACTTATATATTTGTGATACAATCCTTATCATTTTTTGTTTAATTTTTTTTTATCATATTTTCTTTGAGTGTACTTAAGCACTGATCTGAGATAAAAAACACTTTGTTTGCGATTTGTTTCTGCCAATTTCAATGATAAACACAATTATTTATAAGGCTTAATATCCTTGAACGGCACACGCGAATGCACATCCTGGCCCCCATTCCTCTCCGCCCCTCTACCTGTGCATAATTTAGCCACTTAAAATTGCATAAACGAAGGCTCGAACTTGGTCTTGGCCCAAAGGTGGCTCATTAATCAAAAAAACAAAACAAAAAATACAAATATGCTTCGCTTGTAGGGTGCGCTTTAGGTAGGATCGCTGCTTCTGCAGCATGTGGGGTTGCCCTGTTTTTTTTTTTTTGTTATTGCTTGTTCCTTGTTGCTGTTGATGTTTGGTGCTTGATAAAGCTATTAAGTGTGCGCGATAAGCCGTCACTACCGTTTAAAAACAACAACACACACTACAGATACAAAGCGCAACTGACGATTGTGGGTTGCTCGATCATAAACATAATCCATAACTCATTATTGCATCATTGTCTTATTATAATATTTATGTTTTGGTTTTTGTATCTTAGGCTCATTGCGACCACCTGGCCTAATTGGTGGCTCCAAGCCAAAAGTGGCAACGCCAACCGTCGTCTCCAAAATTGAGCAGTACAAGCGCGAGAATCCAACGATCTTTGCCTGGGAGATACGCGAGCGTTTAATCTCCGAAGGTAAGCGTAATTGCCGAACACCTTCGGATGATCTAAATTTTTATGATCATCGATCGATTCATTGATCGATCACTGATCGGCGGCGGCTGCCTTTTAACCAGCATCTTTAATATATTATATAACCCCTCTCTCTCTCTCTTTACGTCTCTTGCCATGCCGTTGCAGGTGTTTGCACAAATGCCACAGCGCCTTCGGTAAGCAGCATTAATCGCATCCTGCGCAATCGCGCCGCCGAGCGGGTGGCCACCGAGTTTGCAAGAACTGCCGCCTATGGTTTATATCCACCACCGCCGCATCCGTATGGCAGCTTCACTTGGCATCCGGCCAATGTGCCGGGGGGCTCACCAGTGCCGCCACCTCCCTCTGCCCTCTGGTCTGTGGCTGCACCCACATTGGCTAACCTGCCGCCGAGCGCAGGTAACGCCAATACAAGCAGTCTGAGCTTGAGCACAGCAAATCTGCTGAGTAGTGGTGTTCCAACCATGAATCGGGCCATCTCTCCGGGATCGGGCAGCCACGAGACATTGGAGTCGGCGGATGAGAATCGGCAAATTGATTCCGACTATCTGGACGATGATGATGAGCCTAAGTTTCGACGCAATCGCACCACCTTCAGTCCGGAGCAGCTGGAGGAGCTGGAGAAGGAGTTCGACAAGAGTCATTATCCTTGTGTGAGCACACGTGAGCGTCTTTCCAGTCGCACCAGTCTCAGCGAGGCACGCGTTCAGGTAGGTCAATTTAACCTTTACTTTTACTTTATCTAGACCTAAAGAATCTTAAAAGTTAGGTTCATTAGGAATCCGTTCCACTACTTTTGTATCATCCGATCAAAAGAACTTTATCCCTATCTTTCTTTAGACCAATAAGCATTATTTCCCCTTCTCATTTTATCGTTGAAAATATCCTTTCGAATCAATGCTAAGCTCTCTTCATAGTTTCATACATAACCTTCTATCGGAACAAACTTTCGCGCTGCCTTTCTGTACACTTATCTAGAAGCTAGGATCTCTCTTATATTTTCATACAAATTCTTCTACCAGGACAAACTTTCTCACTTAAATTCTCACTTTCCTTGTTTGTTCATTCATAAATAACCGTCTATCGAAACAAACTTTCTTCATGTTGGAGTTTAACCTTTAACTAAGGACAAATAGGATTCCTATTGCTTTTGTACTCTTTTTTTTACACTTATCTTCAGTGAAGGATCATTAGGAATCCTTTTTCATATATAACCTTCTACCGTAACAATCTTTCTTTAAACGTTTATCTTCTTGGATTCGTAGAAATTCCTTTTCGGAAAAGAAGTTTTTGGAATATATATTTCCTTTATCCTTTCTCCTTACTTTACCCAAAACTTATTAACAAATCTCCCGCTCTCTATCTCTCCTCATCTGCCTTATTAGGTTTGGTTCTCGAATCGTCGAGCGAAATGGCGTCGACATCAGCGCATGAATCTCCTCAAGCGTCAGCGTTCCAGTCCCGCCAATCCAATGCACTCACAGCAATCGAATGATGGACCCATCACCAGTTCTCCTACGCCTAGCAGTCACAGTAATGCCTCAGCTCCGACCACACCACATGCCCATCCATCCGTTCATTGTGCAGATTCGCAATTGGCAGCTGCTCAAACACCTCCATCGGTAATGATGCATCCATTGCATGTGCTGCCACCAGGTCCAGCCGGACATCATCATCATTTGCCCACGCATCCTGCTGCATTGCAGCTCTTTAGTCACTATCATCAGCAGCAACAACAGCAGCAACAACAGCAGCAACAACAGCAGCAGCAACAGCAACAACATTCACCAACATCGATTGGCGTTTGTGGAAGTCCAACGTCCTCCGGACTCTCAATGGGTGGAGAACGAAGCGCCTTTCGCAGCCTGGTAGGTTCACCCTCAGCAGCTGCATTCGCTCTGGGGCTGGCACGTCAATATGCTGTCGCTGCTTCTCTGACTGTTGCAGAGGAGCAACGTTCGCGACTTCACTATGCCGCCGGAGAGAGTGCAACAACGGTTGGTGGTGACGGTGGCACAGTGAATGTGGATAACTCCTCATCGGATTCGGATGAGGAAATCAATGTGCACGACGATTCGGATGCTGAAATTGAGTCGCAAGTGTCGGCTAAGGTGGGACGCATGTCATCCTCCGATGCATCAACGACAACGTTGCAGCTCCTAAAGCATGACCGGTAGAAGATATATATATATATATATAGACTATATATATGCATTTACTAGTGCTGTGTAGCTTCTAATTAAAAAGAAAACTTGAGTTGTGTGCGCGCTTGTGATTGACAGCAATAGAGGTGGCTAGTTTGGAGGGGGCGGCAAACATTCGTGTTGCGCTCTGTAATTTGAGACGCGGCGACAACGGCAACGGCAACAGCAACTGCAACTGCAACTGCGACATAAAAAAAAAAAAACATAAAAACAAATCGAAAACCAAAGTTAAAATGCTGCTCACCCACTTGGCTGCGGATGGTACACTGAGAAAAAATATTACTAATAAATTATTTAAAATGTTAGCTTGAGAAAATAAAATAAACAAAAATTACATTCCAGCTAGTATATATACATATATTTTATGCTGAGTGTACCTTGTGGCAGCAACGAGCCGTGCATTAAGTTGTGTGTTAGTTGTAATTGCAATTGCGGCAAACAGCAACTTGTTCATGTATCTATGCATGTGTGTGTGTGTGTGTGTGACTAAAATTAAACACAAATTGTAACTTATACTTACTACACTCTACATACCAGAAGAGGCACATTACTTGCCCCACTTTGTTTACTCAATCACAAAAAACAACAACTATTTTCTACTATTATAATAGTAGCACTCTGTCTCTCTCTCTCTCTCTCTTGATCTCTGTCTCTGTCTCTTTCGGTCTTTTTTGTACGATAATTTTTATATAATGCCAGGCTGTTGGTCGGTCGCTAGCTGGCCGGGCGCTTACCTCATCACCATTTA
The DNA here is from genome assembly GCA_030179655.1 of Scaptomyza flava. Taxonomy (NCBI): domain Eukaryota; kingdom Metazoa; phylum Arthropoda; class Insecta; order Diptera; family Drosophilidae; genus Scaptomyza; species Scaptomyza flava. The sequence goes on along the minus strand of JARNME010000404.1, from coordinate 5,581,033 downwards.
AGGCTATATAGCGTATGCAATATTTATCTGTAACTTAGCCCCTAGCCTATTATTGTAGCTTAAGCTTAGCCATGTATGCTCATTGAGTGCGAGATACAATATAATACATACTATTATATATATATATACATTTATTACTTATAAACACTTATGTATTTGTTTTCGGTTTGCGTTTGAACTGATACTAAAATTAATACACACTCTGATATGGCGCTAACTGAACTAAATGAAAATGGTCAATGTGTGCGATGGCTCAAAAGTCTCTTCACAACGTCAGAGACGCAATAATAAACTGTTGAAAAAAGTATAATATATTGAATGTCATTTTGTGTTTTATTAAATGTTCTTAACGGGCTGCAAGCAATAATTATTTACAATAAAATAAAACGTTAGCAATATAAAATAACTCCCGCCTGTGAAATGATTAGCTTTTAAAATCCTTGATAACATTTTTGCAACATTATTGGCTTAAAAAATAAATATTTTTGAAACTTTTGGAAAAATAGTATTCAAGCTTTTTTCCCAACGTATTTAATTTGTTCTATTATTACACAGAAAGTAAAAAACAATATTCAAATTAGGTTCAAGTCAATAATTCCTTTTATAAATTCCTAAAAATCGTCTAAACATAAGGGAAGTTTTACTTGAATGAAATAAAATTCTGCAAAGATCTAAAAATTTCAAAAAAACATTTTTCAATTTAAGTACAAGCATCTATGAATGAGCATAAAAACATAAATTCATTGCAATTAGTCCTTATATAAAAGGAAACTATCTCTGACTAGGTAAAACTGTTGATAAAAATCAAATCCGCTTTTGATTAGAGTACAAGATTCTTTAAATGAGCATACAATACTTGAAACAATTACAAATAGTCTCAATATAACCAAAACAATACTTGAAGCGAAAGTCAATTTAAATTAAGTTGAATAGCTTTTTAGTCGTTGCTTAGTCGACCTCTGTACCTTTAAAGGCAAACCAATTAACTTAAATTATTAATTTTCACATGTTAACAAGCAGAGCACATAAAAATCAATATATTATATATATATATCTCTATTAGGTGGCTTTTAATACAAGCCCGATTTTAAATAATCCTAAATAATATTCAAAAAAAACAAACATAGTTTGAATACGAGAATTAAGAAGAAGAGATATGTGACAGCGACAGAAAGAGCAGTCAATGAGCATAAATAAACATTTAACACTCGAAAGCTTCTTTAAAACGTTATTAAATATTAATTTAATCAATATTCATTATGTGTGTGTGTGTGTGTGTGTGCGACAGATAAAATTGACAAAACCAAATCGAAATAGTATCACAAAACGAAAAAAAAAAAACGCGCATAGAAATCGCTTAAATTTCGTGTGTAATGGCCAATATGTCCAAATCGGGTTGATAACATCGACATTTTAATTATAACCAAATGAAGCCGCGCACAAACATGAAGAGAAGAGAGATGGTGGTGGGGAATGAAAACAGTGACGGTCCGAAGCTAACCGATTAAAAATGCAAAGTCAACTAAGCACATAAATCAATGTAAATTATGGTGTTAACAAAAGGCAAACTCGGCGCGCTCGAAACACCATGCGTTTGGTAAGAAAACACTGGAGACTGGTTGAGTTTGCTCAGTTCTGACTCCAGCTGAAAAGTGTTTTTTTTTTTTTTTTTTAATGAGCCGAGTTTATATAGTATGTTGTGCACTTTGGATCTGATAAGAGAGGCGAGAGCGCGCTCTCTGCGCGACATTGTCGATAGTTTAGAAGATGATGATGCTTGGATTGGATCTTGGGTATGATCATGGTACCATTTAGAGATGCTCAATCAGATTCATGCAAGCGTGCTCACACTCACACACACACACACACAAACAGTTTCAATTTGCTTGCGTTTTTATGAGCCTCTGTTTTTCCCCCCCTACTCCCCTTTCAACTTCCAAACTCTTGACTTATTCTAATTTAGTGCTGCGGCTGGTCGTTCGTAAGCATTCCTTTAATAAATTTAAATCACCTTCTATTGAAAATATTTTCACCTCTTGTTGCCATAAATTATACCAATATTATACACACACTGGAAAGTGTATATATATATACATGTGTAGATATATATATATTTTTTTTTGTGGTCAAAGAGTGTTTGGGGTTTTTGTTTGTTGATTTCCAATTTGAAGATTTGCCACACTTTGTATTCTGGTTCAGCCCCTCTTGGCGCAAGTCCTGGCACGCCCCTGACTTTGAGACTACAGTCAGTCAGTCAGTCAGTTAGTCAGTCCATCAAGCGCGAAACAGACAGAAACAGAAAGAACCCTGACAAAGTGGCGCTCTCATGAGCGCCATATAATCGCAGTCAAACATTTTTACGATCGCAGCTGCGTTAAGTTTTCAGGATGTGTGTTTGTTGTTTGTTGCCTGTTGTTTTGGGTTTTACAGTAAAATTGCTCAGCATTCTCGCAACAATGTTGAGAAATCTTCATTCCTTCTTTATTTTTTTTTTAAACTAAATTCTTCTGTTGTTCACTGTGCACAGTTTTTATCGCTTGGGTTGGCTGAAATCGATGAACTTTACCCAGACACTTGAGAGAGAGAGAGAGAGAAAGAGAGTCCCATTCCTCTTTACTTGTAGCTCTCCTCATTCAGTTTAACCCACGGCGCTTGTTGGTTTCCTTTGCGGTGATAAATCTGTTGGGAACACCGACACAACATTTCCATCTCATAGTCTTAAATTGACCATAAAAGCGCGAAATCGCAACACAAGCGCAATAACTAAAGTTAGTTACGTTAACTAATACGACAACAATGTTGCAAAACTGATCATCATCGTCTGCCAGACTAGACAAACGTCATTCCTGCAACAAACCCTTAACTTATCGAAAATGCCTGATGAGGAATCTCAAATAAATCTTTAACTTTACCAAATTATCATAGGCAAAGAACGCATTGTTATACGCAGAATTGTTCTGTATCTTCTCAAAGTTTTCTTATTCAATGAGTATTAAGATTTTGCCAAAGTATAATAAGAAGTATAAGGTTCAAATACTCAAAAATTAAAATCAATTCCTATAATAGTTTGTTAAGTGTTCAATTGATTAATATTTAAGAAGCACTACCATTATAAATTCCATTTTAGTTCGGGAGCTGTTTGATTGCTTAGGTATTTGCGTGGGTAATTCAAATAGTTTAAGCCTTAAGATCGAACCGCGGCTATTGTAATGCTCTAACAATAGTAAAACTTTTAGCCCATGCTGACAAATAAATGTTTGATGCCAGCCAATGGTCGGAGAGCTCAGAGAGCTGCTGTTAATGAGCAAAGTGATTAAAATGTGTGCATTTGTATTTGTCCGCTCCTTAAATGAGCATCGCGCTTTCAACGCGCTGCGACCGAGTGATTTTGTCTCGTTGTCATCTCATTAGGAATCGTTCGATAAGACAAATTTGTTTTCTTTGTTTATAACTTTATGCAGATACAGGTTTTTTCTCAATTCCCAATCTCGCTAGCAAACAACGGGCATATAAGCATCACATAACGATCTCTAATGCACACTAACTGTAGGGTATCATTGGAACGTCTACAAATGTTTTAAAAAAAAACGGCAACAACAACAAATATAAAAAGAGTTATACATATATTTAATCTTTGTCGCTCTTGTGAAGCTACAGAAACAACCACAAAAAAATAATTTAAAGAATGCTAAGCATTGATTTTGATTTTGACTTCAAAATGATTTTGATTTTGTTTTGTTTTCGTTTCGTGTTTCATTGCCTTGTGACGGCGGCAGCTGCCTGACATCTTCATTAACGAGGAGTGTGATCAAAAAGAGTAATGAGGTGTTGATAGTGCCCCAAAGCCGACCATTCTTAATGCATTCCCTTTGCCTTAATTAGGAATAGCAACGGCATCAGCAGCAACAATGCTTAGATACCTAATCTGGTCTAGTATGCCTGGTAGTTAAGTGATAATAAATATATTTATGTTTGCAACTCCGCTGTTATTCGTCCTTTAATAAGTTTTTGGTTTTATTGTTACTTAAGAGAACCAAAGATTTTTTAAAATTATTTCTTAACAATTTGCTGATTTTCATTTCTGTTTGATAATCTTGTATATAGTATTTATAGCTTATAAACTTGGACATGGTATGCGTATTTTATTGGTTTGTCTTTCGAAAATGACATCTCAATTAACTTCAATTTGCATAATATCTCATTTTTTGAATAACTCCAAATTGGATGCCATCTTTAACTACGTCTTTAGAAATTTCTTAAAACAAAGTTAATATATCAAATTTCAACGCATCTCATTAACTTTCCGTAATTTCGTATTTTTAAATTTGCATTTGATAAATTTGTCGTTAATATTTTTGGTTTTTTGGCGCGTTGTTCTGTTAACTTCCAATTAGCTTACAGCTACCTTTTTATGATCGATTAATACGAATTGCATTAAGAAGACGCATTTAAAAAGTTTTTTCTGCTTTGTTTATTGATTTTGTTATCTAGAGATTGTAATGGCGGTTTGAAAAAAAGTCAGTCAAACAATGTACCAATCAAAGAATTAAGGCGCCAACTGCTCCATTTCAAACCACTTAGGTCGGGCTTGTTTGTGGTTTGCAATTAACCAAAAGTTATGTCGAAGTGCGTAATTAAGACGCATTCCTGCGCCTCCACTCCAAAGGGCCCCTGCTAAACTACGATCTATTGTTGTCTCTAATTTGTGTGACAGTCTTTAAGCGTCTTTTCGATGACTACCAAACAAAATTGTTAAATGGCATTTTTAGGCTGCTTTGACACAAGATTTATTACTTGTCTCCCCCTGCTGCTGCTGCCGCTGCCGATGCGGTAAAATCAAAACTAAAAAAAATGTAAAAATAAGAGTTAAGATGCAACCGATCCACGTTCCAGCAAATCATGCATAAATGAAGTCGCCAACATCAACATTAACGTTAACGTTAACATTAAGGTATTCATGCGCCTTCCTCGCCCACTAATTGACACGGAAACCAAAAACCAAAAACCCAAAACTCATCCTACTGATAAGCAGCAGCCAAACAACACTCAACTTCAATTTGAATTTCGAGTTGGGATACATTTGGGTTTGGAAACAGCGTGCTTGAAAAGTTTGTGCATCGAGCGACACTTGGCGATCGGCATTCGTTTGCTGCCGTCTTGGCTAAATCTCTCCATTTAAATGTGCTGTGTGGCTGGGGGGGAGATGGAAGGGGTTTTGGGTGTTTCGGATGGTGATGATGCCTCATAATGCATACAATATGTCTCTATAGGATTTCAGTGGCTTCATTGATTCTTATCACCCTATAAAATACATTTCGTTTGATTATTTGTATTTCTCTCGCTTTTTATAAGCCTCATCCACTTTGGCTGTCATGTCGTTGTATTTGTTCTTGTTGTTCTTCTTGTTGTCGCCATTGTGGCTCGTCGTTGTTCGGCATTTTTGTTACGTTTGTGTGCGCCAGCGTATTTATTTTGGTGTATTGCATACCCTGGAACCATTCAGAAATCTGTGTATAAGGAACTAAGAAGGATTGTAACAGGATAAAATCATAAATAATATAAGGAATCATATGTGAAGTATTTTAAACAACTATTTATCTATCTGAACTCAAAGACTTAAAGGACTAGAGATTTGAAATTTATTATATTTATTTGTAAAAGTAAAAACATTAAAAAAAAACTTTTAGGAGCGTGGATCGGCATAGCATTAGAGCCGAATATTCGCATATGAGGATGTGCTTTCCTTATTTTCCGATCTACCCAAAAAGGGTTTTTGAAAAATACAAAAGAAAACTTTAAATCGTTATACAGATTATAATTTATTGCAATCTAATTTATTAAAACACGAATACAGAAGTAAATTTAGAAAGCTTACATAATAATATATGTTACAATTAAGTACAGGGTATCTGAAAAACGTGCTAGAACACTCCTTTGGCTTGTTTTAATTTTGTGTTTTTTATTTTTTCTTTTCATTCAACAGACATAGTTGGTTTGTTTTTTCTTTTATTTTTATTTAAAGCCAGAGACACGAGAGTTGGGGCATAGTGCGATTCAGAGTGTAATTTATGTCTTTATTTAGTAAAGATTTCGTTTCCTAATTTATTGTGATATCTCTTTGGGCAAACGGGCAAACAGTTTCACTGGACTCTGGGACTGGGACTGGGACTCAGACAGAGACTGAAACTAAAATGCTCGACACCTTGCCCAATATTATCACTGCCTCTTACTCTTTCTCTCTCTCTCTCTCTCTCTTTCCATCACTCTCACTCTTCAAGTTGGTGGTGCTGCTGCTGCTGTACTCTGATTGTGCGCATGCGATGTCGTTTGTGCTCACCTTTTTGACCACTCATTCGTTCATTCGGGGACAGAGAGCCACTCTACCGTCACCTGTGCATCGTGTGTCAATGCTTGGCTACTTTTGCCACTGTCCCAGTCCCAGTCCCTGTCCCACTCGCAGTCCCAGTCAAAGTCAAAGTCCCATCGTGCAGCCTAAGGGTTCGGTTCTCAGCTACACAGATTGAGGTTGCCATTAAGAGCGTGAAGTGATCCCAATTTATCTGCTATCGCCAGATAATGCTCATCGAACAAAGTGAATTAAATTGAATTTGAAAATAGCCGCAACAGAAACAAAGAGAATTCGGCTTTTATGAGATGGAGGAGCTAAAATGTTTCAACTCCATTTCCATATCAATTTGAAAAATTACATATGAATACACGTTTATTTAGATGTTATGTTATTGTTGTACTCCTTATAGAGTATAAGCAAGTGTAGCTTTTATTTATGTTTTGCCGTAATTTATATAGATTTTATTGCCATGAGTGACGTCAATATGCCCTGAAGCCCAAATACCAGCCGAGAACATCTTCATTAGGCAATGGGACTTGGACGATCGAGTTGCACCTCGTTCAGCGACAAGTGCTTTTTCTTGTCCAAAACGTCGACGGGGCTAATTGGATTACTTGGACTGAGGCAGAGAAGGAACGTGCAACGGCGGCCAAAAGGGATTTTAGCCAGCGTTCAGTGTGTCAATTAAATCTGAGCGAGCGAAATGCTTACATAAATTCAAAAATTGCTTAAGGTGCGCATCGATTTAAATGGAAACAGCGCAACACGCTGTAACCGAAGCTGCAGTTTCAGCTGCAATTTATATGCAAATTTATTTGCAGTGCAGCTTGAAAGTAGTTCTAGCCGGGTGATAACGATGGGCTGCTGCTGCCGCTGCTGGTGCTGCGGTAACGATATTATGACGTCGATTATGATTGCGCTGCTCACTGCGCTAAGTTGATCGTTGGCCATCGGGCAAAACCACATCTCATCGGCATCGGCATCGTCATCGGTTTGGCATCGGAGACACAATAATTTGCATACAAATGGTGAATGCTCGTGCTCAGTGTCGGTTGCGCTTCGTGATTTTCCGTTTGAGATTTCGGGCGGACGACGGTTTGGTCGACACGGCGTCGTAATTAGATTGTTAATTTATGCGACGACTAACCCAATGACCATACACACACACACAAACACACATACACGAGAGTTATGCGAAAATCCGTTCCAGATTCGACACTAAGCGTTTCAGCTGTAAATATATACGGGGCAAAGCGGTTAACAGTGTAATGCAGTACGCAGTACTTGTACACTGTGGCAAATATATGATGCAGAATGTAAGAAACTCGTCTGTCCGACCAGATTTTTCCTCAGTAAGTGATAAAGGGTTGACTAACATAAATACAGTAAACATGCTAGAAAGAATCAAACGCTTCTACTTATTATGAAAATTCTGAATAAAGTGAAAGTATTTAACTTTTTGTTGAGTGCAACAAACAACACCAGCAGCCAGCCGACGCAATGTCCATGATTTATAGTTGAGACGGCTCGTTTTATGTTTTATTTGCGCTGTGACAATCGCCGACACGCGGACATTTGCATGGCTCGCTGCTGTTGCCGCCACTCGGTAAGAGTTGCAAGAGTTGCAAGAGTCGCCAATGCGACATTAAAGGGCATTCTGCTGTCAGGTTTGTTGCACACTCGCAGCTGTCCAACGCTTTGACACCTGTGTGAGATCTGTTCTGATGCGACTTTCGACTCAAAGTTAAGTTGACTTGTTGCTGTTGCTGCTGCTGTTGCAGTTGCAGTGACTTTATTAGTGGCATACCATAAAACGAAAAACTTAAAACAGATTATAGGGTCTGTAGAGCAATCCTCTCTCATTTATCTAGCTGCTAATTGTTGTAGTTGGCAATTAATTGACACGCGTGTATTTTACACATTTGGGTTATGTGCTAATTTTTCTACACAATGTGCATGACGGATGGCGATAAAGAGGCGCTGATGATGCAATGACATAATAAAGACGACAACAGCAGCAGCAGCAGCAGCAGCAGCGACAACAACTATACAATGCCTTGCATTTGCTGCACCCTACCTCCCCTCTGTCTTGGGGAATATGCAAATACTGTGCGCCGATAAAGATCACGCCGTACAAACAATAAACAGCAAAAGCGGCAACATCAGCAACAACTAAAGCAACAACTAAAGCAACTACAACAACAACGATCGCTACTAACTGTTGTCTGTTGCTGTCATGTTGACAATTGGTCGTTGGCTTTGTTTTGGCCCCGTTTTGTTTTTTTGTATTATTGTTGCAACAATTAACACACAATGCCTGGCCAAGCAAAAAGGGTTGCCTCTGCTACTGCCGCTTCTGCCTCTAGTTGCATTGCCTCTTGCCTCTCTGGCTGTCATTGCTGGTGTGTGCAGGTGGTCCTGCTGTGGCTCCTGTGGCTCCTACTCGCTGCCCTCGCCCTCGTCCACTTATGCAAAACGAATTCAATTAACACCTTAGCATATAAGACATAAAATGTCTACAAACTTCTTTGAATGCTGTATGTTGAGGCAGCGATAGCGGTGGCGGTGGCAGTTGCACGAAGGTCTCCTTATGCCATGCCTTTCGTCACCCTTGTCGGCTAAGTTACACTCGCAGATATATATGTCAAAGTATGTGAGAGCATAACAAATTTAAAGCCGCCAAAATGATATTTAATAAAAATATTTTAAAGTAGAAAAACAAAAGCATTATTCGCTCTAAAGTTAAGTTTGAATAAACTCGGACTAAGTAAAAAACATCCTCTAAGTATAAACAGGCTTAAAAATATATTGTATCAACTATAAGATCTCATATTTTTCTGAGTGTAAACAAACTAGAGCTATTGGGGAAATCGTCACGCCAATGCCACGTCCGCTTTAGTGGCCACCAGGAAGACGTTGTTCCCTCCCCCCACACGCACCCGCACCCCATTCCGACAGGTGAAACATGAAAGGAAACGCACCACAAACATCGCAATTGGGAATGAATGGTGGGTTCAGTGGTTCTCCGTTGGTTCTAGGGGCGCCGCTTTGGTCAGTGGTGCGCGAGTTCGCCTAGTTATTTATGTGACAAAATTTTGCAAATAATTGGATTGACTGATCAAAGCGATAGCACGACGAACCACGTCCAAGAACAACCAGAAAGAAATACAAAAAAAGAACGGCTTGTGAGAGTTCGTTTCGTCTTGGAAAACAGGAATTGGAATTTAATTCAATTAAATGCGTACTCTGCTGCAATTCCTCAAATGGCCTGCCAGTTGTTAACCAGTTAACAGGGAGCAGCAACAGTTGAAAATAAGACAGTAGCGGGAAGCACTAAACGCCAGCTGACCCAGTTGACCCCAACAAACCAAATGCGATGATGTCTTCTTCAATGTTGTGTTGTGTTTGCTGATGAATGGCCAGCTTGTACCTGAATGATGAGTGCTCATGTTAAGCTTGACGCTTATTAAATATGTGCAGCAGTTGCGACAACGACTTGCAGCTGATAAGCTAACAACAGAGCAGACCGATTTTAGATTAAAATCGGATCAAGTGCACTGAGGAAAATACTAATCAAATTGCCATCTATATTAAAGTTGATTAGGTTTAAGCCAAAGACCAAAATTGTTTCTAAAGTCTCGGTAGCTTTATTCAAAACAAGTTTACAAAAAATTCCATCTTTTCAACTTTCGTTTTGCTAAGTGTAACGCCAAAAGCTTTCCCATAACTCTCAAATGTTGTCGGAGCTCCTTTAAACCACTCGCACAGCCTAGCCTAATTGGATTAAATGAATCCAATGAAACCGAAAACAACATTAACATCAAAATCAAAAATCCAAAAACTTTCGAGTTTCGTATATTTTCTTGTTTATTGTTTTTGTTTTGGTTTTGGATTTTATAACGCGAATCATGTTTTGTTATTCCTTGTGGCAAGGGGGAGATGCTGCGCTAAGTCTCTTCTGGTTGGGCTCGTCCAATGAAGTTTTACTTAGAAGTGTCTCATTTGAGACCATTTGCTCATTTGAGCGAATCGACGTCGATGTCGAAATCTATGAGATTCATCGGTCGAGACTTTGGCGTCACAATGATATCCATGGGAAAACGTTTAGACGACCTCGCAACACATGTGCCAGCCAATGAGTCACATTTTAGTCAGTCGCAAAAGTCACATTCGAGGTTTTCTCGGTTAGAGCTTACTTACTTATAATTATGTTGGCTGTCTTGTCCAAATATTGCTTGGATTTTTTTAAAGAACCAGCAACAAACCAAAAGTCAGTTGAGTGTGCCTAATAACCCACAATTTATATAGCCAATGTACATTTGTAAGTAACAATTGTATTGCCATATAATTTGTGAACCCCGAAAAAATGAACTTAATTCGTTCTTTTCTGATTTTCAAAATGCAAATTATTGAATTTTTTTTTAAAGTCAAATAATCACTAAGTTTTAAACTGTGGTAAACTCTGGCGGTCAAAAAATTAAGCCAACCAAAACCGCCCAAAAATATAAAATTCTTCTTTCTTTCTTTAACTTTGCGGTCTTTGGCTAAATGCCACTCTTTGGGGTGTATTTTCATTTGCATTTACATTTCGAATTTTCCATTTGGGTTTCGCCTCAATTATACGCTCGGTCTGCGTTTTTTAAGGGGGCGGCTTTTATTTTTTCAACTGGTTGAGTGGTCGGAACTCGGTCAGAAGTCTGTCAACCCTTTCGGACGACTCATTGGCAACACCTCTCAAATTTTCAACAACCTCAAACCAAACCCCTAACCCAAAAGTGGTTGCGCTTCACTGGCACACATAATCATAATTAGCTTACAACAAAAACGTACTGGGGCTCCTTCTTTCTCAGTGGGTGTGTCCTGGAGGGAGTCTTTGACTCAGCTCACATGGCTGGTAGTTGATTGCCGCAATCCAGCATAATATTTGCCCAAAACCTATGGGTGTACTGAAATTCCATAATAAATAACTGGCGCATGATTACACCAAGCAAGCAACCAAGCAACCACAGCAACGGTCATACGTTATAAGTGTCTAGAAAAGACTTAAGTGGAGGCAAGAAGATATCCTAGACAAGCTTTAAGGAGAGGGAGACGTTCTAGTAGTAGCTTTGAAGAACTATCATTTCATAAGCTATTAAGTGAAGAAGAGAAAATATCCTAGACTTTCATTGAGTACAAGTTATGAGAAGATGCTCCCATCAAAGGCAATTCTTTCTGACTTATTAATATTATTAAACAGATTTTCTCTAAGCTTTGCCCAAACAATAGTCCGCCTGGTACTTCATAAAGCCTAATAATTTACTAGCAAGAATATTTTTTACATAATATATATTTACATATAAAAGAAAGATTAAATATATCTCAATGTCTTCTTAAATTCTTATATTTATGCCAAAACTAAAGCATTACCGAACTCAAACCAATTGAAATGTCTACAGGGTATAGGTAACAACGATGATTGCCGCAGCTACTGCAGTGGCAGTGGCAGTGGCAGTAGTAGTTGTTGTTAAAGTTAAAGTTGCAGTTGCAGTTGCAGTCGTTTGACTATGGGTCTTATAGCTTTGGCTACTTATGGCCGTAAGCAGTTGTTGTGCTCGTAAGTGCGCTGATCGCCATCGCGAATGCTTCCTGTGCCCGACTATTATATCACACACACACACACACGTACGTACGCATACGCATTGAATGGCGAATTTGAACTCTGGGTGCGATTGGGTGCAGTTCAGCTCAGTTTTCGAATGGTATACAAAGGCGTTTTGCGCCAGTTAGTGGTCGTAATCGTGGCCGGTATACATACATATATATAATGACCACACATTTTTACCATTTAAATTTACCAATGGCGCATGTGCTTCTATGCAATTGAGTGTGTGTGTGTGTGCTTGGGTAATTACGTGCAATTTTCACTCCTTACCAAGCGCACAGCCACAGGCCACAGTCTGACTTAACTTGTCCAAAATGCCAGATGGCTAACACACGGGGTATGTCTCTCTCTCTCTTTCTTTCTCTGTTTCGTCCGGGCAACTCCCCTGACGCATTACACAACCTCCATTGTTTCCGTTTTCCGCACAATTATTACTTATACAATATAAATTTACAACAAACAAAAATATACAAAAAAAAAAAAACATATAATAAAGTGAAAAAAAGAAGGTGACAGAGACGCAACCAAGTGCCGTTTTCTTGTTGCCGTTTTTACGGCCACTTAGCAAATAAATAAATGGGCCGCAAATTGCCAGGGTAACTGCTAAAAAATAAAAAACGCGAACCAGGAGCAGAACCAACTAACCACAAGGCACAACCCCAGTTCGAACGCCATGACCAGCCAACCGCCAGTTTTGGGCCAAGATTAATAGCTGTAATTGTTATTCATTGAGCGCTCGGCTCTGCTATTGTCTCAACACTTGGGCCAAAACAGCTGCCCGGTTTGGCTAATATTGAAAACCGCAAAGTCTGCCAAATTGGCCACACATCTCTGGTCTCTGTTGTCTCCGGTCTGATGCCGAACCTAAATTGAAATGTTCTTTCAATCGATGCGAGATAATATTTATTGAATTTTTAAACTGTTTACACGAAAGTCCAGGCACGTTCATCTTACAAAAGTTCTTCAGTGAATTAAGCCATAAGGGAAGCTGGTGTGTAATTTATTTTTAATATTATTAATCATGATAATAAATAAATTTTAAATGTTGCAAGGCGAGGTTGGTTTTAATTTGATTATATTTTCAAAACAGCCGAAAAAAAACTTTATAAATTTATCACTAGCTAAAAGATAAAGCTCTTCTTAAGCTCTTCCGGACTCTTTACAAATATTCTATCTCTATGACAGAGAAAATCTCATTTGTAATCTCAAAAAGCTTATGTGAAATCAGTACAGTTGTAAGCATTCGGAAACGAATCGCTATAAAATCGAAGAGGTCAACAGCAATGGCAGCAAAAATAAAGCCCAAACACAAGCAAACCGGGAGGGGCTTTGCGATAAAGGGGGTAAAGGTACGGGGTACGGGTCAGGCATGGATTCACGGACGTGCTCGGCGCAGAGCCAACGAACAATGTGCAAGTGAAGCCCCATAAATATTGTTTAATCGATGTTTGCTCTACGTTTTATTGCATTTATGGCGTTTTTAATGAGTGCGCCTCTTCTTTGGCCCGATGGGGGCCGTGGCGGCGTATAGGGGCACGGGGTGGCGGCAGCAAGGGTTTTTAGGGCTGTTATAGTGCAACATTTTAAATTTTATGTCCCAGTCGGATGGCGAACGGTTATGGCTGCCCGAAGCGGCTAAAGAGGGGCAAACATGTAAGCCGCTAACGAAAGCGGTCAAAAGGTGGGTGGACAACCGGGCTAAAGGCGGCCGGGCAGGTGGCAGACAGCATTAAGCAATCGGCAAATGCGGCCGCAGTCTGTTGTCTGTCGTCTGATGTCTACCGATGTCTGCCTGTGACTGCCAATAGGATTACAACGTTTTTGCCAGTGACTTTGAGCGGCGCTGCGTTGTCCGGACGCTCCAATTGCCATTGGGCCTTCAACGAATTGGACAATGTACACTTAAAGTAATACTTCAAATGGGTCTTTTCATTACCAAAACACATTAATAATTGAAAAGAATTAAGTTTTAAATATCAAATATTCAAATAGAAAATATCAAAATGATTAACTTTCTTGGTGGATTTAAGATAAATTCGAACAATCAAATAACATTTCAAATAACTTGTGATATTTTCTGTCTGTGTATTGAGAATGAATATGTCGATAGGCCGTAGGAGCCGTATCCGTGTCTGGTGAAATTGACATTCATCAGCAATTAATTTTGTGCGCCTCGGCAACAATGTAATAGTCATATATGGATGCTTTAGCAAAAGTCAGAAGGAGGCAAAGATTGTGTGTTGCCAATTGGGTCGTAAAAAGCAGATTATGCTCGCCTGTTGCCTGTTGTTGGTTGTTGCGGCTAGTTGGCCAACATAATCTTATCGCTTTAACGGTGATTTAGCACTCCACAAGCAGCGAGAGAGACGAAGAGATGTAGAAAGGCAGAGAGACAGAGAGAGAGAGAGCGAGCGAGAGAAAAAGATGGAGAAACGCCTCCGCCTTGAGGCTCAATATCCAGCATCGGTCATTAAAGTATCTCATCAAGTTTTATCGACCATTAAAATTGAGATCCGTATTTAATTAACCAGCCCCAAAATGTGAGCATGAATTGAGCTTGAGAAGCGCACACAATTCCCAATATTCCCAATCCTAAATCCTTAAGTCTTCTATAGTTAGTTTTTTTTGCTGTTGTTGTTTGTGCTTTTTGGCCAAATTGCTTAACCTTAACGAGGGGAAGTAGTCTTGGAGCCATCTGACAGGGTGTTGAGTGGCAGATTACATGCATTAGGCTGCCACTACGCAAGCTCCATGCCCCTTTCCCGCCCCCCGCTTTCTGCCAAACCTCCTCAGTCATTTATCGCGCCTTGACAAATTTACGGCTTGTAATTGCAGTCAGCTTGAATATCGAAACCCGACCAAAAAATACACAACTTTATAAGAAAAGAAAATAACAAAAAGAAACACAGCCAACGCAGTCTCCTTCCTGGCTTCAATCTGTTGGCCAATTGTCTTGGACTCAGTTGCAGTCTCTGTTCTCTTGTCTTTGTTTTTGTTGTACTATATTATGTATTGAGAGTTGGTTTTCCTCGCGCGCGCGGACTAACCAGCAATTTGTGACTTTGGGTTTCCTTGCTAACAACAAACAACAAGCCCTGATCTCAGTAGGCTTGATGCTCACACGGCGCCTTTCACTGCCAAATGCTGGATTGTTGTGGCAGCGGAAGTATCTGATCCATCTACCTCTCGCACCCTGCCCCGCCTTGGCCCCTTGCCACTTTACTTCACTCTCAGTTTGTATCATAATTTATTGGTTAATATTGCCAGCCAGCTGGCCAAAAGCAGTCACGTCACGTCAACCCCTCCGCCCTCTTCGCAGTCTGTCAGCTTTTTCGACTGGCCAGTAATAACAGTAGCCAACACTACCACACCCTCAGTGTATGGTGGGTGGATTGCCAGGGGGTGTTATGCCGGCCATTTGAATGCGTCAGCCATTTGCCTTTGTCAACGAGGCAACCCTAAAGTGGTCACTCTAAAACTAAAGTTGCATTCAATACATCATTCGCTGAACATAATTCATTGATAATAGAATAGGGTTAAAAAAAAATTAACACAATTAATACATGACAAAAATTTATTTAAAAAACTTAAGAAAAATAAACAAATAAATAAAAATATATGTATTTTATAATCAAAAATTGACTTGGGCATTGGTAAAAATCTTTCGACTTCCATAACTTGGTCAAAACTGACCCGATTTTCAAAAGCAATATCTCAAAAGTCATGGTTTGGCTTCTAGAATAAAACTGCATTTAAGAAATTACATTTAAATAAAATTCGATTTTTGGTCATATTCATGTTAAAATTTTATGACCAAAAATTGACTTGGGCATTGGTACAAAACTTTCGACTTCCATAACTTGGTCAAAACTGACCCGATTTTCAAAAGCAATATCTCAAAAGTCATGGTTTGGCTTCTAGAAGAAAACTGCATTTAAGAAATTACATTTAAA
Organism: Scaptomyza flava; assembly: GCA_030179655.1. Taxonomy (NCBI): domain Eukaryota; kingdom Metazoa; phylum Arthropoda; class Insecta; order Diptera; family Drosophilidae; genus Scaptomyza; species Scaptomyza flava. The sequence continues at coordinate 5,565,087 of JARNME010000404.1, read as the reverse complement.
TAAAATTCGATTTTTGGTCATATTCATGTTAAAATTTTATGACCAAAAATTGACTTGGGCATTGGTAAAATCTTTCGACTTCCATAACTTCCTCAAAACTGACCCGATTTTCAAAAGCAATATCTCAAAAGTCATGGTTTGGCTTCTAGAATAAAACTGCATTTGAGAAATTACATTTAAATAAAATTCGATTTTTGGTCATATTCATGTTAAAATTTTATGACCAAAAATTGACTTGGGCATTGGTACAAAACTTTCGACTTCCATAACTTGGTCAAAACTGACCCGATTTTCAAAAGCAATATCTCAAAAGTCATGGTTTGGCTTCTAGAATAAAACTGCATTTAAGAAATTACATTTAAATAAAATTCGATTTTTGGTCATATTCATGTTAAAATTTTATGACCAAAATTGACTTGGGCATTGGTAAAAATCTTTCGACTTCCATAACTTGGTCAAAAGATACCCGATTTTCAAAAGCAATATCTCAAAAGTCATGGTTTGGCTTCTAGAATAAAACTGCATTTAAGAAATTACATTTAAATAAAATTCGATTTTTGGTCATATTCATGTTAAAATTTTATGACCAAAAATTGACTTGGGCATTGGTAAAAATCTTTCGACTTCCATAACTTCCTCAAAAGTGACCCGATTTTCAAAAGCAATATCTCAAAAGTCATGGTTTGGCTTCTAGAATAAAACTGCATTTAAGAAATTACATTTAAATAAAATTCGATTTTTGGTCATATTCATGTTAAATTTTATGACCAAAAATTGACTTGGGCGTTGGTAAAAACTTTCGACTTCCATAACTTGGTCAAAACTGACCCGATTTTCAAAAGCAATATCTCAAAAGTCATGGTTTGGCTTCTAGAATAAAACTGCATTTAAGAAATTACATTTAAATACAATTCGATTTTTGGTCATATTCATGTTAAAATTTTATGACCAAAAATTGACTTGGGCATTGGTACAAAACTTTCGACTTCCATAACTTGGTCAAAACTGACCCGATTTTCAAAAGCAATATCTCAAAAGTCATGGTTTGGCTTCTAGAATAAAACTGCATTTAAGAAATTACATTTAAATAAATTCGATTTTTGGTCATATTCATGTTAAATTTTATGACCAAAATTGACTTGGCATTGTAAAACTTCGACTTCCATACTTGGTCAAAACTGACCCGATTTTCAAAAGCAATATCTCAAAAGTCATGGTTTGGCTTCTAGAATAAAACTGCATTTAAGAAATTACATTTAAATAAAATTCGATTTTTGGTCATATTCATGTTAAAATTTTATGACCAAAAATTGACTTGGGCATTGGTAAAAATCTTTCGACTTCCATAACTTGGTCAAAACTGACCCGATTTTCAAAAGCAATATCTCAAAAGTCATGGTTTGGCTTCTAGAATAAAACTGCATTTAAGAAATTACATTTAATAAAATTCGATTTTTGGTCATATTCATGTTAAAATTTTATGACCAAAAATTGACTTGGGCATTGGTAAAATCTTTCGACTTCCATAACTTGGTCAAAACTGACCCGATTTTCAAAAGCAATATCTCAAAAGTCATGGTTTGGCTTCTAGAATAAAACTGCATTTAAGAAATTACATTTAATAAAATTCGATTTTGGTCATATTCATGTTAAAATTTTATGACCAAAAATTGACTTGGGCATTGGTACAAAACTTTCGACTTCCATAACTTGGTCAAAACTGACCCGATTTTCAAAAGCAATATCTCAAAAGTCATGGTTTGGCTTCTAGAATAAAACTGCATTTAAGAAATTACATTTATATAAAATTCGATTTTTAGTCATGTTAAATTTTATGACAAAATTGACTGGGCATGTAAAAACTTCGACTTCCATAACTTGGTCAAAACTGACCCGATTTTCAAAAGCAATATCTCAAAGTCATGGTTTGGCTTCTAGAATAAAACTGCATTTAAGAAATTACATTTAAATAAAATTCGATTTTTGGTCATATTCATGTTAAAATTTTATGACCAAAATTGACTTGGGCATTGGTACAAAACTTTCGACTTCCATAACTTGGTCAAAACTGACCCGATTTTCAAAAGCAATATCTCAAAAGTCATGGTTTGGCTTCTAGAATAAAACTGCATTTAAGAAATTACATTTAAATAAAATTCGATTTTTGGTCATATTCATGTTAAAATTTTATGACCAAAAATTGACTTGGGCATTGGTAAAATCTTTCGACTTCCATAACTTCGTCAAAACTGACCCGATTTTCAAAAGCAATATCTCAAAAGTCATGGTTTGGCTTCTAGAATAAAACTGCATTTAAGAAATTACATTTAAATAAAATTCGATTTTTGGTCATATTCATGTTAAAATTTTATGACCAAAAATTGACTTGGGCATTGGTACAAAACTTTCGACTTCCATAACTTGGTCAAAACTGACCCGATTTTCAAAAGCAATATCTCAAAAGTCATGGTTTGGCTTCTAGAATAAAACTGCATTTAAGAAATTACATTTAAATAAAATTCGATTTTTGGTCATATTCATGTTAAAATTTTATGACCAAAAATTGACTTGGGCATTGGTAAAAATCTTTCGACTTCCATAACTTGGTCAAAACTGACCCGATTTTCAAAAGCAATATCTCAAAAGTCATGGTTTGGCTTCTAGAATAAAACTGCATTTAAGAAATTACACTTAAATAAAATTCGATTTTTGGTCATATTCATGTTAAAATTTTATGACCAAAAATTGACTTGGGCATTGGTAAAAATCTTTCGACTTCCATAACTTGCTCAAAAGTGACCCGATTTTCAAAAGCAATATCTCAAAAGTCATGGTTTGGCTTCTAGAATAAAACTGCATTTAAGAAATTACATTTAAATAAAATTCGATTTTTGGTCATATTCATGTTAAATTTTATGACCAAAAATTGACTTGGGCGTTGGTAAAAACTTTCGACTTCCATAACTTGGTCAAAACTGACCCGATTTTCAAAAGCAATATCTCAAAAGTCATGGTTTGGCTTCTAGAATAAAACTGCATTTAAGAAATTACATTTAAATACAATTCGATTTTTGGTCATATTCATGTTAAAATTTTATGACCAAAAATTGACTTGGGCATTGGTACAAAACTTTCGACTTCCATAACTTGGTCAAAACTGACCCGATTTTCAAAAGCAATATCTCAAAAGTCATGGTTTGGCTTCTAGAATAAAACTGCATTTAAGAAATTACATTTAAATACAATTCGATTTTGGTCATTCATGTTAAATTTTGACCAAAATGCTTGGCATGTAAAACTTCGACTTCCATACTTGGTCAAAACTGACCCGATTTTCAAAAGCAATATCTCAAAAGTCATGGTTTGGCTTCTAGAATAAAACTGCATTTAAGAAATTACATTTAAATAAAATTCGATTTTTGGTCATATTCATGTTAAAATTTTATGACCAAAAATTGACTTGGGCATTGGTAAAAATCTTTCGACTTCCATAACTTGGTCAAAACTGACCCGATTTTCAAAAGCAATATCTCAAAAGTCATGGTTTGGCTTCTAGAATAAAACTGCATTTAAGAAATTACATTTAAATACAATTCGATTTTTGGTCATATTCATGTTAAAATTTTATGACCAAAAATTGACTTGGGCATTGGTAAAATCTTTCGACTTCCATAACTTGGTCAAAACTGACCCGATTTTCAAAAGCAATATCTCAAAAGTCATGGTTTGGCTTCTAGAATAAAACTGCATTTAAGAAATTACATTTAAATACAATTCGATTTTGGTCATATTCATGTTAAAATTTTATGACCAAAAATTGACTTGGGCATTGGTACAAAACTTTCGACTTCCATAACTTGGTCAAAACTGACCCGATTTTCAAAAGCAATATCTCAAAAGTCATGGTTTGGCTTCTAGAATAAAACTGCATTTAAGAAATTACATTTAAATACAATTCGATTTTTGGTCATATTCATGTTAAAATTTTATGACCAAAAATTGACTTGGGCATTGGTAAAAATCTTTCGACTTCCATAACTTGGTCAAAACTGACCCGATTTTCAAAAGCAATATCTCAAAAGTCATGGTTTGGCTTCTAGAATAAAACTGCATTTAAGAAATTACATTTAAATACAATTCGATTTTTGGTCATATTCATGTTAAAATTTTATGACCAAAAATTGACTTGGGCATTGGTAAAATCTTTCGACTTCCATAACTTGGTCAAAACTGACCCGATTTTCAAAAGCAATATCTCAAAAGTCATGGTTTGGCTTCTAGAATAAAACTGCATTTAAGAAATTACATTTAAATACAATTCGATTTTGGGTCATATTCATGTTAAAATTTTATGACCAAAAATTGACTTGGGCATTGGTAAAATCTTTCGACTTCCATAACTTCGGTCAAAACTGACCCGATTTTCAAAAGCAATATCTCAAAAGTCATGGTTTGGCTTCTAGAATAAAACTGCATTTAAGAAATTACATTTAAATAAAATTCGATTTTTGGTCATATTCATGTTAAAATTTTATGACCAAAAATTGACTTGGGCATTGGTAAAAATCTTTCGACTTCCATAACTTGGTCAAAACTGACCCGATTTTCAAAAGCAATATCTCAAAAGTCATGGTTTGGCTTCTAGAATAAAACTGCATTTAAGAAATTACATTTAAATACAATTCGATTTTTGGTCATATTCATGTTAAAATTTTATGACCAAAATTGACTTGGGCATTGGTACAAAACTTTCGACTTCCATAACTTGGTCAAAACTGACCCGATTTTCAAAAGCAATATCTCAAAAGTCATGGTTTGGCTTCTAGAATAAAACTGCATTTAAGAAATTACATTTAAATACAATTCGATTTTTGGTCATATTCATGTTAAAATTTTATGACCAAAAATTGTCTTGGGCATTGGTAAAAATCTTTCGACTTCCATAACTTGGTCAAAACTGACCCGATTTTCAAAAGCAATATCTCAAAAGTCATGGTTTGGCTTCTAGAATAAAACTGCATTTAAGAAATTACATTTAAATAAAATTCGATTTTTGGTCATATTCATGTTAAAATTTTATGACCAAAAATTGACTTGGGCATTGGTAAAAATCTTTCGACTTCCATAACTTGGTCAAAACTGACCCGATTTTCAAAGCAATATCTCAAAAGTCATGGTTTGGCTTCTAGAATAAAACTGCATTTAAGAAATTACATTTAAATAAAATTCGATTTTTGGCCATATTCATGTTAAAATTTTATGACCAAAAATTGACTTGGGCATTGGTAAAATCTTTCGACTTCCATAACTTGGTCAAAACTGACCCGATTTTCAAAAGCAATATCTCAAAAGTCATGGTTTGGCTTCTAGAATAAAACTGCATTTAAGAAATTACATTTAAATAAAATTCGATTTTTGGTCATATTCATGTTAAAATTTTATGACCAAAAATTGACTTGGGCATTGGTAAAAACTTTCGACTTCCATAACTTGGTCAAAACTGACCCGATTTTCAAAAGCAATATCTCAAAAGTCATGGTTTGGCTTCTAGAATAAAACTGCATTTAAGAAATTACATTTAAATACAATTCGATTTTTGGTCATATTCATGTTAAAATTTTATGACCAAAAATTGACTTGGGCATTGGTAAAAATCTTTCGACTTCCATAACTTCGTCAAAAGTGACCCGATTTTCAAAAGCAATATCTCAAAAGTCATGGTTTGGCTTCTAGAATAAAACTGCATTTAAGAAATTACATTTAAATACAATTCGATTTTTGGTCATATTCATGTTAAAATTTTATGACCAAAAATTGACTTGGGCATTGGTACAAAACTTTCGACTTCCATAACTTGGTCAAAACTGACCCGATTTTCAAAAGCAATATCTCAAAAGTCATGGTTTGGCTTCTAGAATAAAACTGCATTTAAGAAATTACATTTAAATAAAATTCGATTTTTGGTCATATTCATGTTAAAATTTTATGACCAAAAATTGACTTGGGCGTTGGTAAAAACTTTCGACTTCCATAACTTGGTCAAAACTGACCCGATTTTCAAAAGCAATATCTCAAAAGTCATGGTTTGGCTTCTAGAATAAAACTGCATTTAAGAAATTACATTTAAATAAAATTCGATTTTTGGTCATATTCATGTTAAATTTTATAATCAAAAATTGACTTGGGCATTGGTACAAAACTTTCGACTTCCATAACTTGGTCAAAACTGACCCGATTTTCAAAAGCAATATCTCAAAAGTCATGGTTTGGCTTCTAGAATAAAACTGCATTTAAGAAATTACATTTAAATAAATTCGATTTTTGGTCATATTCATGTTAAAATTTTATGACCAAAAATTGACTTGGGCATTGGTAAAATCTTTCGACTTCCATAACTTGGTCAAAACTGACCCGATTTTCAAAAGCAATATCTCAAAAGTCATGGTTTGGCTTCTAGAATAAAACTGCATTTAAGAAATTACATTTAAATACAATTCGATTTTTGGTCATATTCATGTTAAAATTTTATGACCAAAAATTGACTTGGGCATTGGTAAAATCTTTCGACTTCCATAACTTGGTCAAAACTGACCCGATTTTCAAAAGCAATATCTCAAAAGTCATGGTTTGGCTTCTAGAATAAAACTGCATTTAAGAAATTACATTTAAATACAATTCGATTTTTGGTCATATTCATGTTAAAATTTTATGACCAAAAATTGACTTGGGCATTGGTAAAAATCTTTCGACTTCCATAACTTCGTCAAAAGTGACCCGATTTTCAAAAGCAATATCTCAAAAGTCATGGTTTGGCTTCTAGAATAAAACTGCATTTAAGAAATTACATTTAAATACAATTCGATTTTTGGTCATATTCATGTTAAAATTTTATGACCAAAAATTGACTTGGGCATTGGTAAAAATCTTTCGACTTCCATAACTTCGTCAAAAGTGACCCGATTTTCAAAAGCAATATCTCAAAAGTCATGGTTTGGCTTCTAGAATAAAACTGCATTTAAGAAATTACATTTAATAAAATTCGATTTTGGTCATATTCATGTTAAAATTTTATGACCAAAAATTGACTTGGGCATTGGTACAAAACTTTCGACTTCCATAACTTGGTCAAAACTGACCCGATTTTCAAAAGCAATATCTCAAAAGTCATGGTTTGGCTTCTAGAATAAAACTGCATTTAAGAAATTACATTTAAATACAATTCGATTTTTGGCATTCATTTAAATTTTGACCAAAATTGACTGGCATGGTAAAACTTTCGACTTCCATAACTTGGTCAAAACTGACCCGATTTTCAAAAGCAATATCTCAAAGTCATGGTTTGGCTTCTAGAATAAAACTGCATTTAAGAAATTACATTTAAATAAATTCGATTTTTGGTCATATTCATGTTAAAATTTTATGACCAAAAATTGACTTGGGCATTGGTAAAAATCTTTCGACTTCCATAACTTGGTCAAAACTGACCCGATTTTCAAAAGCAATATCTCAAAAGTCATGGTTTGGCTTCTAGAATAAAACTGCATTTAAGAAATTACATTTAAATACAATTCGATTTTTGGTCATATTCATGTTAAATTTTATGACCAAAAATTGACTTGGGCATTGGTACAAAACTTTCGACTTCCATAACTTGGTCAAAACTGACCCGATTTTCAAAAGCAATATCTCAAAAGTCATGGTTTGGCTTCTAGAATAAAACTGCATTTAAGAAATTACATTTAAATACAATTCGATTTTTGGTCATATTCATGTTAAAATTTTATGACCAAAAATTGACTTGGGCATTGGTAAAATCTTTCGACTTCCATAACTTGGTCAAAACTGACCCGATTTTCAAAAGCAATATCTCAAAAGTCATGGTTTGGCTTCTAGAATAAAACTGCATTTAAGAAATTACATTTAAATACAATTCGATTTTTGGTCATTTTCATGTTAAAATTTTATGACCAAAAATTGACTTGGGCGTTGGTAAAAATCTTTCGACTTCCATAACTTGGTCAAAACTGACCCGATTTTCAAAAGCAATATCTCAAAAGTCATGGTTTGGCTTCTAGAATAAAACTGCATTTAAGAAATTACATTTAAATACAATTCGATTTTTGGTCATATTCATGTTAAAATTTTATGACCAAAAATTGACTTGGGCATTGGTAAAATCTTTCGACTTCCATAACTTCGTCAAAACTGACCCGATTTTCAAAAGCAATATCTCAAAAGTCATGGTTTGGCTTCTAGAATAAAACTGCATTTAAGAAATTACATTTAAATAAAATTCGATTTTTGGTCATATTCATGTTAAAATTTTATGACCAAAAATTGACTTGGGCATTGGTAAAATCTTTCGACTTCCATAACTTGGTCAAAACTGACCCGATTTTCAAAAGCAATATCTCAAAAGTCATGGTTTGGCTTCTAGAATAAAACTGCATTTAAGAAATTACATTTAAATACAATTCGATTTTTGGTCATATTCATGTTAAAATTTTATGACCAAAAATTGACTTGGGCATTGGTACAAAACTTTCGACTTCCATAACTTGGTCAAAACTGACCCGATTTTCAAAAGCAATATCTCAAAAGTCATGGTTTGGCTTCTAGAATAAAACTGCATTTAAGAAATTACATTTAAATACAATTCGATTTTTGGTCATATTCATGTTAAAATTTTATGACCAAAAATTGACTTGGGCATTGGTAAAATCTTTCGACTTCCATAACTTGGTCAAAACTGACCCGATTTTCAAAAGCAATATCTCAAAAGTCATGGTTTGGCTTCTAGAATAAAACTGCATTTAAGAAATTACATTTAAATAAAATTCGATTTTTGGTCATATTCATGTTAAAATTTTATGACCAAAAATTGACTTGGGCATTGGTACAAAACTTTCGACTTCCATAACTTGGTCAAAACTGACCCGATTTTCAAAAGCAATATCTCAAAAGTCATGGTTTGGCTTCTAGAATAAAACTGCATTTAAGAAATTACATTTAATAAAATTCGATTTTTGGTCATATTCATGTTAAAATTTTATGACCAAAAATTGACTTGGGCATTGGTAAAAAACTTTCGACTTCCATAACTTGGTCAAAACTGACCCGATTTTCAAAAGCAATATCTCAAAAGTCATGGTTTGGCTTCTAGAATAAAACTGCATTTAAGAAATTACATTTAAATAAAATTCGATTTTTGGTCATATTCATGTTAAAATTTTATGACCAAAAATTGACTTGGGCATTGGTAAAATCTTTCGACTTCCATAACTTGGTCAAAACTGACCCGATTTTCAAAAGCAATATCTCAAAAGTCATGGTTTGGCTTCTAGAATAAAACTGCATTTAAGAAATTACATTTAAATAAAATTCGATTTTTGGTCATATTCATGTTAAAATTTTATGACCAAAAATTGACTTGGGCATTGGTAAAATCTTTCGACTTCCATAACTTGGTCAAAACTGACCCGATTTTCAAAAGCAATATCTCAAAAGTCATGGTTTGGCTTCTAGAATAAAACTGCATTTAAGAAATTACATTTAAATAAAATTCGATTTTTGGTCATATTCATGTTAAAATTTTATGACCAAAAATTGACTTGGGCATTGGTAAAATCTTTCGACTTCCATAACTTGGTCAAAACTGACCCGATTTTCAAAAGCAATATCTCAAAAGTCATGGTTTGGCTTCTAGAATAAAACTGCATTTAAGAAATTACATTTAATAAAATTCGATTTTTGGTCATATTCATGTTAAAATTTTATGACCAAAAATTGACTTGGGCATTGGTAAAAATCTTTCGACTTCCATAACTTGGTCAAAACTGACCCGATTTTCAAAAGCAATATCTCAAAAGTCATGGTTTGGCTTCTAGAATAAAACTGCATTTAAGAAATTACATTTAATAAAATTCGATTTTTGGTCATATTCATGTTAAAATTTTATGACCAAAAATTGACTTGGGCATTGGTACAAACTTTCGACTTCCATAACTTGGTCAAAACTGACCCGATTTTCAAAAGCAATATCTCAAAAGTCATGGTTTGGCTTCTAGAATAAAACTGCATTTAAGAAATTACATTTAAATAAAATTCGATTTTTGGTCATATTCATGTTAAAATTTTATGACCAAAAATTGACTTGGGCATTGGTACAAAACTTTCGACTTCCATAACTTGGTCAAAACTGACCCGATTTTCAAAAGCAATATCTCAAAAGTCATGGTTTGGCTTCTAGAATAAAACTGCATTTAAGAAATTACATTTAAATACAATTCGATTTTTGGTCATATTCATGTTAAAATTTTATGACCAAAAATTGACTTGGGCATTGGTAAAAACTTTCGACTTCCATAACTTGGTCAAAACTGACCCGATTTTCAAAAGCAATATCTCAAAAGTCATGGTTTGGCTTCTAGAATAAAACTGCATTTAAGAAATTACATTTAAATAAAATTCGATTTTTGGTCATATTCATGTTAAAATTTTATGACCAAAATTGACTTGGGCATTGGTAAAAACTTTCGACTTCCATAACTTGGTCAAAACTGACCCGATTTTCAAAAGCAATATCTCAAAAGTCATGGTTTGGCTTCTAGAATAAAACTGCATTTAAGAAATTACATTTAAATAAAATTCGATTTTTGGTCATATTCATGTTAAAATTTTATGACCAAAAATTGACTTGGGCATTGGTAAAAATCTTTCGACTTCCATAACTTGGTCAAAACTGACCCGATTTTCAAAAGCAATATCTCAAAAGTCATGGTTTGGCTTCTAGAATAAAACTGCATTTAAGAAATTACATTTAAATAAAATTCGATTTTTGGTCATATTCATGTTAAAATTTTATGACCAAAAATTGACTTGGGCATTGGTAAAATCTTTCGACTTCCATAACTTGGTCAAAACTGACCCGATTTTCAAAAGCAATATCTCAAAAGTCATGGTTTGGCTTCTAGAATAAAACTGCATTTAAGAAATTACATTTAAATAAAATTCGATTTTTGGTCATATTCATGTTAAATTTTATGACCAAAAATTGACTTGGGCATTGGTACAAAACTTTCGACTTCCATAACTTGGTCAAAACTGACCCGATTTTCAAAAGCAATATCTCAAAAGTCATGGTTTGGCTTCTAGAATAAAACTGCATTTAAGAAATTACATTTAAATAAAATTCGATTTTTGGTCATATTCATGTTAATATTTTATGATCAAAAATTGACTTGGGCATTGGTAAAAACTTTCGACTTCCATAACTTGGTCAAAACTGACCCGATTTTCAAAAGCAATATCTCAAAAGTCATGGTTTGGCTTCTAGAATAAAACTGCATTTAAGAAATTACATTTAAATAAAATTCGATTTTTGGTCATATTCATGTTAAAATTTTATGACCAAAAATTGACTTGGGCATTGGTAAAAATCTTTCGACTTCCATAACTTGGTCAAAACTGACCCGATTTTCAAAAGCAATATCTCAAAAGTCATGGTTTGGCTTCTAGAATAAAACTGCATTTAAGAAATTACATTTAAATAAAATTCGATTTTTGGTCATATTCATGTTAAAATTTTATGACCAAAAATTGACTTGGGCATTGGTACAAAACTTTCGACTTCCATAACTTGGTCAAAACTGACCCGATTTTCAAAAGCAATATCTCAAAAGTCATGGTTTGGCTTCTAGAATAAAACTGCATTTAAGAAATTACATTTAAATACAATTCGATTTTTGGTCATATTCATGTTAAAATTTTATGACCAAAAATTGACTTGGGCATTGGTAAAAACTTTCGACTTCCATAACTTGGTCAAAACTGACCCGATTTTCAAAAGCAATATCTCAAAAGTCATGGTTTGGCTTCTAGAATAAAACTGCATTTAAGAAATTACATTTAAATAAAATTCGATTTTGGTCATATTCATGTTAATATTTTATGACCAAAAATTGACTTGGGCATTGGTAAAAATCTTTCGACTTCCATAACTTGGTCAAAACTGACCCGATTTTCAAAAGCAATATCTCAAAAGTCATGGTTTGGCTTCTAGAATAAAACTGCATTTAAGAAATTACATTTAAATAAAATTCGATTTTTGGTCATATTCATGTTAAAATTTTATGACCAAAAATTGACTTGGGCATTGGTAAAATCTTTCGACTTCCATAACTTGGTCAAAACTGACCCGATTTTCAAAAGCAATATCTCAAAAGTCATGGTTTGGCTTCTAGAATAAAACTGCATTTAAGAAATTACATTTAAATACAATTCGATTTTTGGTCATATTCATGTTAGAATTTTATAATCAAAAATTGACTTGGGCATTGGTACAAAACTTTCGACTTCCATAACTTGGTCAAAACTGACCCGATTTTCAAAAGCAATATCTCAAAAGTCATGGTTTGGCTTCTAGAATAAAACTGCATTTAAGAAATTACATTTAAATACAATTCGATTTTTGGTCATATTCATGTTAAATTTTATGATCAAAAATTGACTTGGGCATTGGTAAAAACTTTCGACTTCCATAACTTGGTCAAAACTGACCCGATTTTCAAAAGCAATATCTCAAAAGTCATGGTTTGGCTTCTAGAATAAAACTGCATTTAAGAAATTACATTTAAATAAAATTCGATTTTTGGTCATATTCATGTTAAAATTTTATGACCAAAAATTGACTTGGGCATTGGTAAAAATCTTTCGACTTCCATAACTTCCTCAAAACTGACCCGATTTTCAAAAGCAATATCTCAAAAGTCATGGTTTGGCTTCTAGAATAAAACTGCATTTAAGAAATTACATTTAAATAAAATTCGATTTTTGGTCATATTCATGTTAAAATTTTATGACCAAAAATTGACTTGGGCATTGGTACAAAACTTTCGACTTCCATAACTTGGTCAAAACTGACCCGATTTTCAAAAGCAATATCTCAAAAGTCATGGTTTGGCTTCTAGAATAAAACTGCATTTAAGAAATTACATTTAAATAAAATTCGATTTTTGGTCATATTCATGTTAAATTTTATGACCAAAAATTGACTTGGGCATTGGTACAAAACTTTCGACTTCCATAACTTCCTCAAAACTGACCCGATTTTCAAAAGCAATATCTCAAAAGTCATGGTTTGGCTTCTAGAATAAAACTGCATTTAAGAAATTACATTTAAATAAAATTCGATTTTTGGTCATATTCATGTTTATGTGTATATACATTATGCTTAATAAATCTAAAGATAATGAAACATATCATTCGTATTTTAATAACTTCATATTGGTTTGAATAGAAAGGCAAAAAAGATCTTTAATGAAATATAGCCAAATATATATATATTAATAAACATGTTTTGCTATCTTAAAATAAAATAAGTTTTGAGAATTTGGAGATATGGTAAGACAACATTATTCAATAAGAATTGATCTATTGTTTCTTCAGTAAAAACTAATATTATTTGAGTTTTTTTCAGTTTCAATTATTACTTTAACTAAAATATTTATTTCAGTTTATATTTGATTATAATCTAACTTTAAGTTGAGTGTCTACGAAAATTACATGAAATGAGAAAGTGTTAAACCGAAGCAACAACTGCAAAATCGTAGCTCAAGCCTAAAGGTAAGTGTTGCTTTCTTTTTCTATATCTAAACTCTTTTAATCCTAAAGCGATGTCTATCTCTAGCTGTCTATGCGCTGGTGCTGGCATAAAAAATTAACACGAGATGATCCACAGAAAACTACAACGAAAAATGATATGAAATATGAATTGCACTTTAAATAGAAAGAGGTGATGTTATGTACATCACTTTCGAGCTGATTGATGATTGCGCACCTACGCCGAGTACAGAAAAAATAACCCGAAAACAGGCTTACAAAATTAAATGGTATTATTAAAAAGGTAACAACCTAAACGCCTTTTAAAATTCGATGGACACCGGGCAACTCGAAGCTGCCGCGTTATTTATGCATTAGCAGCAAAAGTTAAAGCACCTGCCAAAAACAAAGGCGACGAACTGCAATACTTAAGGAGTAACTGACTGACTGACGGACTGACTGACGAACTGGCAGGAACAGAAGCCCTTTCTTATGTAGATTTAAATAAATTCCAAATTAAGAAAAACTCCAAACCGCATACAACTAAAAGGGTTCCCAACAGGCATTTTCCACATGCTCACGCTCCAGTTAATGCAGGCTGATGCAGTTCTAAGGATCCCGAATGCAGACCCCATCATCAATTCATCATCAAAACATGCAAGGGGTGAAGGAAGAGACAGACTGCTGCTGATTAAAACAAAAAGGACGATAACCAAGCGGAAAAAATTAGAGCAATGTGTATAAGGTCAATATGGCATAAATATTCGATGAGCAACTATCACAGAAAAAAAAAGCATAAAAACTGAAAGCAACCATCAAGTTGTGTTTTATCTGTTGTTGCTGTTGTTGTTGATAATGACGCAACATTTGAGGTTGTTTTTATTTTCTTATTGTAGCCGGCGGAAATGCTGCGACAGACAGGTGAGTTTTAGACTTGCAACACTCAACATAAGGAAAAAAACAAAAACGAATGCGTATCCTCGTTGGATCCGGATCCTTTGCGCGTGCTTGGAATGCCTCGCGGCTACAATCGCGTGTGCTCCTCAAAAGTCAGCCTCCAAAAAAGTGTGACATGAGCAGCAGCAGCAGCAGCAGCAGTCGTCTAAGCAACTAACTAACGTGTGGCCAACCGTTAGTTAGCCAATCAGCTTGCTCTAATAACCTATCTATTGTCATGCCTTGTTGCATGACGGCTCATCACCTGCCGGTCCAGCCTGTCGGATGAAGCAATCGACCTTTTCTTTTGCCCGCCTCAAGATTACGTTTCTCAGTTGAGCGTTGTGCGTTTTGCGCTTTGCGTTTTGCGTCGCGTGATTTAAGCATTTGTTTCCTGATCGACTTTAATTATGGGTTGCTCTGGCTCGCCTGGCGCTTTGTAATTGCTGGCAAAACAGAGACACAGATGGATTTGGAATTAAAGTTGTGTATTGAGAAATTGAATTGAATTCAATGAACTGCAAAATCATCTGTCTGATGAGTTTCCTCAATTGTTTACTTATCTTTTGAGCTTTTGTTGAGTTCACTGTTCTCATTTCGAAATGAGTAATAAAAGTGAACTCAAAGAAGATTTAGTCAAAAGAAGATAAGCACGAACAGCTGTTGTTTGAGCTATTAACAATTTAAAGCTCTTTTATGTTCATATAATAATATAATAATAAATATAATCCAATATAATAAACCTCAAGGGGACAAAAAATAACTTTGTTATAGTTAAGATTCGTAACATTGAATGGGTTTTTAGTAGAACCAAATTAAGTGTTAATATACAAAACTTTGTTAAAGAAGTATTTTTGCACAACTTCAAATGCGTTACTGATTAACTAATCAAACAAGAACAAAAAGTTAAAAAAAGTTAATTGTCTACTTCAATCGAGAAAAACTTCTGAATTTTGCATCCACTTTCTTAACTCGAGCAATTATTTTCTCAGTCTTAATTTTACAACAAAACAATACGCATGATAAATACTCTTTAATTAATTAAATCAATTTTCTTTTTTTTTTGTTTTCTTTTAATAAATTTCTTGTTAATTCTACTTAATGCGTTGTGTACAACATTATTTTATTGATGTTTTAACTGTGAACAAATATTTATTTACAAGCCATTAATGCTGATTAATTCGTCACGTCTGCCTATAGTAAATGATAAATGCCTCAGTCAGTTTATGGCTGAAAGGTCTGGGAAAATATGCCTAGACACTCCGAGATTGGAAGCGGCAGCGAAGGTAGTCAGAGTCGCGCGACCCATCGGTAATCAACGTCAATCGGTTAGTTAACATATATGGATATATCCAATATACATGCATATGTGTCACGTAGCTCATAAGCAGCGCGGCATTATGAAGATTGATATGAGGCCTAATCACGTGGTAACATAAATGAATTGTCATTATATATATTACACACGGCAAAGCTGTCTCTTTCCTTTGTTGCAAGTTCTATCTCGTTCTCTTCTGGTGCAGTGTGTGTGTGTGTGTGTGTGTTGTATGTCTTCTAGGCGGCGACAAGTGCGGCAAACACCTTAAAGCCAACTAATTCCATTTTCAGGCTTCGCAGCAGGCTGTCCTTCGACTTCGACT
Organism: Scaptomyza flava; assembly: GCA_030179655.1. NCBI lineage: Eukaryota > Metazoa > Arthropoda > Insecta > Diptera > Drosophilidae > Scaptomyza > Scaptomyza flava. Next base: position 5,548,912 of record JARNME010000404.1, on the reverse strand, counting down.
ACAACTTCTACTCTTTTTTTTTTTATCAGCTTTGACGGAAATCTCTTGCTACACCTTGCTTAACCCACACACACACACGCGCACGTATATATTTACGTTGCCGGCTTTGTCCTTTGTACCCTGCTGCTTGCTACCTCAACACATAACATCGATCGCTTTTTGATGATGATTTTTGATAAAGTGGCTGCGATTTGTCAAAATATTTCACGCTTAAAACAGAGAGTGCAGTAGTGGAGTGTGGTAGGAGGGTGTAGAGCTGAGCGCACGTGAGCAAGAGATGGGGTGACAACCCTGATATGCTGCAGGGCAATGCCATAATCTTATTACTACTACATACTACTGCAGTACTCGATGTCATCGTCCCATCAGCGTTGGCGTTGTCCGCATTGACTTGACAGCGCAAAGCAGAGAAGCAAGAAAAGTGGAGAACGAAAATGTGACAATCGGAGGGCACTCGGCTACCTGCAACTGTGTGACTCCCAGACTCGTGCACAGAGATCTCTAAAGTTACAGCTTTTTAGCTTCTGTCTAGTGATTGACAATAAAAAATGCCTTATGTTTCAATAAATGGCCAACAAGACAATGTCGCAATAGCAAACAGTCAAGATAACGATTTCTGTAAGCAGCAAGAAGTTGACTAATTGACAGGATAGACCATAGACCAACCAATATTGACATATTGAACTGAATTATCAGCGTTTACGTGTTTCACTTGCAGCTATAGAAAAATGTGAATGGATTTGGTATTCCTTTGGCTTTGGTTGTGTGTGTGTGTGGGATGGCGTTGTTGTTGTTGTTTTCCTGATGCCCATCAACTGGCAGCTAATTGATGTGCAATAATAAATCTGGTAAAGATTTTTTTTTGATTTTCAAAAACCATCGAAACTTGTTTCTCACTAAAAAAAAACATGTTTCAACCCAAATGGCCAGAGAGAGTATGGCTTAAAGTGCCAAAAGAGAGGCAAGCCAATGACAAGGCATCGCGACTAAGTGTTAAACCAACTTCATGAACAACTACACAGCAAACAATTAATGGGATAATAACTGCCTATAAAGAAACCTATTTTTTCTTCATATATGTAGTACAAAAAGCATTATGAATGAATGCAGTTTCACAGCTTTCCTAACTAAAGAAAATATTAGAAGACATACAATTTGAAGCCATTATTTGTTACTGTGTACGAGAGCAGTGTGTAGCAAAAGGGAGCGCCAGTTGACACATGCGAGTTGCAACTGCAACACAGCGACGCGTCGCAACAATTCTCGTCTCGCCACGTCTCTGCTCCGCCAGCAACAGCCAGCAAACTATATCTGTTTGCCATAAAAGCAGCAACACACAGGCAAAAGTGGATAACAGCGGCGTTTGTGAGAGAAAAAAGAAAAGAAAGAAGATGGAAGTGCAGTCAAGGAAAGGGGTTGGAGGAGCGAGGATTGGCTGCGGCGACATAAGGCAGAACGGGGCAGAATGGGGCCAGAAGTGATGACCGGACAACAAACTACATTCAACAGATAAATACTGAATTTATGACTTAATTTAACTGCAAGCCAACGACAATTTTGATGATACAGAGCAGCAGCAGAAGAGTGGCTAGAGGAGAGGAGAGGATAGGATAGGAGGGTAACAAGCAAACATGAGTGGGCAGTGGCAGTCACAGCTTGGTTTGGGTTTGGGTTTTGTGAGATCGGGAAACGCGTACATTAGCCAATCCTGGTCGCACATCGCTTCATTCACAGGCCGCGACAAACATAACTCAAGTGGAAAGTGGCAGGAGGGGCATGCAACGAGTGTGCTGAGGGCCTGAGAAGTCTGACCATGGGTCTGAGAGTCGGAGAGTCTGGCCTGGTTTGCTTGATGTCTCTATTGGGCACATTGACTAAAAATAAGCAAGAAGCTCAGCGCAATTTGCAAGGCGGCCAAAGGGGGGCGATGTTTATCAGAATGTAGAGTATTAATTTATCGTTGCACTACGCGCACAAATTGTAGCCGAAGGACATCAGGCGTTTGCCCCCCTCTATCTCTCGCTCTCTCTCTATACTAGAACCACATGGCACATCAACAAAATCAAAGCAGCTGTGGCATGCAACATACATCAGTCATCAGACATCTGACGGAAGGAAGCGGCACTTGCACAACAAAATATGTTCTGCACCTCTGGCCGAATGTGCGTGTTTGCTTTTTTTGTTGTACTTTTTTAATGATATTACGCGTAGCCAGCCGAGTGTGTACAAAAGATTTTCATTTCATCTTGAATTTAATTTCAAACTCAAAAAAACTCGCAACTCGAACCTTAACTTTGTGACAGCAATTAACCGTCTCAGTCAACCTGAGTCTTTTGCCTTTCTCCCTGGGCATGTTTGGCTCTTTTTCCTAACCACAAAGATAGCCAAAATACTAAACTGTATACACCTCCAACAACACTGAAAAAAAAATTAAATCTTTTAATTCTTAAAGTTTTCTTGAAGTAATAAATTAATAATAATAATAGTTTATATTTTGAGTTCCAAGCCAGTGTGACCCTGTTACATCTATATGAAATTATTTCTATCTATGTTTTATGAATTTATAAAATGTTTTACTAAATTTGCTACTTAATTTTTCTCTGTGCATGCGTGTCTAAATATCTAGCTAAGTAGTATCTATGAGTAGCTTTGGAGTTCACAAACACAATGTGAAATGTAACGAAACGAAACGAAACGAAACGCAGAGCATTTCGTGACCCAAACAAATTATTAATTATTAATTGGGGAAAATATGCTATAATTGTGGCGGTCGCTTCTTCTTTATATTTTGTTTTTTTGGCTGACTGGCAATGACCGAAAATTAAATGAAATTAGCCGACCGGGTAATTTCACTTTGCATGTGACGAATTCTCTCTCTCTCCCTCTCCCTCTCTCTCTTTTTCTAGGGGCCAAGAAGAGGTGCGTGACCTGATAGTTGCTGGTGGGTGAACCATTCGATTGGCTCGCATGGCGACAGCTGGATAAGGTCTGGAATCGCCTAGGTAGCAGCTGAATTGGTTGATCCTGTGGTTAGCTGCAAGGCGATAATTGCAGCGTTAAACGCAATAACCAACATTTTTGGACAATGAGACAAGTTAACACATGAAACATTTTAAACATTTCGAGTCACAAAACAAATATCCGAATTTATTTTGGATTTCGGTTGTCAAAAGACAGGACATTTTGTCCCCCACACCCCTCCATACTTACTCAGCCCACTTCAAAGTCAGACAAATCAGCAGTTGAATGCATTTAACACTTTGCAGCGGTTAACAAGTTCAGCTTTGACTCTTGCCTTTGGTTTCCCCCATTCGCTTCGATAATTTTGATTTATGTGGGTAAATCATGAAGGGAACGCAAAGATTTACGACAGATCAGCCGCAGATTTATTACTTTTTGATAGCGCATCCAGAACAGAACAGACCTGCAGCAAAAAAACAAAAAATTAAGGATTCACTGATGCTGCTGCTGATACCCTTCATACAATAAGGAACGATGCGATGAGCCCACAGCCAACAGGTAAATGCGCTAATGCGTGCCGCCGCGTTTTTAAGTTGTTCTAATTTGCCAGCGCCTTCTTCTCCGCCCTGTCTGTCAGTCTGTCCTGCAGTCAAATTGCGTATGGGAATTGCGAAAAAAAAACAACATATATAAGGTGTCATCGACATCAGTCGACAGACGCCGCCGCCGACTTTTTAAACAAAATATTGGCCAGTGAATTACCAAACTTGAGTCTTTAACAGCGAATGCAATTATCAAAATAAACAAGAACTGCCAAGTTGGAAAAGTAAAGGAAAACATTTTTTTTTCCAATTACATTTATTACAACTAAATAATGAGATTCTAAAACTATATACATATTATCTAATCACACACCTACTTAAAGGTTATGAAATATTAGAACGAGAAAACGATTTTCTTACTAAATTTTGTACTAAAGTCGTGATTTTAGATTTTTAAGGTTTTGAAGAAATTTTGAAATTGGAAAGTTGAGTGAATTTCTTATGAACGATTTTTGAAATAAGTTTTGAGTAAAAATCGTGGCTTTAGAATTCGATTGATTATCAAACTCGACTAGAAACCATAGCTTAAAAGCTATTGGTCTTAAAATCGGTTGGGTTTTGGCAAAGTTAGAGGAATCGAAGGAGGAGTTTTTAAAGTTTTCAAATTGTTATTTGATATAGAATGCACACAGGGGTTGTGTTTAAATGCCAGAATATAGATTTTAATAAAGAGTTCAACTTTCTACCAAGCCGTTACTGAAAATATAAAACCTTTCCCACGTAAATAAAGATCTAAAACTTTAAAAAATCGGTTGAGTTTTAAATAAAACATTATTTTGTAATAAAATTTTAGCTTAATCTTTAATCTTTGTTCCGTAATAAAATATTAACATTGTATATACACATGAAACACTGAACCAATTGTTGTTTCTGATGTTGTGGCATTTCAAAATAATTACCCATAAATTGCTTTTTAAAAATATACTTGGTAAGAGTAAGTACTATAAGAGAAACACATATTTCAATACTTAAGTACAAGTTGAGCGATGAAATCATTTTTTAGTGTGTTAGGCTCTCGGGAATTGCAATGGGAAAGTTTTGTGTACTTCTGTTTGCGACCTCGTTGCAAATGGTCTTGTTGCCAGTTTCGATTTAAGGTGGCAGAAAAGTGGCTGAAAAGTGGCAAAAAGAGGCAAACAGTAGGTTGGTTGGTTGGTTGGTTGGCAAGCTGCAATCGTGATTCGTAGTTGGGCTTCGAGCGCAATTATAACGGTGCAGCGGTGGTAATTACCTGTGAATGCCATTTGCATAATAGCCCAGTCAGTCAGCCCAGCCCCCCGTAGTCGGTCCCCTTCTTTTTTTTAGTGTAGGGCGTGGCGGGTGGCTGGTAGCCAGACGAATGGACGGATGGACTGCAGCAGGCCGCTTTACTGCAGGTCACACAAACAAGAAGAAACAAAAACCAATGCAATTACGTGCATAGAGCTAACATCAGCTAACGCCAGCTCACAAAACAGCAACACCAACCACTAACACCATTCCAAGTGCGCTGCCCACCAACCTAACACGCTTGATGGCACCAAACAACAACAACAACAATCGCTTGTTCCTGTTGTTGTTGCCACGCTCTGACGGCTCTGATCCGCCATTTTGCTGCCTTGCACTGTGGCTTAGTTGCAAAAATACTTGATTAAAGTACGATTTCTTTTTAACTAACATCTTTTTTGTATGATAAAATACAAATTGTATTGTTTTTAAAGTAACTGAACGAAACGAGGCAGCAATTTGAATACTTTTGGGCATGAAAAGAAGTCTTTGAAATATAAAATCCACACTTGCCTTTCGCATTAAAGTGTCTTAGAAAATCAACTCCTGAACCACCGTGCACCGACTCCATTAGTGCTCTTCATTCCTAACCGCCTCTTGTTCATTCCTTTGCCTGGCAAATGCACTTGGCTCTACTCGTAACTCTGAACAATGTAACAAGACGCTGTTGTTGTTGCTAACAATTGCTGTTTGGGGGTGGAGTACTTTTCCCACCACCAACCCTCCTCACCCTAACCACCACCCGACTGGTATCGCTAGTTTGTTGGGGCCAAAGTCGACAACAATGTTAATCGGTCTTATGGTTTGCTCAAGATTCGGGTGACTAAAGACGTTTCTATCGTCCATTTATATGCAAATTGCGCTATTTATCGCCATTTTGTTTTTGCATGTTTTTGCTTTGTGTTTAGTTGCTGCTGTTGTTATTGCGCTTTTTGTGCAACTTCTAATTGCAAGCCGCAAGTTGAAAATAGAGAAACTTGGCTGGAAATGAAAGCGTAGTTGTACTTACTTTTCGTGCAGTGCACTGGAGCCAAACAGCTGGGAACTGAAGATGGGAGGATTGCTAGTTGTTGGTTTTGTTTTTGAAGTGTTTGAGGTGCTTTGGCTGCCTCCTCGGTTTGCTGCATTTAATTAACCTTATAACGGTTCGCTAACTAAAAGTGCCTTTCGATCGTTTGAATTTGAATTTGTGAATTATACGTTGCGGTCAGTGGACAACGCGGCTCAACGCCACGTCGATTTTGAATGTGAATGCAAATTGCAAACAGTACAGTAAACATACGCTAATTAGAACAAATTTTCGCTCGCCTGGCAATAACAATTTCTTATACGAATTTGACTTTGAACAAGTTTTAAGTTCAACAAACTTAATGAAAACCAACAAAACACGAAATCTATTAAAAGAGCTAATGTTGAGAGATTGATTATTCTAAAATAAAATTTATTAATAGGTCTAAATCTAAAGCCGATAAATTTGAATTTTCAAGCGAACGCTTAATTTAATTCAACAATTCCAATTTTTTTGTTAAATTTAACTTGCTTATTACTAAACTTAATAGAATGCTAATGATGCTCATTTAATGAAATGTTTAATAAAAACTTAATGATTCCAAATAAGCTTTAAATTCAAACTTTTGTTTGTTTGCAATAAACAGAAAAAATGCTATTAAGATAATATTTAACATATTTGTATGAATTTCTAATTGTTTTTAATGTGAACTTATTGTTGACTTTAAATACTTTTAAATGTTTAAGATTTTCTTAAAATTGCGCTTCCTGTTTAAATTTGAGTTAAATGAATTTCATTCAATTCTAATTTAATAAAAACTTCTTTACATAAGAAAAAACTTGATGGAAATGCCAATTGCACAATTTTAGCGAATATTGCATTTTTAATTTAAACAATTGAGAATTGGCAATTGGCTTTTGTTGGTGTTGTATGGTTCGTGACATGCGGCGCTCCTGTACAGTAAATGCCCGCTAACTCAGACCCGTCGAGACGAACATGTTTTTGAGTTGCAAGTGAATGGGGCGCACCGGGTGCAGGAGCGCCTCTTTGTTATCGAATGCAAAACTATTTAGCCATTGCATGTTGTTAATAATTTTAAAATCAGATTTCCGCAAGTTTGACGCAAACACGAAGGTAGAGCCATAGCTGCAGGAGCTGATATTTTTTGCTGTTGCTGTTGTTTTTGTTTTTGCTGTTGACCATGACGTGTCCGTGTCTTGATTGCGGTTGATGCAATGCGCCCTTAAAAGCAGCGACTGAGACGCTGACTGCGACACAGATAGAGAAACTGTTGGTGCCCCAACTGACAATTGTTGCGCAATTACACAGAAGACCTATGGGCACGCAACTTTTGGACGGTTTTGCGGCTGCAACAAACTGCCAAAGAACCATCTACCGAACGGCAACAACAACAACTGATTCCATGCCAGTCAAACCAAACCAAAACATCCAAGTTTTTAAAAAGAAACAAAAACAAAAACAACTCAAAGTTGTTGCTGTCCTCAGGTTTTGGGTTCGTCCTCAATCACGCCATGCACATGAACTACTTTAGTCCGTCTCTTCGAGCTCCTTGTTGCTGTAGCTGTAGCTGTAGCTGCTGCTGCTGTTGGCAAAATCAATGTTGACGCAAATACGTGTATGTAGAATCATTTTACCGACAGTTCGGACTTATTTCTTTCGCTACCGAATTTAATTGGATTTTCTCCCTGACTTAAGGGCTTTAACTGCTGTGGTATGTGGAAATCATTTCTGTTACTTCAGACACGCAATGTGTGTGCCTTCCTTCTTGCAGAATTAGCTTGTCGCAGCCAGCAAACAGCATTAAGAAGCTTGCCCCGCACCACTCTAAACTTACTCCTTTCTGACTCCCTACGCTCGCTCCACTTCCCCTTTAGCCAGCTTGCGTTGTTCTTAAGTAAAAACTCACTTAATTTAGCGACGACGAGAAGTTAATCATTACATTTCGCCAAGTCGCCGACAGCTAGGCAGGGCAGAGCAGAGAGCGTTGTCATCCTGAATGACGACAGTGCGTGCATATGCTTTACAGTGTGGCTAAAGATGATGAACATGAAATTTACATAGGACGCCAAACAAGTATTTTACACCTTCATATTCGGTAACGGTCTGCGCGTCCTTACGCTCATAGTTCTCATAATATTTTGACAGACAGATATCATAATTTGTATAATTATCAGAAAGAAAGAAGAAGAAAACGAAGGAAACCCATACATTCTTGCGAACATCCTTGAACTGATTTATCAAGATCTCCGACTAGAAAGGTTTTCAGTTAGGTTAAGCACAGCAAAAAATAATTGTTGTATAAGTTGCATGCCAACAGAAAAAAATGTTTCGTAAGAGAATTATGCATAATTATTTTTAAATGAAGGGAATTTAATTTTATACTTAAGTAAATCACAGAAAATGTCTTGAAATTCTATTTTCTCATTGAATATAATAATAATAAAACAGCAAAATAGGGAAATATAATGGAAAAAGAAAGTAAAATCAATTTGATGTCCTTAGATATTTTTTTTTTTTTGCTTTTTAATACAATTATAAAGCCACAAATGTCAATAAAAAGACTAAAATGTCATTCTAGTACAGTTATGTTATTGATTCATAGTGCTGCACTTAAATGCTTGACAAAATGGCGATTGCGTTGAGCTGCATTTGTTTTATAAATTACCCTTAAATGACCACACAATCACTTTGAAAACTTCGGTAACATACTTAAATATGCATAAGGTCAACTTATTTTCCTCATTCCATTACGAATGCCAAACGAGCTATCTGGAATTGCACGTACTTATCAGAACAAAAAACCAAAAAACAACATGGATATTAAACGGTTGCGTTTGCTTATTTGTAGGAAATTCGTTTAAAAGTTGGAAAAAAAAACATAAATTAGGTATTTTCGAGCTTTAAAGGCGTATAACTTACCAAAATCGAGTACAAATAGTCTTAATAGCAAGTAACACTCTACTTGAATCAAGTAAAACTCTAAAAAGGGGGAAAAATTCGTTTTAAAACTTAATTGAAAACAAAATTTAGTATAAAGTACTTAAATTATGTATTAATATAATCACAAAATAGTTTTTAATCAAGTAAGTCTGTTTGATTTATAAAAACTTTTAAGTTTTATTCTATGTTAGAAATTGGGAAATTTGAAAGCGAATTTCAATTTGTAAAAATTTATATGAAACCAAGTATTTGCTTCTCTTTTGTGTTGCTCTCATGCAAAGTTCCATTTGAAAAACAAACACAAAAACCAATCGATTAGTTCATATTCAAGTCAAGACGCTTTAGTCACGGCGCCCCCTTTTCAAACAAAGGGCGGAACTTTGTAATTCTGAACAGGGGCTAAGCACTTCCTAAGACGGCGGCCATTGTCGAAATGGTGTAAAAAAAAAGCGAAGCACAAACTCATATCCGCTTTAAAAGAACTTTGTAAGGTGACGAGGCTAAATTCCGCTCAGAGAACTAATGTGACATCTGCAAAATAAGTTAAAGCTGACTTTACTCTTACTTCCAGTTTAAACAAATTCTAATTGTTGAACATTTTTCTTAATCAGCAAAAGAAAAGGAGTGAAAAACAAACAGCGATGTTTGCCAGCGGCGGCAAAAATGTTTCGGCTTTATGGTTCACAGAGTTTTGTGGCCATTGTGTTATTGCTTAGAGGGAGCTAGCCACTTATGAATACTGATTCGTATAGACTTGAAAAAAGCCAAATAGAGGAAAATACTTCACGTCTCTCCCCTCGTTTGCCCTGCAATCGCAATCAGCATATGCATATGCCTACATATGGGTAAACATCACCGCGCCGCTAACCGTTGCCACAAAAACAAAAACAAAAACCTATACTACAGGGGCAACTTCTTGTGTCTGAAACATGTACTTTGGCCGGACAGACAGTTAGACTGGTGGACAGGCCGGGGCCACGGCAAAGCAAACACAAAAACAGGAAGCGTGGCTACCACAAATATGCGCTGTCTGTGAGGCAGGGCTTTGACTTTGGGTCTTGAGGTTTTTTGGGCGCATTGGGCATTGGCTGCCACATGCATGTAGATACTAGATGCCTATCTGACTAAGAACGCTCGGCAACCCGAAAAAACAACAACAACAGCACAAAATTATAGTGAAATAATGTTAAAATAATGGCGACGGCTGGCTGTCAGGCGGCGGCCATAATTAAAGCAACCACCACCAGCACCACCCCCTTCTAGACAATCTAAAATGGAAAGGGCGCACGAAACGCAATTAGGCGCAAGCATAATTTGTTTGCGACGCCGGCAGCGAAGTCAGCAGCAAGACAATTGGCATGCAAATGGCTAATAAAAGTATATATGTACATATGCATATAAAAACTCTGGTATTAGTTATACAGTGATAAATGCTTAATTAGGCGCGTAATTAACGTAATCAATCTTGCTGACCAAAAACAAATATAAGCACACGCACTCACACAAAAACAAAATGAAAATCAATCATCAAGTGTTGAGTGAGAGAGAGACGGAGAGAGAGAGAGGGGGCGCAAAGAATGAGCGCCATTAGCCAATCTGCAGCAATCAACTGCAGTAAGAAATAAACAGCAGCAATAATAATTTCTATACACACAAATACATGCTCAGTCGGAAGCGATTACATTCCAATTGAGAGCATACAATTCGTTGAGCGACGCTCATTGGCTCATTCACTACGAGCCGCCGTTGTGTGCATTAGAAAGAGATGACTATGGCGGGCACAGCTTTAGCAGCATTGGTGCGACTGACACGCCTCTGTCACATGCAGAGCGCCGAGCCATTCTCACTCACATTGTGAGTGCAACTGTAAACTAATGAGTGCATACATAGACGAAGAATACCTTCGTCTATGGTGCACACTTATGGCAGCGGCATTTCTCTCGATTATATAAGTTTGAGCAAACATAAAAAAAGCGTCGACAAAAAGACAATTTTTTTCGTATGCGTTTTTCGCTCTCTCTCTCTCTCTCTCTCGGCGCGTAAAGTTTAAAAACTTTTGCCCAGACTAGACAAACAATTTACTATTAGTATTCATGGGTGTGTACGTGTGTGTGTGTGTGTGTGTGTGTGTGCTTACTGCCGGTTAAAGTTTACCTTTTATCTGAAATTATTGTTGCTTTGCGGTAGCAAATTATAGCCCATTAAAATTGATTTTTTTTCAGTATCTGATTAGACGGCTGAGACTCATCAGCTATGTGCATAAGTTTCTATATAATATACTATAATTTGTGCAAAAATTACCATGTATGTAATTAATAGCTTGCTTGATTGTGGTATTCATTTCGGCAGTAGGCCGGCTATTTTCGATGTGCGCTTTGCGACACTTTTGATGCGTATCGAAAGACTAACGCCTCAGAACAACAAAATGCAGCCCATCCGCTGTCATATATGTATGTACATGTATGTATGTTTGTATGTAGTACAAAAGCCTACACAAAGTCACGCATGTTATGTGTACGCTCCATTTGCCATAAACACAACTGATAGAATGGTAGAATGAGTTCTACAACCGCAGCCATTAAATACACCATACTTTTAGCTGGATTTTCTGCCCCATGTGGCAAGGGCAAAACCAACCAGCGTCGGACAACCATTTTCAGACATGCTCAAACACATACATACATACATACAAACATATATGGGAATGGGCACATAAATCAATTAGGCGCGTCACATTTTGCCCACTGTCCCCGGTCTGTTTGTGACCTCTGCATAAGTGCGTCTCCCTCTTACTTACAGTTAGACTACTTTCACAACAGGAGCAGGGTGAAACTGATTTATTGCTATCCCTATCACACTCGAAACTATGAGGGTTGCTTTTTAAGCTTAATCGGTTACTGTTACTGGCTAGCCCCAAGTCGGCAAATTCTTGAGCTTTTTTGCCACAACTTTGCTAATGCGCTTTTTAGTACCGTTGCAGTTAGCGCAATCGGACAAAAGAGAGACAGACAAAGAAGACAGCGACCATGAATGCCCTCACATTTATGTATATCATAATCAAAGTGTGCTTCCGTTTGCTACCATTTTGCTATTAAATATAAAACTTTTTTTAAGTCACACATACGCCCCGTTTTACAAAACAAAATCACTCATCAATTATAATGTGACCGAAAACTTTTTTGTTATTTCTCGATTTCGATTCGTTTTTTTTTTTTTATTTTTTTGTCTCGAACTCAACAAAAGGCAGCGACGAGCGACGACTGCTTAGGTAGTCAATTAATTATTGAACTTTTACTACTGTTTGAAAACAGAAACTCAACGAAGCGCTCAATTGTGCGACGGCATTCAACGACAGCTAACTCGCTCACTCACGCACACATACACGCATACTCAGAACGAAAACGAGTAAAACAAGTAATGCACAAAGAAGAAGAAGAAGAGCAGCACAAGCACCGACACAGACACAGTGAAAACAGTTACGGAGCAAAGCTCAGATCAGCTGCGCTGCGCGCTGCTTCGTCGTCAGGCAGAGAGACCAGGCAAACGAGGCGAGTCCATCAGTTTCTGTCTCAGTTTCTCAGTCACAGTCGGCGTCAGGCCAACAGCGTGAGTGAGTGCGCGTCGAACGGGAACGTTTCCCGTTCGCTGTCTCTCGAGTGTTTTAAATTTTGTGCCTATGCATGTGTGCGTGTGTGTGTGATTGCCGAAAGACGAGCTCAAAACGCCGACGGTTAAAGCAAGCAACACAAAAAAAATAAAGAAGCCGCTGCCAAATAATATTTTAACGTGCCCAATTAGTTGGAGGAAACGCACGCGCTATTCAATTTGTTTCCTATAGTATATCGATAGCTTGTCGATAGCCGCTAATTGTGTTTAATTGTTGTTGTTCGTGGCATGGCTACAACAACAGCATCAACAGCAGCCCCAACAAGGACCTCCACAAAAAGCAGCTCATCGCTTGCCGCCAATTATCCAACTGCCACGCCCACCTGCACAGCAGTCACAGCAGCATCAGCAGCTGGAGCAGTCGCTGCACTTATGCCCACTGTAGGCGTTTCAGCTGGTTTGCCCATTGGCTTAGCTGCCGTACCCATGCCACCCCATCTGCCCCAGTTGCTGGGTGGCTTGGACAGCAGTGCAGCCAAAAGTGCTGCACAGCCGACGGCAATGGCAAGTCCAACAACAAATCTGACAGCCGCTGCTTCACCCACACCAACCACAGGTACCGTAAGTCTGACAGTTAAACAGAAATTTACTTTTTACATTTCACAATTTACGTTAGAGTTCAATTTCGAAAATCTCTCCGCTCAACTAAGCATAGAAAAATTTAAATGAACATCAATAATAGAATCATTAGAAATTATCGAAAAAATGTTAATGCATTTTGCCAAAACCCTAACAAACATTTTTACAACATACAAAAACCAAATTTCTGCAAAAAGATCTTAAGTTTAGTTTAAATGGAATCATTATATTTTTTACGTTAATACTTTTGTACTAGATTTGTGTTAGAACAATTTTTATTTAATATTTCAAATAACGTATTTATTTGCTTTTAAATTAAAAATCCATGAGTGGAAAGTTTGTTTTCTTTAAAATTCTCTATGAAAACTTCCAGTTCCTTCCTTCTTTTGCTGTTGTTTTCTAACCAATAGAGAAATATTTCCTACAGATAATTTTTCTGTAAAAAGTTTATTAACTCTTTGCAAACGGAAGTATATTTGATTATCAATTCCATCCCAACTACAACCAGACCAGAAACGAACCATCTAAGCACCTTGCGGGCCTAAACATTCAGAAATTCCTTGAATTGTCAGGGATATGGGACTACACTTAACCAAAAAACCAAGAAATTAATGTTGCATATAGAAACTGCTGCCACTGTCCACAAAAAAGAAATACAACAACAAAAAAGAACAGCTAACAAGAGCCAAACTCAAAATTTAAAACTTCTGACCGACTCGTAAGACACGTTGGAAAAGCGCAATGATTTGGAAATTTCATAACAGCAACAACAAGAGGCTAAAAACAGAGCTGAATGCAGCAATGTTGGAGCTGCCAACTGTTTTGGTCTTTCGCACATCAGTGGCAATTTGTTTTGCACAAGTATGGGTTGTCAAATAAAATTAGTTCATGTCGTCGGCCATCGAGTTGGCCGCGTCGAGATGCGACTACAACTACTGCTGCCACTGGTGGGTAGTAGAGGGTAGTAGAGGGGTGAGGATGAGGTGAATGCGGTTGCAGCGGGCAAAGCTTTGACTTGTCTCTAAAAGGTGTTGGAAGTTGCACAATAAATAAATAATTATAAAAAGAGCAACAGAGGATGGCTAAAGAAAAGCAACAAAAGCAGCACACACACTCAACGCACACACACACACACACACATTATCTGAGCCCTTGGGTACATGGCACACATTGATGTTTAAGCACTGGGCAGAAACCATACTTAAGGGTTTCGGATTACTTGATGCGTGTATTCGCATTATTCTAAGAAAGCCGAGCGTATAAAAGGTGTGCACAATGATTTTTCAAGTGTACTTCGTTTGTTGTTTCTCTCTTACTCTTGCCCTTTCCCTATCTCTACCCAATGCTCACATAATGCTCTCTACTTAAAGTTTCCACCATGTACTTATTTATAATGTTTATGCTTATACTTATGTCACCCGACATGGATATTTATTCCAATACAAATATACACGTCGTATATGTAAATCACTTGACCGGAAATTTTGTTGGAGCAGCCCTTCTTCCGCTTTTGGCAAAGCCTCATCCGACAAGCAGCTACAACTGTTGGAAAGTAATGAAGGGAATGGTTGGGTATGATAATAATTTAAATACCCTGAACGAAAATCGGGGATGATTCAATGTGTTATAGCTGGCTTTTTCACGACTTCAAAATGCAGCAATTTCTTATTGTTAAAATGGCAATACGATAAAAGGTTGGAAAAAGAGAAAATATTACAGAAATCGTCGTACTTTAAGAATGTATATTGAGACTTATCATAGGTTACGTTTTGAATTTTGAGATATAAATATTATTATATTTACAAAATAATGTCGTCTTATCTGTTTTAGTACTTTATAAGGTAAGACGGGCCTCTTTCGATCAACAGCATTATCATTTATTAAACTTTTGGCTATAAAACAATTAAGATCACACAAAATAATAAACAACACAAGTGTTTTTTTTTAAACAATATTATTGCTAATATTACAAACAAGCTTCAGGCAATTATATCAAGTCAATATTAAAATTCTTAATTAAATATTAAACATATTACCCTGTACGAATAAGTGAACTTTCTTTGCTTACTTTTAACTCATTTTTGTCTGACTAAATAGCCCCATAAACCAAAAGGCAATTACAAAATTATTCACTTCGCATCTATCAAAATTCACAGCTTTCACGCTCTTACTCTCTCTTGAAAGCTAGAATAGAATGCTAAAAGTGCGAAAATCACAATATAACGCATTACTAAAAATAAGTTAAGCAAAAAAACCAGAAGCCAATAGACCAGCAAACAACAAGTAATGTGCTGAGCGCGACAAACAAGATCAGCGAGCACCAACTGAGCCACAAGGCGAGAGAGAAAAGGAGTGACATGAAGGGAAAAGAGGGAGGGAGGGATACTTTAGGCTTACAAACAAAAAGAAAAAAAGTAAAAAGAAACGACTTGGCAACTTTAATTTATATGCAGTGCGATGCGGCAAAAACTTTACCGGTAGCAATAAATCAAACTATCAATTGAATTCCGAGGCGATCATCACTTGTGCTGCTTGCTGCTTGCCGCTTGTTGGCGACGCACATTCTCTCGATCTTCGAAGCTGAAGCTGAAGCTGCGACTCTGGCGTCGCTTCTTGTTATATGTTTGTGCGATTTTAAGCCGATTTTGCAATTGACTGAGGCGCGTTGAGGCAACCGAAGCTGTCGCATTGCCCCCTAAGAGATCGGCTGCACTAAATCATCGCTCTATCCACACGTGTGTGTGTGTGTGTGTAAGATAGTTGACATCCGTGGCAAGTACTCAGCCTTCTGGCTTTGGTTTTGGCTTTGAGTTTGGTCTGGTCGTCAATTGTTTGGTGCGCGGCATAAATCAGGCATAAACCATAACCATATAAACGCGACCACAGCACACACAATTGCCGCAACATGTGGCTTGCAACAAATTGCACAGCATTTGTGTACGCATCACCTTTAATTAGCACACAAATGCGTGCATACACTTAGAAAAACTGTTTCAAATATATTTTTTATAGCTAACAAAATAAGTTTTGTAAAATGGCTTTTGTTATTTATTTTGACAGCTTAAAAAAAATCTAGAAAAAAATTTAATCTTTTTTATTAAAAACAAAAATTATATTACAAAATATGATTTGCCAAAAAACGAAAAAAATATTAATATCTTAATTGGAGTTTAAGATTTTTATGCACATTTCGAAAAGTTTGAAACAGAAATATTCCAACATAAATCATTAAAGTTGTAATTAAAAAAAATAACAATTAAAATACAAATTTTAAAGTTTTTTTTAAATTATTTTTTTTTTACCCAAGAAAAACTGTTCGAAATGCCAAATCAAAACTATAGCGAAAAATATTTTGTTTGAGTGAACCAGTTGGGTCAGATCGAGGTCAGAGATGTGGCTGATCGAATCGCGCCCCACTCGAAGAGCATACCAATGCATCCTGCTCCAACTGATACTAACTTGACCAACTGAATGCCACACACAGACGGCATGGAATGAAAAAAAAAGTGGAAAAACGTTGAGGTGTTAAAATGTGTGCAGTTCTCGCGATCAGATAAAATGTCAAAATGAACATAAAAGCTTCTACATCTGAGGAATTGCTAATCGCTGCCGTAGCACGCCACAAAACAAATATAAAAAAAAAAAGAAACCAAACCGAACCGTACCGAACCCAACAACAAATTGCCAGACAACGGAGACATCAGGAATTTCATAAATTCCACCACAAATTAGCAGCAGTACGGACTGAGTCCGATCGCTGGCCAGGCTAATGCCAAGCGACCAGGTAATGGACCACACCACGTCCACTTGACACGCCATTATGACCATAAACGTTGACACTTCCGCCAGCAAACTGCAGCGCTCGTCACTTTCTGCCAATGTCTTCGTCTCAGATGGAGTCGGCGGCGATGGGTTTAGGAGACTCTTGACTCTTGGCTCTGTGTTGTTTGTCTTCTCACTTTGACGTGTTCGATCAAAAACAGGCCGAAATTTGTCCAATCATCTGTTACCTTGTCCCACCGCACCACCCTCCCCCTCCCCCCAGCTCTTGTCTTCCCTTTTCAATGCAATACTTGTCGCAGTCAGTGCTACAAATTTCTTGGTGTTTGACTGCCATGCGCGGAATTCTGGCAGCAGCTTCGTTTAAATTCCAATTGACATTTAATGATTTTTGCGCACTCTTTCATTTTACACTTGGAGAAAACATGCAATATAAGATAGAGTTTAATTATATAAAATAACTTCCTGTTGGTCCTGTTTTTTTGTGTTCAGTTAAGACCAGGGATAAAGTTCGTTTGTTCAATCGCTTAAAAAATATAATGTATGAAAACCTTTTTCTTTCCCATTATTTTTCTACTTCTGTACTTAAGTTCATATTTTATTTTCTAAGTGTACTAACTGTTTACATCTCTCTCTCTTTTTCTTTTGTTTTACAGCTCTTACGCACAGTCACTGCCCCTCGTCAGCCGCCGCCGCCGCCGCTGCATCACTCTTTGGCAGTGGAACACAGAGCTCTGCGGCAGCAGCAACAAATCTCAACGCTTTGGCCTCCCAGCATCGACTTTTGGAGCTGTCACGCTTCGGATTGCGTGGCTATGATTTGGCGCAACACATGTTGTCGCAACAGGGCGCTGTATCCAAGCTGCTTGGTAAGTCTAGGGGAGGGAGGACTAGACGGGTGGCTAGTCTGTCGTTAAGGGTGCAAGTGCAGCCTGACCAATGTAATCATCCATTTTGTACGTTTGCATAACAACACATGCGCTCCAAATGCATTTGGCGTGTCTCGTTTATTGTATGTCCCGCCAAATTAGGGGCTCAAGCGTCCGTAATCGATTTGTGCGTTTGTTGTTTTTGTCAGATTGTTAGGAGGCCACGTGTACACGACAAATCGATTGCACCTTGCCATGCCCAATCTGCCCACCTGGGCACAATACTCAGCTGAGCTCAGCATTACAGCCGCACACCTGTTGCGATTTCAAGTCAGCTTTTTGTTTCGCTCTAAATTGCAATTCTGCGCGCCTAACAAGCCAAACAAACCCCCCCCCCAACAAAAATTCCAAGGGGGCATTGAAGCGGGTGTTTTAAAGTTCTTTGTATAAGCATTGAATTAATTGTCGTATTATGTAGCGTGACTGAAAGCTTAATCAGATCTTATTAACATTATCTTTGACGTAATAAGCTTAATCAGAGTTAAGTTTCTGTTGCCCTAAGCAAAGAATAAATCCCAATGACCTTGAAGTACTTGCAATTCCTAAAAACAATTATTGATATGAGAACAAAAAGAAAAGAAACTCTACTTTAAATATTTGATATCATCAAATCCGTTCACAATCTTTGGGCATCTCTCTTAACTCATCTTACTGTTTTGTCTTCCAGAAGCTTGATACTCTTAAAAGTTTATGTTAAAGTTACTCAAGTACAACCCGTTTTGCATTTTTCGTTCTACCTTGATCCCCACAGTGTGTTGCATTAACAAGTGCAATTGTTGATCACAACTCAATCCGCTCAGTTGTAGTACAATAAACCATTCATTCATTCATTGAGCTATCTTTGAATCATACTCACATACATTATCCGATCAGTAGGCAGCCGGTACGGCAATAATTCATTCACACCACTTCAATTGACGTGTGTGTAGAGTTGAGGTTAGGTATTTAAGGGTAGGGAGGCCACATTTTGTCGCTAGTTAATTTAAACTGTGTAAATGTGTAAATAATTTCCGTTTTTCGCAACAACCAAATTTGCATAAGTTCAAACATTGAATACAATAAACCTAGTTAGAAGTAACTGTGCTACACTGACAAAAATAGTCTAAAATAGTTGCTTTGTCACGGTGAATGAGGTTTTTGATAGATCTTTAGAAGTAATCTTGAAAATAACCTTTTCAACCCAACTAGCCATTTTCTTTAAAAGTTTAATGCATTTTTTCTAAATTTAAAAATTGATTAGACAACGAGTTCTACGAATTTTTTTGAATAACAACATGGAATTTACGTAAACATCTTTTTATGAGCTTCCTAAAATAAAACAGTCGAGCTTCCATATAACGAAGCTCAAGGAAACAAGAAAACTTCGTTATAGAGAAATATCGTTATTCAGAATGGGTTTTGGATTGAATCAAATTGCAGGATTCTGATTTTTGACTTCGTTGTATAGAAATTTCGTTATACGGAAGTTCATCATATGGAAGTTCGACTGTATTTACCTATTCAGCACAACTATTCTTTCGCCCAGTGCAGTGTTCAAACTCTCGCAACTAATTCCCAAGATAAACAGCCTGCGCCTGTCACTTGCTTCCGACAAATTATCATCGAAAGCTGCGGCTGAGGCTGCTGATTTTGTTGTTTGCGTTGTTGTTGTTGTTGTTGCTGTAAACAATTGTGTTGCTGCCAAATATTCAAATAAGCGCGACTTCAATTGTCTAGTTAGTGTGTATTAGTTAGTTAGTTGGTTAGTAAGCAGCAGGTAGCCAGCGGGCTTTTGACATAATATTTGTTTGAAATAAAAAAAAAAACGCCCACACGGTCCAACACGGGTGCGGATATTGTGACTGTCACTGTTTTGTGTCGCACCCGGGAGCAGCGATTATTAATGCGAAAATTATGCAATTTGCCCTCAAGTCAGATACGCGTGTGCTTTTTTTTTTACTGTATTAGATTTGCCTTTTAGGGCAGAGGTCAAATAGTGTTAAGTAAGTGTTTTGATGCAATGCACAAAAAAATATGATTTAAATATAAAATGATAAATTTGTTTAAAAAATATTTGAAAAAAGGTAAAAGCAAGTTGTTAACCCAATTTTATTAGAGAAAATCATCATAAATAAAGTTAAACTCGACTTGAATTAAGATCTCGACTTGAGAAATTTGTTTTTTAATGAGAAATGAAGTTTACAATGTGCTGCTTAAACTAAAAGTTAACTTACTTGAAATGTTTAAGAAGTTTTTATAAATAATTACACGTCTAACAGCCGCAATTGCTTCTAATATAAATAATATTCTGCACCAAATTATCACAAAATTCAAGGAAAATAATTTCGTATTGATTTCATCTTATTTGCTTGACAGGCACATTGCGACCACCTGGTCTGATTGGCGGCTCAAAGCCAAAGGTGGCCACGCCAACCGTTGTCTCCAAGATCGAGCAATATAAACGCGAAAATCCAACGATATTCGCGTGGGAAATACGCGAGAGACTGATTAGCGAAGGTGAGTGCAAGAGAACAATGAGATTCAAAAAAAAGGAATCAAAGCAGAAGACGGCGCTGCAGCTAATTAAAATGAACTGATGGGAACTCCCAAAAGCCAAATTGCAACAAACCATTGACAGGAGCAACAACAATCAATTGAATGCGTCTTAGGGTTACGCGCCTCCAACTACAACTTCGAATCCTACTCGCTGACAGCATCAGCTTGATGTGTTTATGGTACTCTCGATTGTACTCGCAATACGAATTAGCCAAGGTCCAAGTCCATTCATGTCCAGCAAGCAGAGATCTCTTTTTTGCCTCATTTAATGTTACATTTGTATCCTACAACGGCGAGTATATGGGAGATTTATCGATTGGCTAATTTATGAACATCCGTTCCATTCTCTCTTTCTCTCTCTCTCGCTCTTCACTCGATTGATATGTAAATGTGCTCACATTTGTGTCACTCACCGTAGCATTACCCCAAATCCCCTACTCACTCTACAACTGCTGCTCGAAAGTCAATCGAGCTGTGCAATGAATCGTCCGATTGCCATCGCTCACATGAGACATCCGAACACACACAAAGGCAGGCACCAAGTTGGTAGTCTCTGAGCCTGTGGCTCCTATGTAGATCACAATCGACAACTGGTCTGCTCATTACAGTCAATCTAATTTGCGTCAGTCGTCGGGGCTTTTTGGGTTCATGAGCAGGTCACGACGCACCAGTATCCGGGCGCCAGTATCCGTTTAGTTGGATACTGTCTGACTGTTTTGCCGTTAATAAAACTTTTCAATAAGTAACAGATTACCTTTAGCTTCAAAAAAGAAAGAGTAATGATAAAGAATAATATTCCATTTAAGTTTCTCATTTGTTATTAATAATATTTCACCTTTATAAAAACATAGATGTACCCTTGTCCTTGTCAGAAAAACATTAACAAATCTAACTACGAGTTTTTGCAAATTTCAATCGGCGATATCTTTTGACTTTCTCGAAAGATTGCAATGAAATTTTGAAAGACTATCATTGTGGTCCCAAAGTCTGTCATTCTCAATCCCACTCTCTCTCTCTCCTGCTAGGTGTCTGCACAAATGCAACAGCTCCGTCAGTTAGTAGCATCAATCGCATCTTGCGCAATCGTGCCGCTGAACGTGCAGCCGCCGAGTTTGCACGCGCCGCTAGCTATGGCTATGCAATGCATCCAACGCATCCGCATCCGCATCCCTATACAAGTTTTCCCACCTGGCCAGCAAGTTTGCCCGGTCATCATCCGCTTTGGGGCAGTGTGCCGCTGCCAGCAAGCAGCTCCTTGCCACCAGCAGGCAGCAGTTACACCAACAACAACAACAACAGCGACAGCCACTTCAATCCAAATATCAATAACAACAACAATAGTACAAGTGTTTGTGGCGGGAGCAGTGTGGGCAGTGGACGTTTATCCTTGCCAGCTTTATCGCCCGATTCGGGCAGTCGGGATAGCTGCCAATCGCCGGATGTGGATGCAAATAGAGTGATAGGTAAGTTTGAACAGAGCGAGGGAGAACTGGAGAAATATATTTTGATATATTTTATAACAGATATTGAGGGTGAGGAAAGCGATACGGAGGATAGTGATCAGCCCAAGTTTCGACGAAATCGCACAACTTTCAGTCCCGAGCAGCTGGACGAGCTGGAAAAGGAGTTTGACAAGAGTCATTATCCTTGTGTGGGCACAAGAGAGAAGCTAGCATCGCGCACAATGCTCAGCGAAGCACGGGTGCAGGTGAGTTTAATTTTGAGAGAGAATATAAATTCGTTTAAGGTAGATTTTTTTTTCGATATTTCTGCAATTTTTTTTTTTGCATGTTTACTAACCACAAAAATGACCGAGCTCCTTTTTGTTTTAATCACTAACAAATTGTCTCTTCATCGATTGATTGAATTAGGTTTGGTTTTCCAACAGACGAGCGAAATGGCGACGCCATCAACGGGTCAGTCAGCTGAAACAGCGCGACTCGGCATCGGTTTCACCCACACCAGCAGCTACTACTGCACCAGCATGCCAGGAACTGAACAATTCTATCCAAGGCAACAGCAACAACAGCAACAGCAGCAACAACAACAACAACAGCAACACCATTATAAACAGAAACCCTATGACCCAAGGCCAACATCCCGATCCCGTTCCAATGATGAAAGCAACAACAACAGCAATAGCGCCGCCTGCCTCAATCACAGCATCAGTTCCATTATTAATGGGCGGTGAGCATAGCGCCTTTCATGCGACCATGCCCACTGCCGCAGCCTCAGCTGCATCTGCATCTGCCTCTGCCTCTGCGGCGGCTTTTGCACTCAACTTTGCCCGCCAATACTTGTGGCGTCAAATGTCCGTGCCACAACAAGTCAACTATGCGGCGGAGAAAACGCAGGAGCTGGACGAGAATGAGGATGAAATCAATGTGGATGCAGAGGATGCAGAAACGGAATCGGAGGCTTTTTAAAAAAAAAAAAACAAAAATTAATAAATTAATAGAGTGCAATCAATTAAAAAATGCTGTATATGTTCATGAACTACACTTAGAAAAAATGCATGTCAACTTAAATTTAGAAAATCGTTAGCAATGTTTTGTAAGCGGAAGAGTCTTAAGTCATAAGAAAAATCTTTTTTTTTTTTAATTGTTTTTATTTGTAATTTTCCTTCATATATTTATTATAAATTATTGTTTTTCCTTTCTAAAATGATTTGATGTTATTTAAAATATTTTTTTTACTGTTCTATTCATTGAAAATATTAGCTAGATTATGATTACATAATTTCTGAACTTAGGCATATTTCATGTTTGATATATTTATTTAAAATATCATTTCCTAAACTTAAACTATAAGTTTTAATGCATTTCATTTATACAACAGTTTCAAAAAGCTGCTTTTTACGAATTTTTACCATTAATATATCTAAGACGGTTTTCTAAGTTTTAATTTCTAAGTGTAGCCAGAATTCCAGTAGCTAGCAAATATCCATTAAAAAAAAAGAAAAACATAATCTAAACTTTATGTATACGAAATGTGCAAGTTTTGTGTGAATTTGTCAATTTTCCTATCGCTTTATACAATACTACTTATATCAAGAATTTAGTGCAATTTTTTAATTACTTACTTAATTTATGCAAGTTTCTAACTAAACACGTGCTGAGTACAAATAAAGACGAAACAATCTATATAAATATTATGTAAAGAGAAATGTGTATATAAATATTTATTAGACAATGCACAAAACTATACAAAAAAAATTTGATAAAATTCTCACGGGTTTCGGATAATTGGTCGGGAATTCAGCAGTGTTGACACCTTAAGAAGCGGAGTGGAAAAAGGGGAAGCATTGGGGGCAACACACAGAGAGAACGAGAGAGAGCTCCTCGACGCGCATTCAAAAATAACTCAAGTGGACAAATCTGACAATTTTGTGGCTACCACAAGACAAAAAAAAAGCATACATATATGCTACACAGAGGCAGAGAAAGAGTTGAAGTGCCTTTTGGCTGGGCTGAATCAGGGCTCTGGGTTCGCGGTCTTTTGGGCCTTCTGGATGATTAATGTGGCTTTAATTACATGCGCTGAGAACGTCTTTTGGTACGCTGACGTCCTCGTTGTTGTTGTCGTCGTCGTCAATGTGTATGCTCGAATGGATCACTATAATTATATATAGATGGCCGAATTAAATTTTAATTTAACGCCTGTCAAATCACAAAACCACTTGTATAATCGTTCGCTTAAGCCACAGCTATAAAAAACACACGAACTCTCTTCAATTCTCTCCTCACAGTTATTCATTTACTGGTTTTCATGTACAACAAAAACAGAAAAAAGCTTGAAAGAATCAATTGAACAGCAGCAGCGCCAGCTTTATTGATTGTAATGAGCCACCGAAGGCGTCAACTACTCCCAAATCAACAGGCAACAATATGATGAAAGCAAAAGAAATCAATTGAAAAAGAAAACAATTAATGCCATGAAATTTAACATACCTGCGGCATTTTGATGAGTCGCCTTGAAATAAAGCATTGTGCTACAAAACAATATCATTTATATCTAGGGTATATAGCAAACGGTTGCTTCATTTGGCTACGGTTGTGCTGCATGTTTGCGCTCGTATATGAATCCCACTGTTTGAGCCATCAATCAGTGAAAGAAGAGCTGGACATAAAAGGTGAAGTACAAAGTTTATGCATTTATATTGTTCGTGCTTTGGAGTTTAATACTTATTATATCCTATCTGACATTTACTGGGTAAGCTCAATGCTCTTGCCCTAACCTTCCACAAATATTGGAAAAAAAAGCTAGTCCAGAGTTCAGTTTTATCTTATCGATGATAAGGTGGTTTTGTTTTAGAGGATTTTAATATGGCAAAACTGTAGCTCAAAATGTGTGAGAAAATATGTATAAAAAATATTCGGAAAAAGCTGAATATCTTAAGTATTTCCAGGAAATCTTTTGATTACTAAAAGGTTTATATGATAGAAAACAAAAAAACACATCTAATATTTTATAAGCCGACGGGATTCTAAGCAGAGCTTTAACAAATTCATTCTAATAAGTATTTGCACTTAAAAACAATAACAAAATATTCGACTTTGATTACAATCAATCACTTACTTGTGATTAAAGACGGTACACATATGTACATATGAAAGGGGAAAGAAGGGATGTATGGAAAGTGTTCACAACTTGTTGGCTGCAACAGATTCATTGGAATGTCTCAATTCGCATCCTTGCCATAGCTGTGAATCTTAATTGCCAAAGGCGTTAGTATTAAGTGGTTTTCGTGCTTATTATAAATATCTCTTAATTTTTGCCAGCCACAATGAAATGTGTGTGTACGAGTGTGTGTGTTGTATATGTATGAGTGGTAAAATCTTGAAATGGCAATCACCGACTGCCTCTCAGTCGCAGCGAAAAAAAGAGACCAGCTAACCAGACAAGTGGAGGACGTCTTCGTCGTCTTGGCTCCTGTCGTCGGCTTTGTTGTCATTATGTTGTGTTATTTGGCACGATTTGTTGAAACTAAGGAGCAGCAATCGTCGCTGACGTTGCACACAAACCAAGAAAGAGAGAGAGAGAAATAAAGAGACCTGAGTATTGAAGTTGCAACTCGAACTGTTGGCTGAGGCTGTGCGCGGTTGCATGATGCTGACGATCGATTGAAAATCGATCAGCAAACGATCGGCAAAAGGCAATGGAAAATGGGCAACACTTGAAAAAAAACAAACGGAAATGTTTTAGCCTTTCAAATCAGGAATTTTTGTAAACTTTTCTTACATATTTTATAGCACAACAAATTTATAATAATTTGTGCATGTGTTGATATTTACCCATCTAAACTTGTATTCATATTTTTTTTCTTAGTGTATGCAAGCATGTTGCACAGCAAGTAGTAGCAGTAGCTTTGTGTGCCTCACCGTGCCTCTATGCTGTAAGTGCAAATATTCATCCTTTGGTTTGTTTTGTTGCGGCAGCTTCAAATGTTCCCGTTTATTGGTAGCCATGGGAGCCGGGAGCCAAACTGGCGTCGCTCGGTTCAGCGCATATAATTGTCGCATGCAACATCGCAGCTATCGCGGCACATATATATATATATATATATTTATATGTATATAGACTTAACCGACATCGACACGGAATCGCCCTGGACAGGTAGACATGAAAGGTAACGCATTGCTGCTGTTGCTTTTCTGCTTTACTGTCCAGTTGGTGCCGCTGAGAATAAGTAATTCACTTAACGCTTTAATATCACTGATAAATACGAATGCAACTGCCCCTCTCAATCCAATCCTCCTTGCTTTGACCTTTCTTGCATATACATTTGCCACTTAATTGGTGCAATTTTCAACGATTTTGTTTTATTTGCATGTGTTTTAGTTTACGTTGATGTGATTTTTTTCTTTTTTGTGAAGATCACTGCGCAACTTGCGCAGACTTTGTGGCAGCGGCGTGCGAACAAAACGCGACTCATTTACATACCACATCGTGTGGCTTAAAAAACATTTGTATATATTCTATAGACTTTTGTTTGCAGGCGGAAAACATTGAACTACTTATTTGATTCATAGAATACTTTTCTAACTGTAAATTGTTAAAAGCAGAGCTGTTAAACATAAGTAACTGCTACAACTTTAATTGGTTACTTATATGTACTTACATCTGTAAGCTAACAGTTACTGTGAATCCTTTGTTTCTCTCTTGCTTTTTGCCATTATTTCGACGCTTTCTATTAGACTGCGTTGCGAAGACAGCTGTGCTGACAAGTTATGTGCCGGAATGAAGCATTATTCTTAATGTCATTCGGCCGGATGCTCTGGCCAACATACACATGCACATGCTCACCCAGTGCAGTTAACATCCAGGCACATCCTCAACTACATACAAAGCTTGGAATAAAATGAACAGCAAGCAAAGCTACCTACCAATCGACTTCTATGCGAATTTAATGCAAAGCTAAGCCTATAATTTGATCATATCCACACAATAACTCACTGGCTGGTGCAAAATGCCCAGTGGCTCTGGTCTGATGGTTGCAAGGCGTTTCCACACAGCACAGCACCAAACAGCCAAACAGCATACAGAACCACCACACAGAGAGGAACAGTGACAGAAAATGCGTATAATGAATGCGCAGCAATGCCATTTTTGGCAGCTTTGGGGAGTGCACAACGGCTTCTGATAAGACCACCACCAAAGGCATCATCCACTCGACTCGACCCGCAGCAGTAGTTGTTGAAAGCGTCGAGTGACCAGCGAGAAATACGCCAAAACGGCCAGGCTCACTTAGTTGGGCATGCGTCATAACTCAGAGAGTAGTTGGAGTCTGCTTTTCTCGATCGGATTACCTTGCAGGCATTTCAATTCAACACATCCTTTTCGATCGCTTGCGTCGCCTGCCCAATTATAATCGTTGCCTGGGACCGACGCCACGCCTCTATTCGTATTTTGGAGGCTTGCGCAATGGGCGTGTGACATTTGGACGCAAATTATAGCAATGCGACTGACTTAAATAAATGCGCAAGTTTGAAAATTGAAAAGAAATTAACGTTGGGCAGAGTTGGGCTCAACAGATTGCCATCTCTTTGAATTGCAAAAATATTATGCATAATTATACGCTAATGTTCACATTGAAATATTAACTGATTTATTGTTCATCTCTGCAAACGATCGTGTACTAGCAAGAAGAAGAATGATGTTAAATATACTCTTCTAATTTGTAATATTTATTATAAGACAAATAGTATAAGACTACTTATCATTGCGTTGTAATTTTCATTTTGCTTGTCACTTGGCAGGAATCACTCCGTTATTTCAATCTCAACAGCAAAAACAATTAGCTTCTGCTTTGCATATGGCAGTCAAAAATGTTCTACCTGTATGTACGTGTGTACATTTGATTGAGGGTATCTGTATCTAATACGTAAGAAAATTGTGCCTCCCGGCGCCAGTGGGACTATAAATTTGAAACGACCACACGCGGCCTGTTTGAGTTGGAATCGGTCATGTAATTTCCTTAATTCAATGTCTAACGCTCACCGACAGTTTGGATTGATTATTGTTAAGAGTGTGATAAATCTCTGTGTTTATTAACTTTCGGCATGACGCTGCAAAAAAAAGTGCGTCGGGTGGTCGGAAGAACATGAATGAAATTAAATTTGAAAATCAGATCAGCATGATTAGCTATAATTTGTAAGATAACGCAACCTTTATAAATTCCAACATCCGAAAGTTAATTAATTAAATTTGCTCAAGTGCTTCCAGGTAGAGAATGTAAAAGTAAAGCTATGTTAATTATTATCTGTATTAAGAGAAGAAAAAAAAGTGTTCTTTTGATTGAATCAATTGGAAAAGTTACAAGAATGTTAACAAAACGGTATGCCTTAAACAATTTGGTAGAGTAAAAACCGTTAGCTGGATATTAAGTCAAAGTGAAGTGGAAACATGCTGTATCGAAGTTGTTTCACACAGAATGGCGAACTGGTACTATTAAATAGAATTTCTGGTATTTTGGATTGCCTTGAGTATTTTCTCCTTTCTTTATCCGGTCACACTTATTTTTAGCATTCCAAGTAGTGGTTGGGTAAACACTGTTCATGTTCATGTTCACTTGCTCATTTTTTCGTATAGGTCCCAACTTTGAACAAATAGCCTAAGAAAACAAGGTTAAGAAATGAAAATAATATTAATAAAACAAAAAATTAATATTTTCTCTTTCAAGAGCTTTAATAAAATTGTAGTTAATTTAAATTTTGCTAGCAAGTGTATTGCATTTATAATAACAGAATAACAAGAACAAGCGCGCCAAAAGAGCGAGTGAGCAAAAATGAACAATAATTACGGAACATTGCTAACTTGTTCAGCTGGGTGAACAACTCTTTTTTGCTCACTCGCTCATGAATAACCCAACACTAATTCCATGTGGAACTCCCTAATAAAAGAGTTTTTTTTTTTTTATTCAAGTAATATTTTTAGAGTACTGATAAGGTGAAAAATAAAATAAATGCACAAATTAGTTTAATGTTTTAGTTTACGTGCAATAAACCCGCATTGGGCCCCCCCTTATAGTAGCTATTAATATGAATGCCGTGCAATTGTGATTTCAAGGATTGCAAACAACGCCAACGTCAGCAAAAAAGTTTGATATCAACTTAGAAAAGTGAAAATTTAGTATAACAAACGCAACTAGTTAGTTAATTATGGCCAGTCCAAGGACACGTCGAGTGCTCCAAGAGCTAAAGCCACAGGATGATAATTCGGTAAGCTAGAATTAAATTCTTTGTGTATTGCACAAACTTTGACAAAAAACGTGTCTTAATTTTCTTCTGCACGCTTAGAAATGTTTTGAGTGCGGCACCCATAATCCTCAATGGGTATCGGTTACCTATGGCATTTGGATATGCCTGGAGTGCTCGGGCAAGCATCGCAGTTTGGGTGTGCATCTCTCGTTCGTGCGCTCCGTGACAATGGATAAATGGAAAGACATTGAGCTGGAAAAGATGAAAGCTGGCGGTAATCGCAATGCACGTGAATTTCTAGAGGATCAAGAGGATTGGAATGAGCGTGCGCCCATCACACAACGCTATAATTCAAAAGCAGCTGCACTTTATCGCGATAGGATAACAACTTTGGCCCAGGGCAAAAGCTGGAGTCAAAAGGATGCGGAATCACGTTTGAACAACAGTAATTCATATAGTTCCAATAATTATGGTAGTAGTGCTGCCTCGAGTGGAAGCTCGCAAGCACGTGAGAACGCAACAGGTTACGGTGGAACCACTGGTGGCGGTGGCGGCTATCAGAACGGAAGTGGTGCCTACAATGAGGCTCCGGGGTATCAACAGTTTCAGACACAGGAGTTTAAGGATCAGAAGGAGGAGTTCTTTAATCGTCGCCAAGTAGAGAACGCTTCTCGGCCCGCGTAAGTTGTTTTCATAATAATTATAATATAGATTTTAAAAACTTTGCTTTTTAAAGAAACTTGCCACCAAATCAGGGCGGAAAATATGCTGGTTTTGGTTTTACACGCGAACCACCACCAAAAACACAATCTCAGGAGCTTATTGATTCTACGCTGACAACGCTGGCATCTGGCTGGACTCTATTCTCTTCAAATGCTTCCAAATTGGCTAGTACTGCAAAGGAAAAAGCCGTCACAACAGTCAATTTGGCTTCAACTAAGGTAGGAATAAAATTTATAAGTTGTAATTTATATTAGTTTATTTATTTGTTTATTTGTTTGCGCTTTTATTTTGATTATGTTTGCGTTGTAGATTAAAGAAGGCACTTTGCTAGAATCCGTGCAGAGTGGTGTTACAGATGTGGCCTTTAAGGTCGGTAAAAAAGGGAATTCCCTTAACATATTAACGAAAAAAACTATAAAGTTCCTTTTACCCTCCCCAGGTCTCCGACATTGGCAAACGTGGGTGGAGTAATCTTGCAGGCGGAAATGCTGGAACATCCCAAAGCGGCTACAACGATCCCAGCGTTGACGACAATGGGTATCAGCGTTCCCACTCAGTGGGTGGCAGCTTGGCTGGCGGTTTGGGACAACAGAGCGGTGTTGGCGATAGTGATTGGGGTGGTTGGCAGGACAATGCTAACAATAAAACACATTTGACCAGCTCCAGCTCATATCAAAACCAACTTAGCAGCAATGCCATTGGGGGCACTTCCATCACAGCCGGATTAACGGAGGACGATGATTGGTCTGGCTTTAATGCAGCGAGCTATCAGAATTCGGAGACCTCATACCAGAATACACCATCTGGGGGTCAGAGCGTGCGGCGGAATATGAAATTGCAGGATACTTCGTCCAAGTTAAGCGAAGGTTTTGGCAATTTGGATGTGAAAAATGCGAAAC
Organism: Scaptomyza flava; assembly: GCA_030179655.1. NCBI lineage: Eukaryota > Metazoa > Arthropoda > Insecta > Diptera > Drosophilidae > Scaptomyza > Scaptomyza flava. Next base: position 5,518,303 of record JARNME010000404.1, on the reverse strand, counting down.
CAGCTGCGACGGCGTCAAGTGGCAAACCCAGCGCTGAGGATGATGCATGGAATCTGTTAATGAACTAACAAAATTAGCAAAGAAAAGAAAAACTATACTGAAGTGTATTTGTCGGTTAATTTAATTTGTTTTGTATTTGTTAAAAAAAAATTATTTTATTCGTACGCGCATTTAATGTAATTGACGGATATTATGTTCAAATCTATGTACCAATTTTTCAACGAACGATGTTTCGATTTTCCATATAAGTTTTACAGGTTAAACCAATTTTAAATAGAAATGATACAAAACGAATTATTAACAGAAATATATATATAAATATATGTGTATGAAATTGAAAAAAAAAATATATATGTATATGTATTTCTTTGCGTTTGCTCTTAGGTCTTTCTGTTGTCATCAAACCTATAGTTTAAATTGAATTTTAATTTGAAACGCTTAGAAAACGTAAAATATCATCGATATCTGCAGTTCAACACAAACTGGATATCTCATATTGCTTAAAGCTATCGATACATCGATATGGCATCAGAGTTTCTGCAATGTTTTCTCTCATTTCTTTCATTACTTTTCGTTTTAACAAAGTGTGTGGACGCTTTTATCGTTCCCATAACATACGAGTTGGCAGTGCGCGTAGTTTATTCGTTTGATTAAGATCCAAAGTGAATTAAATTGTATAGTAATTAGATAAATATTGATTAGAACTACTAAAACAGAAAATTTTCTAAAAGTACGTAACAGCACGCGAGCCGCTGGTGGTTAAAGCAACTCTCTTTTCGTATCCATTTGTATTTGTTTCAGCTTGTCCATGTGTGTGAGTTTATGTGCTGGACTGTGAGTGTGTGTGTGTGTGTGTGCATAAAAACGCGTACCCAGAAATTTAATTTTGCCAATTTGGCAAAAAAAAAACAAGTACAAAGTATTTGCATGAAATTTGAAACCATAACACATACAATCAAGTCAATTTAATGTATGCATTGATGAGTAAAATTTGTAATTAAAACGAACTGTAAACGAAAGAAAGTTCCAGTATAGTCCTGCCTGCTTGCACCCACACCCCACTTCTTTCCTTTAGTTCGCCTGCATTACGTACGTGCGAGAGGAGCGCCCTCAATTTTCAAGGCTTCAGCCTCCTGCGGGACACAGCACTAACCTTTAAAACAATAGAAAATCAATGAATCATTCGCTTTCTTGTTATTTTGCTGTCCAGCTGGCAGCTTGAATAAAGTTTTATTTTAACAGAAAAAGAAAAAATTTAGTGAAAGTGCGGTGGCGAATGACTTCATTTTCATGCGGCTTTGAGTTCGCAGCTGATTGCGTTTGAGCGCTTGAGGTGAAAATGCTACAAACTTATTAAATTGAGTTCTCCTATAGAAAGGGTGTGGTAATAATGAATGTTTACTGTAATTATTAGAATCGGTTCCCTGATGATTAAGAAAAAATTGTTCGTGTACTCTTTCTTTTATTGTTTGCACAAAGCATTTTAAACAATACTTTTGGTGTAAATGCATATATCTGCAACGTATATATAAAGTGAAAATAAGCAGCAACAAATTTCTTTATTTTTAGACGTTATAGAGAGTGCCGACATCTACGACGCCATAACCCGCACGTTCCACGTTCCCAAGCAAAAGGTGTCCGAGCCCCGAAATCAAAATGTGTCAGCCATAGAATAGCCGACATATTGATTTAGATATATAAACATCGCGTAAAAAACAAAAACTCATAGGAATGTGCATTGGAATTTAGCGGGAAACACAACAAAAACAAATAGTTTATTTCAAAAATCATAGCGATTTTGAAAAGAGAATTTGGAAAGTAAAAAACAACAAGTAATACTTGAAAATAACGTTAAAACGAGTCTGGAGAATGGTTAAAAAGCAAGTCGATTTAGAAAACAATGCGTCCTTAGAAATAAGTCAGCACCAGCTGGAGAAGAAGCAGGAAAAACACCAACAACATCACCATAATCATCATCAACCCGAGCAACGTATCGACATCGATTTAACCGCAGATCATCAGCCTCCAAATCTTGGTTATAATTACGCTCGTCAAGCAAATGCCATTTATACACCACTAAACGCAGCCGCCCCTTCAACAACAACTTGCTATGCACCGCACCATCAGCATGAATTGCAACTGCAACATGCTCATTTTGCCACAACGCCACACAATTTTCAAACGATGCCGCCACAGAATGTTGTATCAAATGCACCACACGCCATTGTACCAACGGAGATTCCTGCCGAGGATGAGGAGCGACTGGAGCGCATCTTCAAACAATTGGATCGCGACGGCGATGGCAAAATCGATATACACGATCTGTCGGCGGCCCTACACGAATTCGGCATGTCTAGCGTCTATGCGGTGGTAAGTTACTTTTGGTGGTTTGTGTCCTAGCTAAGATAGTATAAGGCGTATAAGAGTTGGTTAAAGATTTTGTTAAATTGGGTTAGTCGGTTTGTTCGCACTTACACAAACAAAATTTACGAGATATGCATGATTTGGCAACACATTCCTGTAAATGTTTTTTTTTTTTTATTTTTTTTTGTTTTTTCCCCCCATAAAAATGTGATCTTTGCACACCTTCGCTGTCAGTCAAAAGCAAGAAAGCTATCTGATGTGAATTTTAATGTAAATTTTGAAAAATTATGCATAATTGGCCTTGGGTCATGCGACAGACAGACCGATTTTTAAGGTTTCATTATGAGCTGAATTCGCGCATATTATTTGGTTCTATTGATTTTTGGCTGCTGTTTTGTGACAATTGTTTAGGGTTAGGCCAAGGTTAGGCAATGCAGTCAGAATTTGGCAACTATCATTGAACACGTGTCTATTAATTATTGTTGGTTGGTTGTCTTTAAAACAGAAATTCATGCAGCAATCGGATACAAATCAAAGCGGAAATGTTGGCTTCGCCGAGTTTCTTCACTATGTACGCGAGCATGAGAAGAACTTGTGTCTGCAGTTTTCGCACTTGGATAAAAATCGCGATGGTGAGAATTGTTTTTTCAATCTTTATAAACATATATTGATGCTTGAGCTGCAGGAAAAGTGGACTTGGAGGAGCTTATATCGGCTTTTGCGGATCTAGGACTGGACATTGACATTGAGGAGGCTAGAAAACTGCTTGGCAGGTTGTTTTACTTGTTGACATACATATGCTTATAACTTACATACTAATGATATATACTTATTCTCTTGCCACAGAATGGACAAGGATGGCAGCCTCAATATCAGCTTTAATGAGTGGCGCGATTATATGCTTATGGCACCCTCAACGGACATTCATGATTTAATCAAATTTTGGCGGCACTCTACTGTAAGTTGAAGCCCAAGCGCTTGCCTATTAGTTTGTATATTGTTTATTTATGTAGCTGCGAGTAATTCAATATATTAAGCGTATGGATTTGTTTTGGCTTGGAAACAAGGCAGCCAGACATCTGGCCTTTGTTTGCATTGTAAGCGGAGCTTGTGTAAACAATTTTTGGCTTCGATTTTCCAATTTACAGCCAATTCGAATTTATACATTGTTGCATTTGCATCGTCTAGTCGATTAGACATATAAAGCTTACATAGTTGTTTATTAACGTATCGTATCGCATTTGATAACTAATTGTTAAACCTTTTTTTACCCCCCTTCCCTTCGTTTCGTACCCATAAAAACAAAAACATTCCTATTTATACAATATAATCGCGTTCTATAATACACAAATTGTAGTTTCTGCAAACACACCAATCCTGACTAGCTGAGGAAGATTTGAAGGTACATATTCATGTCTTTATTACAATACATAATCGTAAACTTATGCTAGTTTTCGTACTTGGTAGATTTAGGGCACTCACACACTCATATAACTGTATTATCACACATACACACATTTGCATATCACTTGCAAAATTAACAACAACAACAAAATTCCCTAGTCATGGCATGTTAATTTCCCATAAGTCTCTTCGGGGAATGACCCATTTAGTAAATTTCGGGTGGCTGTTTATTTAAGAGCGAAAAAAGCTTTGAAAAAGCTCTGCAGCTGTTCTCGCTCTCTCTCTCACGTTGGCTGACGTAACTTGACGCGTTTTGTTTCATCATTGTGCTTAACTTTTAAACTACTAGATTTTTAATGTTTGCGTCTTGTCTGTACAAATTCAACTGATCTCATTTTTTATCAAGAGCTCATCATCCGTTAGTTTTACTCTCGATGTGTTTCACTTTGATATAGGGGTGAAGGAGAGAAACTATAATTTTTTTATATTATTTATATTTGCTTTGTTGTCTGCATAATCATTTTGTTTACATACTGTTGTTGTTGTTGTTGGTGCTGCTACTCGGGTATTTTTTATATTTATGATGCTTATTTTTTTACGAGGCTTTACAAATGATTTAATTCAATTGGCTATGATTTTTGTTATAGTATTTACTGATTCGCTTTCATTTCTGCGAACTGGAAGCTTTAACGTTTACATAAATATACTGCATTTCATATGTACATAAGTATTGAAAAGTGAATGTTAAAGAAACAACCATGAAACCTTTTGGTTGTTTTAATCTGAAGGTCAACCAGTTCCGAACAGGCTGGTCATGTTGTGATGCATGTCTGTTGGAATCTTCATAGCAAAAAAAAAAGAAAGCCGTTCCAGTTCTTTGTTGCTACGCAACCTGTTGCCGAGACCAGAATTTGCCTTATCTTGCAGCTTTGGAAATTTATTAAGCTTGAATTCCCGTAGAAATCTTTTGACTAGAACGTCACAATTAGACTTTATTTACTTATGATTCCATTTTAATTGGAATTTTTTATTTGCTGATAAGAGTTGAAGTGTTTACTGCAAATAATCGATACACATCGTTCTAGGTTAAAGTCCTTGTCCTTTAAGTCAGCGTCTAGTCTAGAAAATTCAACCCGATAACCCTACGATTTTTTCTGTCCAAGCAAGAATAGTTGCTAATTTTGGAGCTAATCGAATAATAAATTGTTTTTCTTTGTCTTATCCATTAACTTAATCTATTTCCGTATCTGTTAATTTAAGCCACGTTTCGTTTATGAATTTTTTCTGAAACTTTATATTATAGTTATTTAGCTGTTTTCTACCTTAAAACAACACATAAACATAGAATTTGTTTTTATTGTTGTTTGTTGTTGTTGCGAATTGAACTGATTAGTGCCAGACATAATAAAAACAAAGAAAATGGGCGTGTAGTGTTTATTTTTCTAACAAAAAATTTCCGTATTTTAAGTGCGCAACCTTATCAAAATTCCAGTAAATTCAAGTTTTTATTGGTTCTTAGTTACATATGGGGTAGAAACGTAATTGTTCAGGGGATTTACTTCGTCTCGTTACATATACATATATCAGAAGTAACTGCCTTTCATACCAGACATATTTGCACATTAAATAAGATAGCACTGTTGCACCGGCTTATTTACTGTTTTTTTTTTTTTTTAACATTTTTTTTAAACATCCCTTAACCTATGTTTTTAAAATGACGTATGCTGTAATCTGTGAAATTTCGACGGCATCAGATAAAGCGTGCTGAGAACTCAACTTTAAACATTAGTTGCAACTGCGACGCAGTTGTTGTCTCCGGGTCGTCATACGCCAGTCATGTGGGGCTATCAACAAAAAAAAAAAAAATAAGAGTACTCCCGGCTCTGCCCCACTTGACGCAAACGCTTGTGCCCTTAATTAAGTGTGAAATCGGTGTGAGCTAGTTGCGAATATGCGAATGAGTGATAAAGTTAAAGAAACCCGTAAACAATGCAATAAACGAGACAGTCTCTCGTTTGCCCAGTCAATGAAGTTGTCGTAAATTCACTTGCGCTCTCTCTTTTTCAAATACGCCCTCTCACTTGTTGTAGTATGTAAACGGTTAATTGACATTTGTAAGTTCACGCCACGCGCCAAAGCTGTTTGATACGATAAGAGCAACAACAATAACGAACTCAACGAAGCGAAGCATTTGTTGCGCTCAAAGTGCAAAAGCGTCGTCGTTGTCGTTGTCGTCGCGACGCGTCGGTGCAATCAGCAACGACAAACGATCGTCGCGCATTGCTGTTTTGTAAGAGTCGAAAAAGCTCTCAGTCTTGTGGCAGTTGGCTCACGCGTAGGTTGTGCGCGCTTAAAAATATCAATTCAGTCCGTTTTTATAAGCGACTTTTATGTAATCATACTGAAGTAGAGACCGCCTTTGCATTCTTTCGTTGCAACCCAAACAAAACGCGAATTTTTAATCCAGTGTCGCGTTCTGTTAGCGAAAAATAATAAGCAAAGTCTGCAATCTACTATACTCAAATAGATATTAGCAGTTGTAGTAAATGTATTGTTACCATTACAACATTGTTACTACAGTGAAAGTTTGTTTTTTGCAATTGTTTTGCAACACACAAAGTTAGTGAAAGCCAGCAGAGCTGCACAAATATACAAATACACACGCACATGTTCGTTTGGCGGAAGCTGGATATCCGAAATAAATAACTGTGACTTAATACTCAACGGATACTATATTACTCTGGCAATATGTTTCGAAATAGCTTATACCAATACAATTTACCAGTCGATTACCGTAATATGCAACAAATGGCAGTCGCTGGCGACATGATGGAGGATTTCGTTGTCATATTCCGTGACGTAATGGGACGGGTAGGTTTCCCCCCCCCTATTTAAAACTTATAAATTCCCGCTAAATTTACAAGTCACTTTAGCTTGAAAACACACTTGACTCATTCTACTAAAATTGTTGTGGTTTTATCTTATCGTTTCCTGTGCGTTTCTGCGAACAATTTATAACAATTCAACGCGCCTAACTAAATATACATATAAACATATATGTATGTATATAGACGAAGAAATTTCTAGACATTGCACATTCCTTTCGACCGATGGCGAATTGTCTTCTGTGCAACTTTCGCTTCGTGTTTCTTTTTGCATTATCAGCAGCTGTTGCAATGATCTACACTACTGGAATGCAATTTGTGGCATCCACATTGATTTGACTTGATCGAAAATAAGACTTAGTTTTTTTTTATTTTTTGCAGTTATGTACGTTTAGCGTTGCGAGTCGAGAGTTCGCTTGGCAACAGCCATTAAAAGAACTGTCGAAAAAAACGAAAAAAAAAGCGACGTTGATCAAAGAGCGCGCTGATATGAAACTGGTTTTATTCCCCACCATCTCTTCTCGTGTGGCGCTCATTCACATTTGGCGCCCCTGTCTTCGTCTTCGTCGTTGTCGATCGTCAAATCGTGTCGACGACATACACATGTACATTGTGCACAGGGACACACGCATTTGTAGCTCATTTGCTCTCTCTCTCTCTCTCTCTCTTTTATTTGTCTAGCATTCCCCTTGTGGGGTTTCATTACTGTTGCTATGTGCTTGAGCGACGTCATTATGCTTCTTTTTTTTTTTGCTCTTGGCCAACTTTTAGCTATAGCTATGGAGACACTGACTCATTGTGTGTGTGTGTGTGTGTAGGTGTGATGAGGCTGGGTTAGGCCCCTTATTTTATGAATGACGTCAAATCTGTTTGTTTAAAAACTTGTTGCTCACTTGCATTATTTATTGTTTATTTGCTTGTTTATATGAAATTTTTGCTGACGTTGCAGCTGCTTCATGCGTCATGAAGCCTGGTTTCTTGCACATTCCAGCAAAAAACACTTGGTGATTCAACAGATCCGGTTTTGTAACTGCAAACCCAAGGCATTTGCTGTCTGCTTTTGGCCTAGTTTACCTTCATGCCTTGCATTCATTACGTGGAAGCTTGACTTGATTGACAGTTTTAGCCTTGGCTTGGGTTTTTTGCTTTGAAAACAAAGCGAATATTTGTTATTTATTGTGTTAAGAGCTGTAAAAACACCTTCGCTTCGCGGCCATCATACTAGTATATTGTATTAACTAACTAATAATAATAATATATTTTATTGACGACTTATAGTAGACATTTATTAGAATAATTAATTTTTCCTTTATAAAAGGGAGAATTCTTTTTCCAAACATTTAAAGCTGTAATTTTTCCTGGAAAAAAAAAAACTGAATTTTGTGGTTTATATTTTTACTCTATTATTCCGGCAAATTTTGCACTTATTAAATTCTTATACTAAAGCGTACAAAAAATAGGAATTTTCCTTAACAAAAAAAATACTTATCAGCATTTTTACTCGTATTTGTTTAGGTCATGACATTGGTTTTGCTAATACATAAAGTAAATCATAAATAAATACCACAATGCAATGATCTTTACATTTTTTTTAGAGATTATTTGCCAAATTTTTAATAAAAAATTCCAAATGGGGTGCAAATGCGTTAAACATGACAAATAATAAAGAAATGTGAATTTGTTTAACGTTCGCATATATATAATAAACGAAATTATAGGACAAAGCGAACACATTTTGTTTATTTAATCAAATTTTTTTTGGCTTTTGTCGCTTTAATAATATGTATTTGCACAGCACTTGCCCATAGATCTCACTCAAAGTCATACGTTTTGAGAGGAAAATGAACTTAAGAATACACATTTTGTTTTTTGAATTGTTTTCACCTTGAAAAAAATAAAAAAAACATAAATAATTTGTTTGCGATGTGTGAAAATTTTCAATTATTATTAATACAAAAGAAAAGCTCTTTTAACACATCACAAGACTTGATTTGTTTACCTTTTACTTTAGCAGCTTAAGACAGATTTTCAACTTTAGCGTGCCTATCAGTTACAATTCTTATCAGCAGCAAATACAATAGCGTTGAATATTCAGCATTAAATTGAAACATACATTTTCTTATTACGTAACCGCCTACAAGAGCGTGTGTGTAATGGGTTGGGGGCACGTCCGCAACTAAAAACAATAAAGTCAAGCAAATTAGTATTGTAACACATGATATAATTGTTTGCAAAAAGAAAGAAAGGCATAAAGGAGCAGAGTGGGTTTGGGGGGAGGAGGAATGATTGTCGCGTGTTCTTTTTTTCTTTATCTGTAGTCTGCATAGTGTTCTTAATTTAGAACTCGTTGCGTATTCATCGCATTCGCTCTTCCGCATTTTGTGTCGTGCTTTTGGCTTCTTCTGTGTGTGTTTTTTTCATTTCGATTTTTTGTTTGGATTATTGCTTGTTGCACATTTAAAGCTTATTGTTGTCGCTGCTGCCGTTGTCGCTTCTGAAAAAGAAAAATAGTTTCGAGCACAAAAACTAATGGAATATTTACAGGAGCGTTTTCCAGAATGGCTGATATCCATGGTGTTGATGGTGGGCGTAAATGCAGCAAATTCAAAAAAGGAATTGGTCTGACTTTAAATTTCAATTTATTTAATTTTTTTTTTTGTAGTTAGTTCTTAGCTCAGTACAACCCTTAACACCCCGCATTTTAAACCACCAAAAACAATATTATTTAGTGTTTAGCTTAAGCATTGCAATTGTAGAATAAATATTTATTGATTTTGTCATATTTTGTTTGCCTTTTACAGTACCTCGATATTGGCGAGGATATGAATGTACCTGATGACTTTACACAAAAAGAAATGCAGACTGGTTTATGGTGGCGTCATCTTGTGGCCGGTGGCATTGCTGGTGGTGTTTCACGCACATGCACAGCTCCCCTCGACAGAGTTAAAGTGTTCCTCCAGGTAAGCTTGCCACTAACCGCCATAACATAAACAATTCAAAACTAAATCTTAATTCTTTTGATTTCAGGTGCAAACATGCAGAATGGGAATCTCAGAATGTATGAAAATATTGCTTAAAGAAGGCGGCTTTCGCAGCATGTGGCGCGGCAATGGCATTAATGTGGTTAAAATTGCACCGGAAACAGCACTGAAATTTGCTGCCTACGAGCAAATAAAGCGCTTGATACGCGGCAATGATACAACGCGGCAAATGACAATTGTGGAACGTTTCTATGCCGGCGCTGCAGCTGGCGGCATCTCACAAACCATCATCTATCCCATGGAAGTATTAAAGACGCGGCTTGCCTTGCGCAAAACCGGCCAGTATGCAGGCATCGCGGATGCAGCGGCCAAGATCTATAAGCGTGAGGGTGCACGGAGTTTCTATCGTGGCTATGTACCGAATATATTGGGCATACTGCCCTACGCCGGCATCGATTTAGCTGTCTATGAAACTTTGAAACGTCGCTATATTGCCAGTCACGATAATAATGAACAGCCCAGTTTTCTGGTCCTACTCGCCTGTGGCAGCACATCAAGTGCTTTGGGTCAACTCTGCTCCTATCCGCTGGCTTTGGTGCGAACACGGCTACAGGCTCAAGGTGAGTTTCATATTAAATATATCTTAAGAAACATTTACTTATTTGTTTGTCTTTTTTCGTTTAGCCGCCGATATGATTAGTTACCAGTCGACGCGTAAAACACAAATTCCATTGAAGAGCAGCGACGCGGCGAGCGGACAGGAGACAATGACGGGATTGTTCAAAAAGATTGTTAAACAGGAGGGTCTAACGGGACTGTATCGTGGCATTACGCCCAATTTCCTAAAGGTGCTACCCGCCGTCTCCATCAGCTATGTGGTCTACGAATATTCAAGTCGAGCGCTTGGCATCAAAATGTCGTGATTTGTTTACTTGTGTGCCGTCTGCAGTGCGGATGTGTGTGCTATGTGCTGTGCTCCAATTTATATAGTAGTATATATAGTTGTGGAAGGTGGTAGGCGTAAGATATGCGCTCTATTTGCTCTCTTTGCTACTGCTGTTGCTGCAATGATGACAGACTCTAGACTTCGTTATCGTAAGACAAAGAAATTGATTGATGTTGATTGATTAGATGCTTTCCTTAAGGCAAACAAAACAAAATAACAAACGCCGCCACTTCCATGCTCTTTGTGCATATTTCTTTATAATTTATATAGTTAAATTAGTTTTTTGGTTACATTTTAAAATTACAACGTAAGTGATACTATGGCTAATTTATTTATAAAATGAAATATAAAAAACAAGCAAAATGTGAGAAATGAAGGCATGATGTGTGAAGGCATTACAAAGAGGAAAGAGAGCAATCCCAAGTTTCTTTTAAATTAATTCTAAAAACGCAGTAGGCTCCAAAGCCGTTGTAACTATTAAGTGCTAATTTATTTAACAATAACTAAACACACGTGCAGGTTACGTCAGACAGTGTTGTTGAAGTGTTTAAATGTGTCACATGCTTAAATAATACCAAAAACGAAGAACGAAAAAGAGAAGTGAAACAACTAAAAATGCTGTCGAAACTTACCAAACGGGTTAAGTTAACTACGTTAATAGGCTGCAAGGTTTTAACCAAGCCCAAGTGCTTAAAGCAAGCGTAAAATGAGAGTGGAATTAATCGAAACGAATGAATGAATACTTAGAATACACAAAAAGACATACAACTACTCGTATTTGTTTAGCATAAAATTGCATAAAAATAAAATTAAACACTTAACGTTTGAAATGTGATGATAATAGTTTATAATATACATACATACATACGCATACGCATACATACATATAAATATAATACCAATCGAAAAAAAATGAGTCGCAGTTTGGTTCGACGGCGAGGCTGAACAATTTTGTAGCATTTTATTTGTTAAGTTTAGTGACATTTTTTCTAAGATTGTACTAAAAAGGTGAAGACAACGAGATTATGTGTGACTAAAGCTAACAAACAAAATAATAATATTATTTATTTTATTCAATATATAAAACATTTACACATGTTTCTATCACTCTGAACGCAAAAACAAAACAAAAATTAGGTGAACTTTGGAATTTGAGCGAATTATGTATGTTATATTATTTTGTAGCTTCTTACACTTAATTAGTCAATTGAATTTTTTTATTGTACAATTTGTTTTATTTTTTAGTTAAAACAGTTCAACATATTGAGGTGAATTCTCTATAATTATTATTACTAACTCATTTTTGTAAAATGTAACTGAAAGAAAAGAAAAATCAAACATTATCATCTATTTAATTTAAACCTCACCCTTTGGAATTCAAAGACAACAAACATATGCATTATTACAAATAAATACAATCTTAAAACCACAAATCATCTTAATTTTTGTTTATTAATTAATTTATAAGATAAACAATGCTTAATTCTAGTCATAGTTAAAGGATTTTGCCTTCTCTTAATCATACAACTGCTCAATCCAGTTTTGTTTCACTAGATAGTCAAAACTACAAAATTACATATAGCCTATCTAAAAATCCAGTCGCTTTCGAATTACGTAGTTTGCCAATTATTGAAATATATGTATAATGTGTAAGTTTAATATTCTATGCCGGTTTTGAAATTAATATTCCATTAAATGTTGGAAGTGTAATGAAATTCAACTTAAACTATTTAATGTACGCATAATATGTATGGATATATTGTTATATTTTTGTACGTTTAGCTAATTTTTAAAATACATTATTTTATGTGATTTATATATGTATGCCCTAATCAAGTTAAATATATATATAAACGATACATTGAATAATAAATGCAAAGCATATTTCCTTTTCAACAATATTTTCTGTATCTTTTGACCGAAACTGTGGCGTATGCTTAATATGCAGTGTAGTGCAATCTAGCGGCGAACTGGCGAAACAATGAACTATTGACTAGTTCACAAATTGAATCCGGCGCAATTATTTATAACGCGGTGAACTAACTGAAAATAAAAAATATTCGGTGCTATTTTTGGAGGAAAACGGCGCGCCAGCTGTTTTCAATACTTACTCTCAAACGGAAAAACGAGACGTGTTGAAAAAAATTTAATTCGATTTTAATATCAGTTTTGGTTTTTATATAATTCGAGTGCTGCAAAAAATGGAGTACGATCCAAGTTATCAGCAGATTTGCTCAACGCGTACCGTTCAATCGGACAAAAAGGGGTTTTTCAACGAGTTCTATTTGGATGTAAAGGAGGCCTGCGGCGACAAATGGCTGCAAAACTATTTCAGCAAACTCAAATCGAATGCAGCACGCATTCTATCCATATTCAGTGATCGCGAAGTCTGTGATCCCGTGCTCGGTGTTCTGGAGCATGTGCAACCGGTTTACAAGGAAAAGGATGTACTTGTCTCATCGCAGCGACGAGCGCAGGCTGATAAGTTCTACTTGATGAGCAGTGGTGCAGAGGCGGAGGAGGATCGCAAGGAATTACTTAAGCAAGCTTTGATGCATGCCAATTTGGCTATAATGCGTGCACCTGCACCCCAATTGGATATGAGCGTGGATAATGGTTTAACCCTTGCCTTGGCTTATCGTACGCGTGCCTCGATTCTTATTGGCCTGGGTGAGGGTGAGGCAGCATTGAGTGATCTTAAGATGGCCACAAATTTTGGTTTGGAGTCCAAGGAGAGCGTCGATTACTATTGCAAAATGGCAAAGGCATATGCAGGTAAATTGATTTGTTAATATTTTATCTATCGATGATATACGTGTTAAATAATCGATTTATTGTGATTAGTGATGGCTGAAAGCGCGCGCGCTGAAATCTCTTTAAAGATCGCTGAGAAGCTGGCTGGAGCTGAGACAGCTTTAATTGCAGCCTGTCGCAAGGATATCGCTGCGCTCAAAGAAGTCAAGCGGCAGCCGGTTGAGAAAGAAGTGATTCCAGCATTGACGCATGGCGAGAATCCAACGCTTAGTGGTGCTGCAAATGTTGTTAAGCTGGTGGAGACAAAGGACAAGGGACGCTTTGTGGTGGCCAACGAAGGTTTAAAGACTGGCGATGTGGTGCTCTGCGAGAATCCTGTGGCAGCCTGTCTGTTGCCCAATTTCTTTGGCACCAATTGTCATCATTGCTTCAAGAGGTGAGATTGATATCGTTGATACTCTAGAAATTGATCTCGATTAATCCTTATTCTATGTCTTTAGGCTACACACTCCTGTTGCCTGTTTACACTGCTCGGGTATAGCCTTCTGCTCTGCCCAGTGCATGGGCGAAGCCTGTGAGAGTTATCATCGCTTTGAGTGCCAGTTTATGGATTTATTTATTGGCTCGGGCATGTCCATACTATGCTTTATAGCATTGAGAATCTTTACACAGGCAGCCAGCTTAGAGGATGGTTTGTCAACGGCAAATTTGCTTTTTGAGCATTTGGTTTCCCATCAAGATGAGCGTCAGGCAGATGACTATCTGCAAAGATCTCTGATGGCCGGATTCCTGATGAGAATACTGCAGAAGGCCCAATACTTTGGGCGTCGCAAGACCGAGGGTGTCAATCCCACGGCTGTGGAGCTACAGGTCGCCACCGCCTTGCTGGGATTACTGCAGGTATTGCAATACAATGCACATGAGATCTATCATACAATGGTGACGGATGAGCATTGTTTTGAGGGCTGCAAGGTGATTTATTTGGGTGCTGGTTTGTATGGCACCGGTTCCTACTTCAATCACGAGTGCTGGCCCAGCACTGCGGGCTATTATGTGGGCAAAAAGTTGGTAATGGCTGCCACAAAGCCACATCGACCCAACGAGATTGTCGCTGTTAACTATGGACCCATATTTACCAAAATGAATTTGAAGGAGCGGCAGCGTTCCTTGCGAGGACGCTATGCGTTTAGCTGCAATTGTATGACCTGCCAGGAGAATTGGCCTCTATTACAAAAGATAGATAAGCTAGTCAGATTTTGGTAAGCAATAATTACTCACTATAAACTTGAATAACAGTTTCATTACAGGTGCACTTCGGCAAATTGTGTGAATTTACTGAAGTTTCCCAAGGATTTGGCCAAGGATGTACGTTGTCCTCGTTGCCGCAAAAATATATCGTTGAAGGAAAGCATTGTAAGGCTGATCAGAATTGAGGAACTTTATCGTGAAGCGGCTGAGGCGATGCAAGCACAAAAGACGAATGAGGCAATTGATCTTTTTAGGGAGGGCATTGATGAATTCTTTCAAATAGCTGCACTTCCACACAAGGATACGCTTATAGCACAGCAAGCTTTGCTTAAATGCTTGGCAAATACGGGCTCCACATTTAAGAAGTAATTTTTTGAACGATTTCTTTATTTAAACGAATTTAACTTTTACATATGATTATAGATAAATTGTTTACTTTCACAAAACTGTTTGGTTTTTTTAAACAAGAAAAGAGCGCGAAAATTTAAATTAGTGTTGAAAACGTTCAGTAGCATTTAACAAAGTACCTGTACTCGTTACTTTTACTTCTTTGGTCACACTGTTGCAGTCACTATTGTTTTCGTCCATTGCTGTGTCTTTTATGCCGGCTGTTTTGGGCATTCAGCGTTTTATATATTGTTTGCATAAACAACAGTCGCAAAATGATGAAAAAACTCAAACCTGGCGAAAGCGAAGAAGATGTACTTCGTATGGCAGCAGAATTTAATGCAGAGCGCCAAAAAAACCCAAACTTTCAGCCAGCGGCCGCATTTGTACGCATGAATAAACGTGAGTTCTACAATATGCTTAAACAATTTCATTTACAAATTTGTTATTTTAAAAGCGCCAGCAAAATCGTTGTTTGCACAAAAACGCGAGCAGAATAAACTTAACAATGCGTGTAGTTTAGAGAATGAGAAAACGAAGGTAGCAACACCTGTAGTTGAAGATGGAAGAAACAAACAACTGTTGCTTGATGAAATACATGAAAATATGTTGGGCGACAAAGCCAATCACAATCTAATTAACAATGTTGTTGGTAACATTGTAGAGAGAAGAGAAGGAGCTCAGCGAAACGAACAAAAGCATTGCCAGGTAAGCATTCAACAAACTGCAACTAATTTTCATAAATTTGATTAATAAAATACTCTTTTAAAGCTAAAAAACACCAACAACAAATCAAGCATTTTTGCCCAAAAATTCAAAGGGTTAAATGCATGTGGCAATCAAATAGATTTTAACAACATGATTGTAGATAACCAACCTGAATGCAGCTCTATAGTTGAAGATGCAAAACTTTCCAAGGAAATCCATGCCGAAAATGCGATAATATTGAAACAAATGAAAGAAGAGGATATCCTTGCAGAGCGCCAAAAGTTATTAAGCTCTTTAGGTAAATATTAAACAAGAAAAGCGAAAACATTAAAAATAAAATTTATATTTGCATTCAGATCCCGCTCTGATTGAGCTGCTGACTAAAAAACGTGCGAATAAAATAAATATTCCCAAGCCAATTGCCAGCGAGCCACAACTCTCCCAACCTTCTTCAACCACTACTTTATCCGACACGAATCCCGCACATGAGCTGCTGCAACAGAGCGATGAGGGAAATTGGTTGAATTTCAATTTGGTGGAGGATCACAAATTGGCCTGGATGCGTGATATTCCTGCGCAAATGGCACTACTTAAGCCAGGACAACAATTCAATGCACGTTTCGATTGGAAGGGCGTCCTATTGCCACACACATTGCAAGAGCTGCAACAAAACGTTGATGAGCGAGAATTGTACTTGCATGGCGAGGAGCCAGATCGCCCGGGTTATACGCTTCAGGAGTTGTTCCGTTTAGCGCGGTAGGCATTATAAATCTAACTCATTTTTTAACATTCAATTTAAATGTTTCTATTTTTGCAGCTCAACGGTATTGCAACAGCGCATTTCAGCATTTGGAGCAATTGCTGGCATTTTTAGCATATACAATCAGGGCTTCTATGATCAAGTGTTAACATTGCCTATATCCAAAATATTCTTTCTGTTGCGTTTTGGTCTGGATGACAATACGCCAGCACAGCTTGAAGTTGTTAGTAGATCATTGGCTCGTCTGTTCTACAATGAAACGGATGAAGTGCTTCTGGATCATATACATGAGAATGCCTATTGCCATTGGCAGCCAACGTTGCAGGTGCTAACAGATGGTGATGATTCCAGTGATCCCACATCGATTGCATTCTTGCAGCGTTACATGACGCTGTTGCGTACAAACACAAAAGCAGTTAATGCTGATGTTGATGAGGACAATAAAATGTCAATGGACGACTTTCAGTTGGCTGAAACAGATCTTATGAATTGTATGCTACGGTCGAATATTTTACAGCGCATTAAGTAAGTCTGCTAAGAACAACTTAATATTGTAAGTAACTTTGATTTGTTTCTTTCAATAGATTTATATTAAGCGCTGTACGTCCTGAGAACAGCACAGTTGAATCCTGTTTGAAGCTATTAATACGCATAGCACGCACAAATGTGGCTGCGGGCAAACAATTGTCGCAGGAAAGCGAACTTATAAATGTTATTTTGATAAACTTTATGCCCAAAACGACGCAGGCTATTGGTAACAGTGCATTATTCTACGGTCAACCTCAATATCTATGCCTTAAGTTGTTGCGCATTCTGATCTGTCAGCATTTGGATGTAGCTAAGCAATTGGCAAACGAAACATTAATTGACCATTTGAAATACTTTTTATTAAATCGAGATGATATTAAGGTACGTAATGCGTTTACAGTATATATGTTGATTGTTATCCTCTTATTGACAATTATTTTTTTGTTACAGGGTAAAATGATACGTGTTCAAATTGAAGCGTTGCGCATTCTCCGCTGCCTGTTGCTACTTGGAATAGCTGATCGTGAATTGTTCAAGTGAGTAATGATGCCTTAGCCGAACAATTCGTTTACGGCGGCTGACATAAAAGCACCATCGGTTTCCATATAACACAGCACCGATTTATATGCGGCGTCGCAGCCATTACTGCCTCCTGTAGTTGCATAATTGTGAAAAGAGAGACTTAGACTTATAGTTAAGCTTTAAGTTATACTACTTACTTATCGAGCTACATGAATTGGCTAAATTCATTATCTGAGGATGAATTTCCTCAGGCAAAACTTCGACCAATGCATCCAAGTGCATGATGTTCTCAGCATCAATCTGTGTATAAAGCAGAATCTCAGAAATTACATATCAATTATACCCTTAGCTTAACGTACGAGGCCAAAACTGTCAAACATGCAGTGGACAAAGCACTTGAAACTCTCATCAGTTGGTACCTTTCCCTTGTGAGCCTCATTTAATATATCTGTAACAGATCAAATCGTGCAAGAAGTTTCTACGTATTTTAGTTTTAATGCTCTCTCACCTTCAGTAGTTCCAGATTTGGTTAAGCAGCGTGCATGAAGCTTTTTCACTTGCTTTTTGACCACTTCCGGTATTTCCAACTGTGCGCAATTTTTTATTATTTTATATAAGACAAGTATCGAAAACTTTAATCAAACTTACAGCATTTTCTGGCGTTATAACCAAGCACAAAACTAGCAACGCCAAAATAAATCCTATGAATTTTGGGCACATTTTATAAAAAAAACTAAATATTCAAAACTTTTAACAAGTTCAACTCTGGCTGAGCTCCAACTAAATGTTGCCTGGAGAGCTTGTTGTATTTATATAGCTTAATATTATTGCTGGCAGCGACCAAATATCCGGAAATAATAGCTATCATTCTGCATTATAATTGTATTTTGACAGACAATTCCTGCCTGCACTGCGTCTACTGCTTGATTGGCATTATAATCATTGCGTTTTCGATGTGGGCGGTCCGGCGCTTATACGACAGCACGCAGCTGCGCTGCTCTCAGCGATTGTGGCAAGCGGTGAGTGCGGCTTATGTGATATGGAGGCGCAGAAACTATTATTCGATTCGTTGCATAAGTGTTGTTGCAGTTGGCTGCACAAGGCAACAAGAGCTGAAAGCCTCAAAGATGTAAGCGGATTGATAATCCTTGCCTGATTCAGAACATACACTAATTTTTTATTTCTTTTCTCTTTCAGTACACACAGTTGACGCTTTTAAGCACATCCCTCTATGCTGTCGGCTGGTTTTCACGTAATGGCTATCTGGGCACTGTATCCTTTCAGCAATTCCTTGTAAAGATTCTGCCAGAATTTGTATGCTCTGCTGGATTTATTGCATGCGTTCAGAAGTTAACGTAAGTTTCAATCAGATTTAATGACCGCCTGTCGAACTTAATTTTTTCTGTTTAATGTAGACGCAGCTCTATAATTTTACGCCACGTTTCTGACCGGCGCAATGTGCATGCCCCGCTACCAAATGTAGGTGCTGTCTTAATTAATGACCTTGGGCCGCAGCTAATCATCAGCGATACTTATCCAGTGCAATTGTTGAGTAGTCTTTGGGCATTGCTTGAAACGCCGTTGGAGAATGATTTAAAACCGCTTTTGAAGGCTCTGTTGCAGCCTGCAGTACTAGAGCCCTTAGCTGAGTACCTAAAGCAATTGAGTACGCATCTTAATCGTGTTATGGCTAGCAACTTCTTTGCACGCAGCGAACTTAAGTTTATTCACCAACTACTCACCACCGATGGTTTGGAAACCTATTTGACGCGCACTCAACTGCTGCAACTTGTCTATAAATATTTGTGCTGCTTAACCACCGCACAGGCTAAACAAATGAAGAGCATCTTTGATCGATATATATTTAATGGAGAATATGTTGAACTGGATGCAAAATCGTTGGAGCTGCTGCAACAAACCTGCATGGATATTGTCTATTCACATTTTATAGCCGTAAGTTGAATAACAAAATTCCAAGTCAATGCAGTTCGTAATGCATTAAATTACTTTGCAGGACAACAAGGATCCCACGCTGACGCTTTGCTATACACAAGCGCCAGTTCTTATGCCTGATTGGCCTTATTTTGAACTGCGTCTTATACTCAACAACTATTTGCAAAATGTGCAGCAGGCGCCTGCTGTTATCTATTCAGGTAAATACTTTGTTTATGGTTGTTTTGAATTGACTTTTATGCAAATTCTCAACCACAAACACACAGAGAATCAAGTGGTGCGCATGACGTTCTCGTTTGTGCAACAGCTGGAGCAGCAGGGACTACAAATTGTCAGCCCACTTGAAAAGTTAATGTATCTAATGATAGCATTTATGGGTCCCGATAGTCAGTTTCTAGAGCCAGAGCTGCACAAGTTGCTACAAGCACAGCTGCTTAATTTCTACACGCAGAATGTAGACCACAGTTTTAATTTTGATGCTACGTTTGAGGATAAAGCGAATTTTGAACCGCTCTACTATCTGTTTGTGAACCACTTTGAAGCGGCCAGCTATGGCGATGAGCTGTTTAGCTCACTTGTGCTGCTCCCGCTGGCTCAGAAGTATGATAATAAATGGCGTCGTCGAATCTGGTCTGAGCATGTGCAGGCAATGCGCTTTTTAAACTGTGACGAGAGTTTGGTATGGTTAATTAGTTGTATTGCCTTAAAGGACTTTTGATAATTTGTTTATTTGTGACAGTTGATTGGTGGCTTGAATGCTTATCTGGAACCCGTTGAGGAGGAGCCATCTTTGGTTAAACTCTATGGAGATGCATTGCATCGTGAGCTTGTGCGTCCTGGCAGCATTGCATATAAAATTGCCCAACATCATTTCAACAACTCGAAAGCCGTACAAAAAGCAAAATTATTTTAATGTTATCTTAAGAAGCGTCTCCTTGGGCTAACTTTGTTGCCGTGATATAGTGAGTAATATATTAATAATTCAGAATATTTAATTGATTAATTAATGTTGTTCTTGTGCCTGCCATGAACCAAAACGTGCTTAGATAAGTTTTGTTCGAATTGTAGGCCAAGGGCGTAATACAATTAATTTTAAGACTGTCTTTTGGGATTGTAATTCAATTATATGCCTGAGTGGAATTAATACACTATTATGTAAGAACTGTATGCTTATAGATATGTATATGTATATACATATATCTATTTGTGTCAATCTTAATTGCTTGCGCCACAACTATTAACTGTTTTTAGCAGGTTGCCTGCCTGCTGCAGAGAATTGTTCACTATCACCCTCAATTAATTAACATCACTTGACTTATTGACAACCGACAACTGCCGCACATGAGCCCTCCAGACTGCTGATATTTATATATTTATCTTATATAATTAAAATGAACACAATTGAAAGGCCATCAGCTAATTAAATTATATGCCATACGTTTGTACTTGTGCCTCTGTGTATGAGCCGACAGTCAAATGTCAAGTCATAAGGTCTTTTTTCTGTGGCAAGCGTATGAGTAATAAATTTATTCGATGATATACATCAATTTCATGTTACAGTTCTTATTTTCAAGTACTTGGTAAGATTAAAAAATTTAAGAATTCTTCAAGATCATTCAAGAAGAGCTTATGTCTTCAACAAATACAATTCGTATGACATGTATTAAGCAAAACGACTGCAGGAGTTTTGAAAATTACATTTCAAAATTATATGTACGTACGCATAGACAAAGTTTTGTTATGTATATGTATGATGAATGCATTCGCATATCTCTTCTGTTTTTTTGTTTATTTTTTTTTATACTTGTTATGTACAGAACCTTGTGGTTGGGGGCGCGTGCACCAGTTGGGTCTTGTGCCTATCAATCTACCCTCATGTTTATATGTAATCCTTTTGATATGTATAAGTAATTTTTTGTTTGATTTGTAACCATTTATTGTTTTGCTGATTTGTTTTAAAAGAATTATTGTCGTCATGCCAAACAAAAAGCTCTTGCCATCATTTACATTTCTTATGCAATTGTAAATAAGTTTTTTGGATTTGTTTGTTAAGCAGATTTGTTTTGCATAACGTTGCTAGTCTCATGAGTTTATGCAATTGTGCTTTGAATTAAGTATCCCGTTTATTAGTTGACTGATTAACAGGCAGGACTTAAATTTTTGATCACATTGCACATAATAATATGAATTTTGTCTTAGATTTAAGTCGAAGGCATATACAATATTTATAACTGTGTTATCTGTGTAATGAATAAACTTTAGGACACTTCGTGGGATGAGTAAAGCAAAGTCTGTAAAGTAATACATATACATATTTGCATGGTGCACAACAAATAGTAGTATTGCATATTTATTTGCAGTAATACCCATAATAAAAGTGGCAGTTAATGAAACTGTGTAAGCCTTATCTTCAATGACTTTGTCAATTATTTGCTTAAATAACTATTTTTAGATGCAGTTAGATAGTTAAATATATGCATTCTGTGCAAATGCCAAAACTTTTTTGTTCAAAGTTTTGTTCAAGTCATGCTTTATTATATAAATAAATTTATATACTTGTACCTCTTGTAGTTGTCTGACAACTTATTCATATACTATTTTTGTTTAAATATTTCTAAAATTTGCGAAAGGTAAACAAAAATTGCATTCAATCTTCGTACGACTTGTTATTTGCTGTTGTAAAAAGATGGCAATTCCTTTAAAGTATACTTCCGAGTATTTTTAGCTTTATGTTCGTTATACACATAACATTTACTCACATTACGTTGCAGCGAATTTCTTGTTGTCAAGGGGACAGCCACTAACCACCCCATAACCACAGGAAGAAGGATAAAGTAAAAGGTAAAAAGAAAAAAAAATGTATCATACACAAGAACCGAAGACGGATTCGTCACCAACGGATGCGACGCCTTTAAAACCAGCACCGCACACACACACACACAAACATACTCTAAAACAAAATCGCATTTGCAGATGTTGAGTTTGTCACTCAGTCATAACTTAATGACTTTGAGTGGAATTTTTAAGCTGTGTGTTGCACGTCCCAGCGATTTGTCATCGATCACGTCACAGCTTTATGGTGGTGTGTCCGAGTGGAAACGAAACATGCGATTTGTGTGTGTTCGGGTTCGTCGGGTTCGTTGGTTCAGTCGGTCGCTGGCTTTTGTAGTTTTCTGTGTGCTTTCTGCTGATCGTGCGAACTGTTCAGTTCTTCGTTTCAGTTACTCTTTGGCTCTCTGCACGTGCGGTGCCCCTTTCTTTAAATATTGGGATTGGCCGCCGTCGTCGTCGACATCGTCGCCCTTTTGCCAACAACTCAGTCTATATATTTGTTTGGTTCGCGTCTGGGTGCTCAACCGTAGTTGAAGTACAATACTTTCTAAAAAAATTCATCCAGTGAAGTAAATATACAAAGATACATACAATTTGATTTATTTTCGGGTTGCTTCATTAAAAAATAGCTATGCACAATCGAAAATAAAAATAATGAAGAAAATCAACTTTGCGATGTGAATAGCTATTTATTTTTGAACGGGGACCCACAGGTTGGAGTTTTCTGTGTGTGTGTTTTAAAAGTGCTTCTCAAGTGCTATCTTCGGCAAAACACTTGAAATAAATTTAACCCAGAAATGCTATGCCTTAAAAGTTGAGTGCCACAAAGAACTCAGTGTTCAAATGTACACGAGTGAAATTTCTAAGTTTATTGTTTCGGAGTTTCGTATTTCCGACGAACAAAACATGCAAACCTTATTATTTACTCATGTTCACACTTGTTTAATTTGTTTATTTAAATATATATATATTTATACATATATATTTACTTGCTTCTGTTCTTTTTTCTTGCCATTTTACTGATAACATAAAACAGCATTTGTTTAGAATTGAATACTGTGTGTTTTTCGTTTATAGGTTTTTTAGTTCATTTGCCGGGAGAACAAAAAATGTTTGTACTTTAGTTTGTTTAACTTTATTAACCATTTCAGTAAATATGCACGGTGAACCGAAACTATTAACTTAATAAAGAAAAAGGCATAAAAAACTGATAAATAACCGTCCGCGAATATCGACACAAAAAGCTGGAACTTTATTGGATTTTAATTGCTTTAAACAAATTTGGTGGTAAGTTAAGAATGTTGCTATAAAAAAAAAACCTTTATAAAATGGCATTCTGACCCCGACCCAAAAATGAGTTCGCATAGCTCAGCATTATCAAAAATATTATACAGTAGAGCGGTGAATTTTGCTGTGAGCAGCATTTAAAAGAAAGTCTGCGCTTAAGAATGTGCATGTGTGTTTGTATGTTATATTTATTTAGCTTCAAGTGCCGCTTAGTTTAAATGCATTTGAACTTGAATGCTGTAATTGTTATCTTGTGGATCTCTAGTAGGCAATATAAACAAGAATATAAAAAAGGTAAATAGTATGTAACGCTAGCGTTTTGGTTTTGGTGCTCATCTAAGTTTTACTTGTCTTGTCTGGCATCTTATTTATTATTGCAACGAGTGTCTGTCATGTCAGAGTATTTGCTAATCGGTTTGAATTTAAGTGCTTGCTTGACCGTATAAAATAAACTGTGCTTTCAGGGCACACCGTTTACGGTCACATAAGTTCCTACTTACATACATACATACATATATCTAGTATGTTCTAGTCTTTACTTACTTTTTCTCATACACACATACACTAACATGTATCTTTACATATTGTGCACTTTGAAATTGAATGCGATCGCTAAGAAGTCACCGCATATCTAGTTACAACACTTTGACCCTGTTTACTTTAAACATTCAAAATCATCCCAAGGTAGATAAGGAAAATGTTCATAGATAAACAAAACAATGCTGCTGATATCGAAAGATATGAATTTCCTGTTAAATTATGTTGTTTACAATAATTATTTTTTGTTTTAAAATCATCCAACACACCCCTAACTTCTTTGAGTGTATAATATTTTATGTCATTTTTACAAATATCAAATGCCACTTAGGGTTAAGAGCACCTGCTCTAATTGAAAAGTACACAAAAACTTAGGTTTCAGAACTATCAGCTTTCCAATTTTTTAGCTGCGCTTGCGCTGTTTGCTCAAACAACCCTCGTGCAGCGGATCATGCAACAAAAAGGGGTGAGAGGGACTTTTTTTTCTTAGGGGTTGCCAGTGAGGGTTGCGCTTTTACCGACATTCGATGAATTTAAATAATAAATAATGTAAATGAGTTGAAAATACTTAAGTAGAGTACAAAAATTCAAGCATTTCACGACCTATTTGCTTTTTGTAAAACTTCCCAACACTGATTGCAAGTAAAATCTATCCAACCCTTCGAATTCTCGGCGCGTGGCGTTTGAAACAGTCGCATTACTCAGAGATAGACTTGAATATGTTTCAATGTGCATTCGTCGAGTGATTAAGAAACGTAATCCAAATACAACCAAAAGCCTAATAGCTTATGACATTTGGCTTCTCAATCAGAGAATGAGCGACGACCGCTGGCAACAGCACTGGGAATTCTGTGGCAAAGTGGCGCTAGCAAAAGCCAAAAGGCTTTTCATGTCAGCGGCAGACAATAAATGAACAAAATCGGCAAACAGTGCGCCCCCCCCTCGCCCCTAAGAAAGTACAAAGAAAATTCATAGGAATGTTGTGACTCTGGGAAACGACGGCAATGCAAAGCCGACACAAGTAAACTATTAAACCATTGACCTTGCGAACCTTGACAAAGAGCATAGAGAATAAACAATGAGAGACGACAACCGACTGCAACCGCCAATAACAAAAAGGTGGGCTAATGTGTGGGTGGGCGGATGGGTTGGTTGGATTTGTAGGAGGTTGGGTCACAACGGAAATGAGACTTGTAAAATTATGCAAAGCCGTCACACGCCAAACGCAACGAAAATAGCAACGCTTGCCACTGACTGAAACGCGAATAATTTTCACCTTTTTCACCGCATTTTCCGCTTTTAATAAAGATTTATGGCAATTGACGAAACGACAGCAAGCCAGCGCTAGCGTGCGCTCGTTGGGGACACTACTTTAGGTGTTGTCTATCCGGGTGACCCAGAGCAACAAAAACGAAAAAAATAACTAAGCTCGTGTTTCGCTAATCAGAGCCTCGCTGGCTCGCAACGTCTTTGCTTGGGACTCATAAAACCACATCTTTTGGCGAGCGGCGATTAATTGAATACGACTTTAATTAAAATACACAAAATAAAGGAGAGAGAGAGAGAGACCGCGAAAAAAACACGCGGCAACCCTAAAGCGCCTGACCACAGCTTGAGCCACTTGAAATTAGAAATTTTCGCCGCTTTGATGTGAGTTTTTTGTTTTCGGCATCGTCAGGAGAGCAAGTTATTTTTGTTTTAAAAAAGGTCAAGAGCTCAAGCCATAATTTAAGAAGTAAAAAACAAAATAATGAATGTAATACGATATCGGCCGCATGCTGATATTAATTTATTTTTGATTCATAAGTAGTTTAAATGGTCGTATTTAAAAATTTATGACGAGCTTTGTGCACTGAACCCAATAATGATGGATATATTGTTAGGCATCTGTAACGAACATTAATTTTTTTTAAGAAATTGAGCGCTCAGCTGTAAAGTATTGTAAGATTTATGCATATTGAGAATAATCTCATAATTAGCTGGAAAGGCAGCTACTCTACTGAATAAATTTATGAGCTTGCGCTTATTAGCTGAAGTGATTTGTAAATATTTTCCTGTTTTTTTTTTTAGGCTTATAATACATTATTTCGATATAATATTGATGGTTTATTTTTTGTTTCAGCTGCTGCTTTTTTCATGTTGAGTCGTTGATTAGATGTCTTTATGCTTAAGCTTTGATTCTATCTCAATTTACTTAAGTGGCGCGTGCAAATTTCCCAATTAACTTTTTCTTCTTTCTTTTTTTTTTTTTTGTTAATGGTTTAAGCATAGTTCCGAACTGTTGGATGTTACACAAATTATGTTTATTTTACGTGCTTGAGTAAAGTTCACATTCAACATTACTGGCCAAAATTAGTTGGCAAACGGTATTTAAGGAATTTAATATGCATCAAATTCTTAATTAATTTAGTTGCAATTTGGACTTTCATTAACTCAAGTTTCGTGCGAAAAAAAATCAATGAAATAAATATGTTTTAACCCGCTTACTTTTGAGATATGTACTTGAAAAAATGCATATACGTGCATTAATTTTGAAATGCTCTTAAACTTAAATTTTATATATTGCTTTTTGTTTGAGGATTTAAATGAATTTTTAAGCACACAAGCAGCTCCAAGCTCTCACATGATTAAAGTTACTGTTAGCTACGAGCATTGCGCAAATCGTCGTAAAAATATCGACAAAAAAATGTTGGTTTCTAACCAAATCAGCACGAATTTCAAATGTGTTACACGTGTGGTACGTGCAATGCAGTCAAACTTGTCAATTTATTTTTGATTCATTGGGTTTTTGTGCATCGACTTTAGTGTTGTGAAATTATGAGAACCTTAATCGCTGCCCCTTTCTTTAATGACTTTTGTTATAAATTTCGTTGAAATGACTGCCGTTTTGGCTAACTTACTTTCGTTTGTTGGACTAAAATATTGAAAGTGCCTGTAAAGGAAGCATTGATTACAGTCAAAAACAGTAAACTTTATGCTCTTAATAATTCTTTTATTGTCCTCATATTGCTGGCAGGCATTGCCATTTCAAACTTCTTGATGTGTATTTGTTTTCGTAGATTTTTGCACTTAATTTATGCTGCCGCAAATGAAGCTTAGCCACAAACTGGCGGACAGCCTGGCTCCTGGGAACTTACCGTACCGTGCCTTTTCTGAGTCGTAAATACATGCATTTGTGCGCCAGAAATTTATGACTTTAAATCATATAAATAAAAAAAAAACACATCGCTTATTGAAATCCAGCTTTTTCCCCCAAAAGTAAAACACACACATAAAAATATATGTTAGTGCAAGTTGTCCGCAGGTTTCCTGTTTGCAACATAAATAAATAAACTCGCGAAATAATATTTATGACGCTTTCCCATGCAAATTTACAGCCCAACAAAATAATAAAAAAATACGCTTCTACTTACACAACCAAAAGTTTCATATAAAAATATCAAAAGGGGAAATGAAACGAATGTTTCCCAACTTTTTGGGCACTAAATATAGGATAAGGCTAAAATGTTGCTAGTTTTAACGGCTTTGCTTTTATTGGAGGGCTTAAAACTTATGTTAAGCATCAAATTTTAATGTTGGATTTAGATTTTTTTCGTGTGTTTTCTCAAACTAAAAAAATATTAATAGATAAAATTAATATGTAAAAAAAAAAAAAAATATGAACATGCATAAATCAAATATTAGACAAATTTGTCCAAACTAGATTTTAATGTTGCCATGAGCTTTGAATGGAATAAAACCAGTATTGTACTTAATCATCTTTGCTTAAAATATTCCGCCGCTCATCTTTATTCATTATTCATTATGCTAGAATGTGTTTGATTGGAAAAGACAGTTGACAAGAAACTAAATGAAGCAACAAGCTTAAACCTTTGAAACTTTTAATCAAAAACTTTCATGCCAAACAAGTATTCGAAAACTGGTTGAAGTTCGAAGCTTGAGCTTTAAACTTTTTCTTACATATATAAGTTTGTTTTCGCTATATTAAATACTATATACAGGCATGTTCTCTCTTAAAGATTGTCTTCATTTTCAACCGAAAGAACTTTTGATTCAGACAATTAATCAATTTAATGAGGAAGATATTTGAGCTCTTGTGGTGCTTACATACACTTGAAAAAAAGAGACCAATTTGTGTTGTGAAAATTTTTGATATGCTTTTTAAGAGATTTTAATGTTAAATAGAATTCCAAAAAATGCTTTGCTACTGAAAGCTTATTAAGAATTAACCAATTTATTGCATTGCCAAGTTCTTGAAACTTTGTTCTAAGACTTCCTACTTCAGCAAATAACTGAAACACTGTAAACGGAAATAAGTCTTAAGTGTGCTTAAAATTTCTGACAATCAAAGTAAGTTAAGTACTTTAATAAATATTAATTCGATGCCATAGCTTGCTTGAAAGCTTCACAAGCCAAAAATCAAGTAAAATGTCGAAGGATTCTTCATCCTGAACAACTGGCTTCTTGTAGAAAATTGATAGTAGCTATGTGTGTGTGTGTGTGTGTGTGTAAGTCGAACAACTGGGTTACTATTTAATATCGTTTGCCGATTGAAGGTCCAAGCATTAAGCTTTATTGAGCAGAGCTCTTTGCAAATCATCAGCACAAGCTTGACTTGCTCTACTTTTGTTGTTGTACGATGTGTTGCGTATATGTTGGTGACACTATTATTCTGTTGCTTGTGTCACTTGCTTTGTAGGAGATGGACTCAGACACTATTGCCACATGCGGGGATAAACGATAAACGACCAAACGAGGCGGAGCGCAATGGGTCAAAAAAAACATATTGCGGACACTTGTGATGACTGTCGAAAGAAAAGTTTTTTTTTCCTTTTTTTTTGTGTTCTGCTTTTGGTGCGTGGTGATTACCATTCGGATATGTATCGCTTGTCTCATCCATGGCATAAAAACGATTGATGTCAATATTAAGGCATCACGTTCCATCCACTCTGTAGTGTCGGAACCATGTGATGCCACTTTGTTGATGTTTGGTCATTAAACGCTGGCTTGTTGCTGTATCAGCAGCCAAGTCTTAACTTAAGAGTCAACACATATTAAACTCCTGGCCTTTTTTCGCTTCTTGTTATTAAGGTTGTTCATGTTTGTTATATATTCTTTATGGTCAATGATATTATTTAGTTTGTTATATTAGCTTGACACTTGAAATGTTTTAAGTATTAAAACCATATCCTTTGGCTATTCTTATTTCTGAATCGCAACTCTTTACGAGCACGCTAAAAAGTAAAAGTTGTAATTCATGGCCATTAAACTTAGCAGCAGAAAGGCAAAGAGCGTTGAAGTTGGCTTTTTGTGATGAGCTCTAACAAAAAAGAAGTAGTAAAAATTCGCGTTTTATTGTGGCAATTGAAATGCAAATGGGCAATCAAAAAAAGGAAGTAAGTCAACGCTAAAACACACATATAGCCATAAAAAAAAAAAATAACAAAGTTAAGAGCTTGAAACGCAAGTAAATAGCAACTGCGAAATTACAACCGGGTGCAGGAGGCTCGTCTTAGACAATGCCGATTGGCAACAAAAATTATTTAGATAAGTTTTATTAACTACAACAATTTGTCGTTGTTAATGACAGGGGTTTTGAGTAGCTGTCAAGCTTGTTTGAGCTCTAAGTCGAATTAAATAATCATAAATCATGAAACTTTGCTTTGTTTTGGATTAAACATTTCTAAAAGTCAGCACAAAACTTGAAATTCAACGAGCTTAACAAGGATTCACCTGAAACTGCTTAAAAGGCCATGGGTCAGAGCATGGGATGCTCTTGCCTGACCCTTAAGCGTTGACAAACTTTTCCTGTCCTGCTAAAAACCCAAATGTCTAGCCAGCTGACGATTGTCAACTGCCAAACCATCGCCCACCCAGCACCCATGTGCCGTGCCGTCTGTTTTAGCAGCTGTTCTCATTAAATTAAGCGCTTAATTGCTTCAATAAATTTTTGTAAATTCCAAGTACATAGCTCTCGAGTGTAGATTCCCACATATACATTTACTTTTGTATTCCGCACAACAACGAAAATTGCATAATTGGCAAATTTATCTCGCGCTTTTCATTTACTTTTTCTTTCGTCTCCTCTGTATTTGACTTTTCTATGCCACGCTAATTGTATCTTTTTTTTTATGTTTCGCACTCAACCTCACCCATAAATGACAGCTGGTGCTCGAGTGTATCTCAGGACTGTGACAAATTGTCAATTGCCATAATTCCGAGCTGCCTTTTTATATCCTGTCTTTAAAGCCCATAACGCATACGCCAGGTATGTCACTCGGCTTTAGTTATACGCTCATGGAACCCGCATGTTATCGCTTCTCTCCCATATGGGATCTAAGAGACCGCTAATCATGATTAATTTGCATCAATTTGCTCGAGCTATATTTAGCTATGCGATTTGTGCAAAACTTTTAACACACAAAGTCATTTGACAATAGATAATTGAGAGTGTCCAAAAAAAAATAAAAGCACAACACAAAATGAAACCAATTCCAAAAAGAATTAATTAAAGGGCACACAATAAACTTCAACTAAAGACGCGAAAAGTTCTGTTTAATCAAAGCCATTATTCCAAAATTCCACCTGGTTGTGGTTATTATACATTTATGAGTTCAATATATAAATATATAACTAACACGCACACATTTAATTTTCTGCTATTCTTCTCAATTTATTTGCAGTAAAATGTTTGTGGTTTTTGTTGAAAACTGAAGTGGCAAGCGATGAGCAACAAATGACAACTTTCTGTACAAAGTAACAAAAAAAAAAAAAGAAAAAAGAAAACAATAGACAAAGAAATTAAAACAGTTGATTTACCTAACAAGGCGAAATTGAGTGCATGAGTTTTTGGGTTAGACAGAAATAGAAAACTTGTGTACATTGGCCCAAACCCAAAGAGCCCAAAAAGTTTAGAGCCAGGCACACGCAAAGAGAAAGGGAGAAACATGACGGATACAACATCGTTTGAAATGGGCTCGGTGGATCGACCCAACCGCTTTCAAGTGAATCCTGTTAACCATCACAAAAACAACAATGGCAACAGCAACGGCAACAGCAACGGCAACAGCAACGACAACAATGGCACCGACGAACGCAAATCACACCCGCCCCAACCAGCTAACGAAGAGGTCTACCGTCGGCTGACCAACATTGAAGGAGACCTGCTACACGAGGATGACACTTTCGATGCCACACAATTGCTAAACAAACAACAGCCCAGGGTACAAAGGTGAGTACCCTGCTCCACCCTCCACACTTAATAATTTGTGAATGAGCCAAGGGCTTTTCTTTTTGCTTAAAGTAAAAGTTTATGCATTTTATTCATTCATTGTTTTACCAATTAATGCCATATAATTGGTTACTGGCAATTTTATGCTTTAATACATTTGGTTTAAAATTTAGTTAGCTATTAAATGCATTGAGCTAAAGATGGAGTTTTGAGTAAAGCTTCCTTGGCTGCTTGGCCATTGGCATTGATGCATCTATCAAGTTACTAAAAAGTTGGTCGACCTTTAAGTTCAGCAAGTTCAACAAACAGCGGCTGCCCTGTAAAGAGCAACGATTCAAAAAGTGAAATAATGTTGCACCATCAGGAACAACAACACAAAGCAATCCCAGCAGCAGCGTAAGAAGAATATATAACGAACCATTTGTGCGTTTGGTATTGAATGAATGCAATCGAATGGACCAAGCCATTTGCATAGTCAATGGATAGAGTTCGTGCTGTGAGTTCTTTCAGGACGATTACACCAAGTTTACGACTTTTAATCATGGACCAAAGCCATTTTACCTTTTTATTGTTGAACTCTGAGTTTGAGTGTGCTGTTTGAGCAATAAATTATCAAACATAATTGCTAGCCATAAAATTCCGTCAAATAATGGCATTATGCCAATTTTACATTGTAGATTTTATATTCGAATAAATTTTTAAGATTACAAACATTATTATTTTATTTCTAATAAGCTTTCATAAATCTGCAAATAAATTAACTTAACGTTTTTTAAGAGCCTTTAAAGCCTTGGGCATTGCAACCAAGTTGCCCAAATACAATACGTGTACGTACCATTCGGTCATGGAATATGCAGTTTTGCATGTCTTTTTTCTAAGAATCGGAAGCCAAGTATTAAACTGCAAACTTGGCTTTCGATTCTTAGAAGAAAAAAAATCATGCAAAACTGCATATTGCATGACCCAATGGCTTAAGCTCTTCAAATACTACCTACTCATTCCTCGAAATCGTAATAAGCATTCAAAACTGTATGTCTGAGTATTTATGCGCGTGCACACATGCTTTACACGCTTCTGGCGAAACGCTATAATCAATCCACTTTACTAGAAACGATTCGTTTTTCTCGTCGCTTTGGTCCCTATGCTAAAATGAACACAAGCAAAATCAGCAGGTATTCACTAAGAAATTCTTGCATCCCATTATCGTCAACAAGGACAGCAACAGCATCAGCGCAAACAAGTGCAACAACAATCATGATAATGAACTAAGCTAGTGGCCGGTTTCAGTCGGCTGTGTGTGTGTGGGCGTATTCTGTGGCACACACCACAGCACAAGAAAATTGCCATTCTGTTCTTAGAGAGTTAAAATGGCGTATAATCTAACTTACTTTGACACTGAGCGACAAATGAATAAAAATCAGAATCAGTTAAATCAAACCTAACAATTTTAAACGTGTAATTTTGCTTAATACCCTTTGAACATAAAGTGGGTAGAAGGGTTAGAGCAGAGCTAATAACCCAAATTGGTGTGACCAACAACCAACAACATTTAAGTACAAACATTTAAGGGTATCCGTGCAGTCAGCATGTCCGTCTTGTCAAGCTTTCTCGCCTATTTACTCGCCAACGTACTTATTTGTGTTTTAAAACCAAAACTTTGTCACTTTCCAAAGCGCCAAGCCAACACGCTGCTCTAGATGATTATTTTTTGGTACGTTAAATCCTGACTGTGTTAACTTACAGAAGAATATACGGCGCCCTGAACAGCGAAAAATCTTTTTTGTTTTAAAGAAAGAAAACAAAAAACAAAAAATTGCTTGCAACTTTACTTGTTTGTTTACTTGGTTGTGTTTGTTTTTTGCAGGCAATCCATCAAGAGTAGTTTTCGCGACAAGGATAAGCCATCCCGTTTTAAGGACTTACAGACAACAACACGTTTTCAAGTCGATCCACCAAACGACGACTCGGACATGTCGAATGATTCTCAAGAGGAACGCGAACTGCTCGAGAATGAATATGATACCAAATATGGTAAAAGTTTTCGGTAAGTCATAACCCTTAGATAAATTCTTTGTTCAAGCTAAAAGCTTTTCATTTGTTTTTACAGGCACTTTACTCGTGAGGCGCTGCCACGCCTGGATAATTATCGCAACATGATGTCCATACAGGCCGCCTACCGTCCAACGCTCGACGAGCTGCATAATGCAACCCTAACGGGCAAAGTATGTTGAATCCAACAACAAATTTACTGCCCGTATAAATCTTAAAAATTCAAACTTATATCAAAAACAAAATGAAAGCCATTTAAGAGCAGGCAATGTCCTCGCATTAAGTTGCAAAATTCACAAAGTCATTCGCACGCTTTCGTGTACTTGACGCTCTTAAATTGAATCTGGCTGTGAGAAGTGTCAAGTTTCCTTTCTTCATCCTCTCTTCCGTTCATCCATTGGCACTCAAAGCGAACGTCAAAGCCATAATACCATAGTCAACAGTTTGAGGTCATTACCGTCAGTGCGCCACAAAGTTCAAAAATACGTTCAGCTCGGGCGCGTGCTTTTCGTCAAAACCTGAAAGTGAATTATAATCAGGCGCACTGTAACCACTGCAGCCAATCTAAAAGGCAATGCAGCCAAGGACAAATAAACCAAACATCATCTACTTAACTGCAGCTAACTGTAACTGACTCCAAGTCTTTTCCCAACCATGCTGAGAAGTATCCTTTTTTTTTGTGGCCGCTGACTTTTCAATTGACTTTTGCGCTTTTGCGTTTTCCATTGTCTTTGTTTGTTTGTGTGTGTAGGGCGCTTCAGGCATCGCAAATACAAATTTGTAATGCAATCAATTGGAACTAATTGATTTTGCACTTTTCAAAATTGTTTTCTGCGATTTTGTTCGGGGGCGTCTATTGAAATGAACAACAGCGAACAATATTTGATGAGTTAAAAATGTTTTTGCAACGGTTTGAGAGCTGTTTTTTTCTTCTAGGACTCATTGACGTAGAGAAGTGATGTGTAAAGCGATTGATATGTTCAAAACTGAAACTGTTTGACTTTTAAATTTTCTTTTATAACTGGTCTTTTATAGATAAACAGCCCATTTAAAGTATAAATATTCTTGATTAGCATCAACAGCTGAGTCGATATAGCGATGTAGAGACTTCAGATTTGGAATATAAATACTTTATGGGGTCGGAACATTCATTTGCACATAACCATAATATTCTTTATGCCATTACATGGGTTAAGTGAGTAAATAGTCATAATTACATTAACGTGCTAAAACAGGGATTCAAACTTAAAGGCTGCGCCGTTCGCGGTGGCGAATGATTAATGTGACTAACAGCTCCGCCGTTGACCTGCTAAGCTGACTGTTTGTATAACATCCTTGCAATTATGTCAAGCTCTAAATACATACTCACATATATCGCTTTTCGCACATCATCTATCAAAAGTAGACAAGCTTGATTGGAACTGACTTTGAGCTTTTCACAGAACACGCACAGCCTTCAACGCAATCAGGATTTGGAGTCGGGCAACACAAATGGCATGCTCAAATTTGGCTGGATCAAAGGTGTACTCATACGATGTCTATTAAACATTTGGGGTGTGATGCTCTTTCTGCGTCTCAGCTGGGTCGTGGGGCAGGCGGGCATCATTGAGGGATTTGTATTGATACTGACAACAACCGCTGTTACAACCATAACGGCGTTGTCAATGTCAGCGATAAGCACTAACGGTGTCATCAAAGGAGGCAAGTATATATAACTACTACAGTCAAACTTCCATATAACGAATTCATTTCCGGGAATCCTGCAATATGTTTCAATCGAAAATTTAGGAATTTTCTTGAGATTCGTTATGTTGAAGTTCGACTGCATATAATGATTTTTAATGATTTTTAGTATATGCTCATTATTTCGTATTGCTCCAGGTGGCACCTATTATATGATATCCCGTTCGTTGGGTCCCGAATTTGGTGGCTCGATTGGCTTGATTTTCTCGCTGGCAAATGTTGTTGCATGCGCCATGTATGTTGTGGGCTTCTGTGAATCGTTGCAGGCCATGCTCACGGCAATGGATGTGGTTATCGTTGATGGTGGTGTCACTGATGTGCGCATTGTGGGTAGCACCACCATACTGCTGCTGCTCATTATCGTTGTCGTTGGCATGGAGTGGGAGGCAAAGGTGCGTATGATTAATTCTTATGCTTTCCACTTAGTAAAACTCTTCTTTCCTTCTTTCGTTTTATCGCTTGCGTTTGTTTTTTGCGTGCAGGCACAAATCGGTTTGCTCTTCATTTTGCTGGCTGCCATCGCTGATTTTATCATAGGCAGTTTCATTGGCCCCAAAAATGCCGGCGAGTTGGCTAAGGGTTTCATCGGCTACAATGGTTGGTTGTTGTTGGTCGTTCAGACTTTATTGAAGGGATTTTTAATCAAATTAATGTTTTACAGCTACGGTATTCCATTCAAATCTATTTGCCGACTATCGTCATCAGGGCTATGTCAGTCACGATTTCTTCTCGGTCTTTGCCATCTTTTTCCCAGCAGCCACCGGCATATTGGCTGGCGCCAACATTTCCGGCGATTTAAAGGTGCGTCACAGCATGGGTTGTGGGAAGAGTTTTAAATGTCTGTGTTTCAATTTCAGGATCCACAAAAATCTATACCCAAAGGCACGATTCTAGCCATTATCATCACAACGGCCACCTATTTGCTGATGGTTGTGATCTGTGGCAGTACTGTTGCTCGTGATGCCACCGGCTATGTGGTCGATACCCTTAATGGCTCGTTTGCATTTCTAAACTGTTCGACAAGTAGGCACAAACGCACATTTCCTTCCTTTCCTTGCTGTCGCTTTTTAATTATACTAATTAAGTTTTCATTCAGCCACCACGGGAACATGTTTGTATGGGCTCCAAAATTCCGTGCAGGTAATTGAGTTGGTGTCTGGCTTTGGGCCGCTCATCTATGCTGGCTGTTTTGCTGCCACATTGTCGTCGGCATTGGCCAGTTTGGTCTCGGCGCCAAAGGTTTTTCAGGTAAGAGTAGAGAGTAGCAGAGCCTCGCAGCTTACAAATAACAAAATTTCGTTTTGCATGCGTTTGCAGGCTCTGTGCAAGGATGAGCTATATCCGAAAATTGTTTGGTTTGCCAAAGGCTATGGCAAGAACAATGAGCCAGTGCGCGGCTATGTTTTGACGTTTGTCATATCGATGGTGTAAGTTAATTAAGAAAAAAATACCTGAGTAACAACAGTTCATATTTAAATTAAAAAATGTTTATTTTTAGCTTCATTCTTGTTGGTGACCTCAACTCAATTGCGCCGCTCATTTCGAATTTCTTCTTAGCCGCCTATATGTTAATCAACTTTAGCACATTCCATGCTAGCCTGGCCAAGCCAGTTGGCTGGCGTCCAACATTTAAGGTACTAGGAATCTAATAATTCGATTGCCACAAAATTCAAAATTCCAATTAAATCTCCTCGCAGTATTATAATATGTGGCTGAGTCTTGTTGGCTCGATATTGTGTGTGGCTGTCATGTTTCTGATATCCTGGGCCACAGCACTCATCACGTTCTGTGCGGTATTGGCACTGTACTTAATTGTCGCCTATCGCAAACCGGATGTCAACTGGGGCTCCACCACACAGGCACAGACGTACAAGAACGCTTTGATGTCCGTGCAGCAGTTGAACAATGTGGAGGATCATGTGAAGAACTATCGACCGCAGATACTTGTTTTGTCTGGACTACCCAATACACGGCCTGTGTTGGTTGATTTCGCTTATATGCTAACCAAAAATCTCTCGCTGCTTGTCTGTGGTCATGTGCTGCGCGGTTCCGGTTCGCAAAAGTATCGCAACTATCTCAAGGAACGTGCCTCCAACTGGTTCCAGAAGCATCGCGTTAAGGGCTTCTATGCTCTAATTGATGGCGAGGACTTTGAGGCGGGCACACGTGCCTTAATGCAGGCAACGGGCATTGGTAAACTAAAGCCAAACATCATACTTATGGGCTACAAAACCGATTGGCAGACATGCGAGAAAAAGGAACTGGTCCAATATTTCAATGTTATGCATAAGGTAAGTGAACTGCGACGAAATAATAATAATTAATTGTCAGCAACGAAAGTCAAGGCAGAGATCTTAGTGTATAAATTATAATCATTATTTAATCGATTACAAATGTTATCGATAACAACAAAACCTCATTCATTTCAAGCTTTGATTTAGAAACTTTGAATTAAAATTGATTTGCTGTTTAAATATTATCGAAATCAGTAAAGAAACACCAAAGTTATCGCTCATTTAAGTATACGAAAGTGAGATTTAGTTCAAGCATTCACTTTTAAAAGCGAAAGACAAGGGTTCAGAATGAATATCAGCTATTCTAGTTTTTATTTCTAAATTCCCAAACTTTAGGCTCTAGATATGTATATGTCTGTGGCGCTATTGCGTGTGCCGCAGGGTCTAGACTGCTCACAGCTACTCGGCTCACCGGATAACAGCTGGACGACGGCAAACAGTAGTTTGGATGTGCCTCGAACGCTGCAGCCAAATGAGAGCTCCAATGATCTACAGGCTGCGGAGAATACCGCACGACTTGGCCTCAGTGGCAGCGTGGACTCCTTAAGCCATAATGTGTCTCAAGGTAAGTTAACAATACCTTTAGCATGTGAGCTGCTTAATAATCTAAAAACTTTTAACTATATTTGCATGGAACCAAAAAATGCGCACCTGTGCACACAAATATAAATTAATATACAAACTTGAAACACAAAAACACAATACACAATTTTATCTAATGCACCACTGTGAACTGTAAACTCAAAAGTTTTTGATGCCGCCAGCAAATTGGGCCGCACTGATAATGGCCTGAATTTTATCAAAAGTAAGTATCACACATTGAAAAGAGAAAATGAATACTTGTGTGTGTGTGCGTGTGTGTGTGTGTTCGCGGATGTGCTTCCCGTTTTCCATTTTCTTTTTTGTTTTTGTAGTGCGTTTCCAGCAAGGCCTTCGTAGAATACGCTCTTGGCCAGGTGGAGTTGAGTGTAAGATCTATTTTACGTGTCGTAAGGTAATTGATTGGAATGTGAAGTGCAGTTAGGTTAACAGCCATTAGTAGGTAATTATGTATGAACCGGCTGAAGACTTTTCAATTCCTGCTTCCCTTTGTCCTTATACACTCCGCACCTTGCATGCGACGACCCCTATTGATGCATGTATCTAATTCGCAAATATACTACATTTATGAAAATATTGTGGCACTGCTTGAGTTGTAAGTAGCCCAGTTCAAAGGCGACTCTCTTTGAGGCAGCTGTTGCGCATCAACCCTTTTTGGCAATTTGTTGTGCAAATTAATAAATACCCCTAATTTTGAATTTAAATTTATACAAACCTACAAGACCTAATATAATACATATGGAGCCGCAATTCCAAGGGTTACATCCACCCTTCTCACCTCAAAAAGAGGTAGTGGCACAGCACGTGCATGTTTGAAGCTATTTGATTATGAATAAACTTGTAAATATTTGTTGAAATTTTGAGAATTTTTGATTGCTTGACTTAAATCATTTAAATTAATCTTAACTTTAACTGTTGCCTTGTTCTCGTGCATTGTGTTCAACTATTTTCAATCGTCTGTATGCAGCCAGAAAGTACTTAACATTCATTCCCTCACACAGCTTCGAGTACGAGCGATTTATCCTTCATAGCTGGCAATCAGGTAAAGGATGTGTCCGGGCTGCCCGATCCCCTTGACGCCAAGACAGTCAATGAGCTGGTAAGAAGAGACGTGCTAGCCGGATCATCTTTAAAAGCAAATAAATTTTACTCAATTTGCAGCCAAACACTCTGAGGAAATCGAAACAGAAACATGACGATCCCGTTTCACTCTATCGTGGTCCAGGCGGTGCCGAGCTGCCAAAGGATATCCTCGCTGACCTGACGCAGTTTACGCGTAAGCGCAGCCATGCCGTAATCGATGTCTGGTGGTTATACGACGACGGTGGCCTCACACTGCTGCTGCCTTACATCATAAGCACTCGACGCACCTGGCAATCATGCAAATTGAGGTAAGCAAAGCTAAGCCAAAGCCAGGCCAAACGGCCCATAAACCGAAGCTGGTGCGTTTTTATTGAGCGTGAATTGAAATTTAAATTAACTAGCAAAATGCCAATGCGTAGCAAACTAAGCAGTCTACCGCCACCTGTTCTAAGAGTTTTACTTGATTCAATTACTTAATTCAAATAGACTTTTAGTCGATTCAAGAAAACTGTAAATTAATTTAGCTTAACTTAATTTCTACTTTACGCAAGTAGACTTTTGCTTGATTCTAGAAGAGCTTTATTTGATTTAAGATAACTTTCTCCTGCATTATGCCGTACCATTTTGCTCTCTGTGTGAACATGAGCCAAAGCCAGCTGCCAGTTAAACCAACACTATAGTTGAGAAATAAAGAGTGAGAGGCAGACAGAAAAAGACAGCTGTAGACAATAAACCGGTCATCCTTCGATAGCTTAGAGTAGCTGTCGATGCTGTCTGAAACAGAAAGTGGAATCTATCGCAACTTCACGACGCAGTGAAGCGTTTAGTTTAACATTTGGTCTATTGCCAAGCGATGCAATTGATTCGACTTTTTGAACTGTTCATCTAATACGCTGTTTGACAAGGTGAAGTGTTGGCATCGACTAACTAAATATATATGAACGTGTTGGTATCACACAATTCTATTCTAACTATTTTGAATAACCATTACAGCGGGAATAAATGTTTTTTATAATTTATTTGACTGAAATTGGTTTTACATGCGCGCGATGAATTTTCGCTGATGCAATATATTTTTTGTTGATACAAATTGGATTGAGCGGTTGTCCTTCTTCAAATTGATTGCACTCTTTCCAGCTTCAATATCAATACTTACAAATACACATACATATATGAAAATTGTTTATTGCAACCAACAGGGTCTATGCATTGGCGAACAAGCAAACAGAATTGGAATACGAGCAACGTTCGATGGCCAGTTTGTTGTCGAAGTTTCGTATTGATTACTCCGACCTGACGTTAATACCGGATATTACCAAGAAGCCGCTGGAAACATCCACCCAGTTTTTCAACGAACTAATTAAGGATTTCCTTGTAAGCGAAAAGGAAAATGAGCACAGCAGCAAAGCGACACTTAACGAGGACGAAGGTGACTTTTGCTTATAAATTACTATTATTATACTACTATATAACGATTTTTTTGTACTTTAACCCTCAGCACTCATTAGCGACGACGACTTGCTGGCCGTTGTAGACAAGACAAATCGTTATCTGCGCATTAGGGAATATCTGCGGGAGCAATCAACCACCTCGGATCTTGTGGTGTTGACATTACCCATGCCGCGCAAGAATATTGTAACGGCGCCACTTTATATGGCCTGGCTGGAGAGTTTAAGTCGCGACATGCCACCATTTTTATTTGTGCGCGGCAATCAGACGAGTGTCCTCACATTCTACTCATAGAAATACATATTGAATGTATATTGTTTTTATCCGAAACTCACTCTTGTTGTTGGTTATACAATAAGGAGAAATTTTTATGTTAATCTAGTTGTACCATAAATGTATTTATATTTATATAGTGTAGACCGATACACTCCCCAACAACCATAACGCACACATACACATACAAACAGACGATTGAATTTTATGCAAACCTGTTAACTTTTTGTATTACACAATTTGCTGCAATGAAATTTTTGTGTGTTTCCTTTTTGCCGTTACTTACTATTTAGTTCTATTTTTGGTTTTTGCAGCTACTACGTGCGTAATTTAACCGCTATTAAATAGGAGCTTGGTCTTATCTGTAACCCAACCGGTGTGATCCATCAACTAATTGTGAAAGCTTTTCACGCAGCTCACGTTTAACTTACAATTTCGTTGGGCTTGTAATTGAAATAATGTCGACCTCAAGTCATGTCCGGCAGTCTTTAGATTTCACCGCTTGCTATTTGGCATTTTAATTTCTTCATTTTGTTTAAAGTTTAAGTGTTGTTGTTGTTTTTATTTTGACCATTATTACTCTTGGATCCAATGAACCTGGCAATCCCTAAAGACTGTCTATTTATTTACGTATCGTAAGTCAGAAAATTTATTTTTGAGACAATAACTTTGTTTAAAGTTCCATTTCCCGGTACAGAACTTACTCAGCAGGCTGTCGAGATAACAAAGTTGATTGTAATGTTAAATTTTATTTT
Organism: Scaptomyza flava; assembly: GCA_030179655.1. NCBI lineage: Eukaryota > Metazoa > Arthropoda > Insecta > Diptera > Drosophilidae > Scaptomyza > Scaptomyza flava. Next base: position 5,476,730 of record JARNME010000404.1, on the reverse strand, counting down.
GCTGACTTAAAGGTACAAAACGTTTGTAATGTCCTAAAATTAAATGCATGGAAAATGGGTTTGTCTGTCTTTATGAACGCAAAAACATTTTTATCGACAATTATTGATAGTTCGCACATATCGCTAATCGATAGAAGCACAAACTTAAATGTATCGCATTAATCTATTTCATTTTTGTTTTTGACATGCAATTTTCAGCCAAAAAATCAGAAAGATATCTGAAATTTAAGTTTCCAAATTTCTACCGCAAGCAAAGTGTCTTCAAGTGCTTGGAGTGTCTCCCAATCCCACGCTAGCCTTGGCCATTCTCATTTCTTTTCAAATTTATTTCCTCTTAAATATTTGATTGATGCTGTCAGCAGCGATGATTCGCACTTTGGAAACAGCACCGCATGTTATCGAAAATTGCCTTAGACATTTCCCGTACCTCTTTTTCATCGGCCCAAACAATAACATAGCATCTTCTGTATTTATTCAGCCTGGTCATGATGCGTGGTAGAAAATGGCCTATTCAGTTGGAAAAGAGAATTATCATTTCGTTATTATGGTGTTTTATTAATAGCATTGCCATCGTTTAATAACTTAAAGGACACTCGTTGGTTTTGCTTGTGTGCTAGCATAAAGTGCACTTTATGGACTTTACAAAATTGATTATAGTTTTTCAAATCAATGCTGCCATACACATAATATTTTTACACACAATATGCGTTTATGGTTGAATGTTTGACAAATATTGCACAATGATTGAAATTATATCAAATTCAACTCTTTGGATATTATTAATAATACTTGAATTCATTTGGTGTTTTATAATTAACTTAAATGCTGTTATTTAGTTAGGTTGAATGCGTTTAGTGTGTTGATATGCTTCGATATGAAATATTTATTGTGGCTATGTTTGTCCAAAGCAGATATTCGTTTATTTGTTAAAGGTCAAAAGTCCTGTTTGGGCTATTTTCAGCTTTTTGCTTTTCCACAATCTGCTTGGACACAAACCATGTTGCGGTAATTGTGTTGCCTCGTGTTATTTATGTAGTATATTTTTGTTTACAAATTCACAATGTGTCTGCCAAACAACATAAGCTCACACACACTGCCTCCATGAAGCTGAAATATAATTTTATTTCGTTTTGGTAGGGGAAACACGCTGCGTACACATAGCGTACATATCGCTAGCAGTGCGAGTGACGCTGAAATGCTACCAACATTGCTTATCACTTCAAGAGTTAATTAACTGCCGCTGGGTGTAAAATACATAATCATATATATGTAGGTATATGTACACACACACCTCTATGGCAACATGAATCTTGTTCTTAATGGCAACAACGAATAAATGAGCGCCTCAAAGTATGCAGCAAATAATAAATTTCGCCACACCTCAACCTTAGTTTGATTTGACTTTGCTTGTGCGCTGTACGGTTCTAATGAGCTTAGTTTGACATGCTACTTAAATCAATTAAGTAAGTTTTTGCTGCACGCAAAGTGTACTCGTGCGTGCCAAAGTGTTTATTTTGCTACTACATCAAGTTTGTTTACATTTTAGTTTATTGTTCTTGATCCAAATACACTTTAAACTTAAATCAAGTTCTTCTGTTCTTGGTTCAAGTTTTTAATGAAAGTGATTTAGGTTCGTGATTAGTTAAATCCGTACTTAGTTCCAAATGTTGGGTTTTAAGTACGAGATACATGATTATTTGTATCAGTGTACTATAGATACAAACATACAAACGAGTCGTATTTGTCACAAAAGTTGCCTTAAGTTTTGGTATTTAATTGCCAACGCCTGCCACCATTTGACTAAAACTGACGGCATCAGTTGCACAAACAGCCGGATATTTGAGCTACAAAAGCGAAACTAACAAGTGTTAAAGTGAAGAGTTTTGTAAATGCCTCAATCCTTTAATTTACAATCTGTTTCACAGCTTTTCACACTTCAGTGTGAGCATATAATGTGTATGTGATGACAGAGACATAAAAGCTTGTTGTAGTTATTCCTGTTAAGGTATTTTACGCTTCAGTCTCCAGCTTCCAGCTGACTGCTCACTCTTCAAGTTTCGTCTCCGTTATAAATCGTTTCTTATTAAATTTAAATGTCAGTGTGTTGTGTGTGTGTTTGTGTGTGTATGTGTTGCTCACATGTGTATGGCCTAGTATGACTCCTGTATGGCTTTATAGCATTGACGTGCAAGTTAAATTTTTTATGCAGAGAATTTCATTAAAATTGTATGTAAAAAATCGAATCGTGTCCTTACCTATAGCTCAAAGCTTTTTCCCTATGGTTTCACTATCACAAATATTTTGTTTGTAAAACCGCTTAGCTTGAACTCGGTCTTGTCTATGTTGCATAGGTGTTCTTTTATTTTACTTATATTCTTATTTGATTATAATCTCATTACTGTCACAAAATTGTTTGTAAGCCGCTTTGAAGGACTTGTTATATCAAAACGACACTGCTATACCAAAATAAAAATGCTTGAAAAATCAATTGCCTTTTCAAAGAAATGTCGTAAGCCTTTTTGCTTAGATTGTTGCTTGCAAGGAAAATAGACTTAATGGGTATTAAAATGTTGAGAGGGTAAATTCGATTCAAAAGTTGATCCAATAAGTCAATTAATATTCTTGCTAAACGAATAAATATAGATAAGAACTTCGACAAAAGAGCTGATCATAGAACCAAACAACTTCAAAAACAATTGATTCAAGGCAAAATGAATATTTAATCTTTTCCTTTTTCATTTTTTGTAGTCAATTGATTTTTTTTTTTTTGCATTCATTTACGCACGATTGAACGATTTGTTTTGATAAATGCTTCCGGGAACCTTAGGCCACAACGTCTGGTGTTAGCTTTGTACTCCCTGACCTACATCAATAACTCAGTTTTGTGTTCGATGCGGTTATTACAAATTGAAGGCAAGCATTTCCTGCCACTCAGCCTGGCTGCAAAGTGCTGTTGCATACGTTTTAGGATCAGGCACACTCACACGCTGGAACACACATAAATCAATTGGACCCTCTGACAAACACGTGCGGAACGTAAAGGCTAGAGCTGTAGGCTACTTTAGGCTGTCAGCACGACGAGCCACTACGGCTTTTATTACAAATTCTGGGCCACACATTGAGGTCCTTAATCAAAAGCAATACGGAAACGTAGTTGCACGCTCCACTACACACACATATGAAATATGTTGCGTGTTTTTGTGTAGTAACAGCGGCCCAACGCTGCGTAAACTTAACGCTTTTTGCGTCTAGCTGTCATCAAAGTTGGCGAGCAAGTGTTAATTTGGCCAATGACTTATGCAAAAGTTTGAGTGTGCGTATTACAAGCTCTTTGAGCGTTCGCCGAAAACTTTTAAATACTTTGAACCTCAACTAATTGCGCAGCGCTGACTTTGCAGAATGTCAATATCAGTGATTTGGCAAACCTAACTCTCCCGCCTTAAAGAACGCAAACGCGCTTTTGGCATGGTAAACAAAAATTAAACGAATTTGCATTCGATGGTATAAGTGGTTGACTTTCTAAGGGGGTCGCGTCATCCCCAATAGCCTGTCAGCAGCGTAGGATACTTAACGCCTAGGCTAGCCTATCCTTAACAGCTGTGCGTGCCGCGTTTTATATGCGTAAACGCATTATGTTTTTGTAAACAAAATTTAGCACGCGTTTATCGCATAAATACATAGCTAAATCCATGTATGTTTCCTTTGTGTAAGAGCATTCCCAGCCCGCTTTCTCTATCCATTCTCAAGTTGTTTATAAACGCGCCTTTATTTACAAGCCGTCATAATCGAAACGCCTTTTTATACCCTAGAGACATTGAGAGTGGCTATTATGGCTATAGCGATGTTGTGAAAATGTTCGCAATTGACAGAACAAGGTATTTGCGCCCCCATTGAGTATATAAATTATCAATCAGCATCAAAATCAGAGGTGATTTAAATGACTTAAAAATCTAATTATAGAGACTTTACCATTTAAGATATACTTTTGCTATCGATAACAATAAGATATAGACTTTAACGTCGTCTATAAAAATAGTATCTGGATCGACTAAGAAACATACTTTGTGAAATGCACACAGACAGTTCCAGAGTTTAGAGTTCTCGGTATCTTCTAGTCGAGCTGTTTTTCGCAAAACCATTCTACTTGTTGTATCTTGGGCTTAAGCAGGACCTTTATCTATTACTAGCGTTTCGGGTCGATACAAAAATACTTAGAATGTGGCGAGCGTAGTTTATTTATACAAAGCCTTAAGCATTGCCGCAACAAGGTGGCCTGAATTATTTACTAAGCAGCTACAATTTTTCGTGGGTTGACTGGCCATTGGGAACTAAGGGTGCGCGCTGCCTCATGCCAAGAATAGCAGTAATGTTCTAATGGAATAAAGCACTTAACATTTTTAATGAAGCTCCAAAATCGAAAGTTAATTTTTTACTGCCAAAAGGACAACAGCAGAACGCAACGCCTCCGGAGACTTCAAGAAACATCTTTGCTTTATTTTTTGGCAAAGACAGCGACGATTGCAATGCATATTATGTGAGTCACGAGTACACAATAAAATGTATCCGCAGGAAGCGTTGAAAGTGAAAAATGAAACGGAAAGTTGGAGATTGGGCTGGCATGGAAATTGTAAAGTTTACTTTTAAAGCGAAAAATTTGCCTAGCTCGGCTCGCATGGGACATAAAATGAAAAAGTTAGAGCTCAAGTTTGTGTACAATCAGAGATTGAGTGAGGCTGTCATTAGCTAATAGTAATGGCAAATTAGCAAGACGGAAAAACAACTGCCTTGCCTTGCAGCCATGTCAATGTTTATTTGCTTGTTTGCAAGCGTAAGTGTGTGCGAAGCTTTAAAAAAATTGCCTAATTCATGGCTACGAATTATGTTAACAGCTAAGCTGTTGCTGCTTCTATGACAACTTTTACTTCCTCAGCTCATTTTTTCAGCTCTGTTTCCTGATTTTTTCTGTCAGCTTTCTAGGGACTTAAAGCTACTTTGCCAGGACTTAAAGACAGATTTTCTTATATTTTGTGTGTTTTTCTTCAAGGAATTTTTAAGTGTGAAATTTTCAACGATAAAACACAATTACTTGCCATTTACACAGCCTAGCGACTGTCAGTTAATGTCACTTAATGAATGTCGACAGTTGTAATTTACAAAATTGTTAGGTCTTTCAAATCTCTTACTTCCATGTTTTTGGCTGATATGAAAAAATTCTGGAGATAGTGTTTACTGTAAATTTAAATTAGAATTTGAATAACTATGGAAAGTAACAAGATTTGTTTGTATTTTTGTCAAGGATAAACACAAAACCTCTTTTAAAAATAGAAAACTTTATTACTTGGACTAATTTTCAACACTTCTACGGCCGGAACTTCAGAACACGCTGTCAAAATTCATAACGAGGGTTAGCCAAGCTTTCAAAAGCTAGGTATAATTAATATACACATATATCACAAACAACAAAGTATATTTGCATGGATGTAATTTCGTTAATAATAATCCACTTAAAAGCCTTAGTGCCTATGAACTACTTGCAGACCTTAATTACAACCATAATGATGTGGCTGTTCAAGTGTTGTTGTGTGTCAAAGGGGTTGTGTTACCTGCAATTACAAAACAGCACACAGCCCAAACATAGCAAAGGCCAACACAAGTTAGCACTGATGTGTGTGTGTGTGTTGGTAGAAACATCGGAATTCAAATATGAATTTAGCTTAGCTCGAATAAATTTGTACACACTGAAAGAATTTCCATCTTTCATTCTCATTTATCGTGTAGTAAAGACATTCTAAGCTTTTTAGTTGGTGTTGAGAGAGAAATATACTTATTTTGAGATTTTTAGCTCTTGAATTAAGAATCAAAGTTCTAAGATCTGACAATATGCAGCAATTGGGTCCAATAAACTACAACTTAAATTCTTTACTTTGGAACGTTATTTTTTTCTGTGTAGGGCTAAAGCTGTTCAAATGTTAAATAATTGCTACTACCACATTAAAATATTGCGCATACGCCGTGTGTTCAGCTGTTGTTTAACTAAACGAAGCGAGCCAAAGAAGCATTAGAAAAATAATGAAAATGAATTTTCGTTGAGAAGAATGAATAATAACAAATCCACCAAACGGATTTTATGCATTTGGGGGAAAAAAGATTGTTGTTGGATAAACTCTTGTTCTATTTACCTTCCTTCTGTTTTAAGGACTTTCGGGTAAAAAGTAAAATCTTCTCTCTTATGTCATTTGGCTTGAAGGCCATATTATTTATAGCTCAACTGGCAAACTATTATTACTGATTTTTTCGTCTTTAATTACCAATTAGCTTTGTCTTTGACATTAAGTGTGTCGGTTCGGGACATAAATCACGCCCACAAACTTGCAGACAGGCCGCAATGTATATATTAGCTTTTTAACTAAATGCCACTAATTACTACAAGTGGCTTTAACCGACAACCAAATTCTTTTGCCAAGTCTTGCCTACACTTTTATATGGCACACATAAAACATTTATGACCGGCCAGTCCAATAAACTGTCCGCCACACTCGCGCCGAAAATCGTAAAACTTCCAATCCCTATTTCCACTACGTTAACTGGGCGTATTTGGGCAAAGTGGGCGTGGTCAATCGGAGTGACTATTGTTGCTGTTGTTATTTTCCATGCGTCACGTTGTCAGCGTTTTGTTTAGCCAAAAATGTTTAAATACTTCAAATTAATTAAGCCAAATGGCCATAAATCAGTCATTTTTAGTTATTTCAATGCATTTGTGCGCACTTGTTAGCTTATTTATAAAGTTTGCACCTAATTGGATTTGAGGTGATGATTTAAATGGTTTTTGGCGGTGACCACAATCTACCCATACAACATATAAAAACATATATTTTATGCACAGAAGGAAGCACACAGCTGTCTCAAAAGAGCATAAGCCAAAAAGGGCCAAGCGACCCTTTGAAAAACCGCTGAAACCGCCCGGGTGTTTGTTTAGCACACTGCCTCTTATTGCAAAACCGAAACACAAAACACAAACTCAAACACAACAACCCAAAAACTGTTTAAGTCTGAAACTCAACAAAAGATTGCTCGCCAATGAACAATAGCAAAATTAGCAGCGCAAAATTGTACCTTTCAACAAGGACTAAAGCTTAACTACGTTTATTTTTGCTGGTAATTTAAATTATTGATTTTTTATTGCATACTTTTAAGCGCAGAACGCTAGGTCAACAATATGAATATAATTTCAAATTTTCATTAAAACAGTTTTTTTCATAGCCTTTGAACCCTTTTCCTTGACTTAATTTAAATGCTAATAGCTAATTTCTCCTGAGATTTTGATACATATTTATTTGCATAAAAGTATCTTCTTGTGGCCGTGCTGCTTCAATATATATGCCCGTGCCTTTCAATTTATTAACTTGAACTCAAGTTCCTTGAACCTCATGCAGCCCATAAATTCTTAGAAACACACAAACACACACACACACTCCTTTTTCGCAACTCGACATGCAGACAAAATAGATTTTTACGTGCGATAGTGTACAAAAAAGTACTACATGTATGACTTTAGCTTTATTATTTCAATTCATTTATTGGTTACTGTTTCAACTTTGACCTTGATGTGAGCTAATGGATCTATTTGTCTGTCTGTTGTTGAGCTGAATTCAAAATGTTAACCCAAATAGTGAAGCCTCAATTACAATGAATGTTTACTATTTACTCAACACATGCATGTCCATTAAGAATGCGTTGCAAATTGCTGAATGGCCATGAGGCACGTAAGCCTACGCTTCGGCTGCTGACTGAAAAGGGTTTTGCTAGTATTTTTATTTGCTTTGTGGAGAAAAAAACACATTGTTTTAACACCTTGGCTGGTGATTTGGCAAGTCTTCCTATTCTACTATCATCCCACACATGCCTTTTGCTTAGCTGGAAATTGGTGGGAGAGAGTGTAGCTAAGGTGATTTCTCATTTTAATGATGTTGAAGGCGCATATAAGCGAAAGCCTCTAATGAGGGAAACCAAACAAAGGTCTGTAAGACAATACCCGTAATGACTTCCATTAACATTGATTAGGAACGGGATACTGTTGGTGAGTTGTTACTTAAGCTAAAACTGATACTTAGGAACTGTAAATGCCATCAAAATGTTGATTGATTTAAGCAAACATTTTTTTACTCTAGCAATTGACCCCAGTATAGTACATACTTATTCGAGACATGTGCAAGTTTGTTTTGGCATCAGTTCAAAAGCTGTTCCGATTCATTTGGAAAACGTCATTAATTTATATTCTTTTCACAGCCAAAACCTCTCTCACTTTGATCACAGTTGGTTTGTAGTCGACAAAACGAAATTAAAGTGGTTTTCAATTGATTTATTTGCTCTTCTATCACACGCCAATCGAATCACCAGAGGTCCTTTTTTAAATCACTTTATTTCAATGGACAAAAAGAAGTCTATCAGTGACGAGTCTTGAGAAGAAACTTATTTATTGACTCCATCAGGACCTAAGCTCCAGAAGGACACAAAAAAAAAAAAACAAAACAAGGACAAAAAAAATTTATTTTGCAAACCCGTTGAGGGTTCTATTGTCTTACGTGCAGAATCATTCAGCGTCTACCATCATCGCGAAAACACATGTCACATTCATTCCGTCTCGTCTTTTGTCGCGTCTTACCTGTGAGACCCATTTCCAGCTGGACGAACCTTTTTATAGTAGCGGCTTAAGCTGAGGAATCAAACATGTTGACGTTTACGTTGTCTGATTTTAGTTTGTTGCCAGTTCAAAGCACTTACACAGTTTTAAGCGCATTAAATGCGACTTCTGACATTGCAGGTCGCTAGTACGAATATGGAGGGATTTTACATACATGTCTCATATATTCTCAGCTATCTACACATAAGCTGAATGATTGGTAAGTGAAAACGCAAGCTTTACAATCCAACTAGGGCTTGTCCCTTAGATTACAACTTAAAGAGTAAGGAAAAGATTTAAATAGGCAAGCCTAAGAAAAGGTTTTCGGTTGGCTTAACTTTAACTTAAGCCTTATTAAAATTTGTGAACATTTCTGTTTTAATCAATATCTAGCAATTTTTTTACTCAGCTATTTAAAGCTGAATTCACTCCGATTCTGTGTAAAACTTATACTTGCTTCGGTCCCCTAAATTAGGTGTCTTGCGTACTTGGTATAAGTTTTTGTCTGTGGATAAAATTTTATATGCACTTGTCTGATGTTGCCTGCTGGCTTTATTCTCAGCAAAAACTTTCCACTCGTCAGCTGTGGCTTTTTCTATGGTTGAGCAAACAAATTCCCTTTGGACGCTTCTGGCCAAAACATTGGCACACACAACTTTCACCACATTGGGCAGCACTTGATCCGTGATCCAAGCATCAGACAGAACAAAAGCCACATAAAGGGAAACGAACTTGTTGAATGCTAAGAGAAAAACACAAGAGACACAGAAAATCAGGCACCATTTGAGGCAGGAAATCAATATGCCTGGCACGGCATGTGTCTGTCTGCTCGCACACAAAGATAGCTACTCAATAATTGAGCAACTGTAAGAAAAGATACACAAGCACCTTGGTTGACTTATTTTTTGGCTGCCATGGGCAAATGCTGTTACACCTAATTCTATATTCATTTGGCTATTTATTGAATCTTACCTTAAAGAGATGGAGTGGTGATGGCTATTTTTGTAAGCTTTGCGTAATTGTGGCACGCATTTAATTATGTATGGCTAGCTTACCTTTTCCACAATGGAAATCGTAGACTGTTGAGGTATGAGTAGAATAACATGCCACAAAATGTGTGCCACGAAGTGGCAAACGCTCTCGCCTACACACGTTTTGCATTAATTAGTGTCAAGGCATTAGGTTTATTAATGTGTTCTAATTGACGAAATGCTTATAGAGTTGGCAAGGCAGGGACGAAATTAGAGAACAGCTAACAAGGAAGAGAAGTACATAATTCATTAAATCGCGCGCTTAATAATTTACTCGACAAGTGGCCCATAACTAAATTGGGCAATTTGTTTAATTGCTTTTCTTTTTCTTCTTCCTTGGAGTGGTACTTAACGCCTTCATTTGACTCCTGCCATCAGTTTCAAGCTGAAAAAATCAAACATAAGCCTACAAGTACTTAAAAAGCAACCGTTCAATAGCATCTTTTTCAACTGAATGCACCTGGCTGGCATTTTGCTGGCTTGTTTGGCATGATCCAAAGCGTGTTTGGTCGATAAACAGAAAATATATGCCAAAAAGGTCGAAACAAATGAAAATAAACAGAAAACCACAAGAAGCATGGCTGGGTTTCAATCAGCTGCATGTTCTAAGCATCTCCTGCTTTTCCTTTTCCAGTTGAAAAGTTCTGTGGCTAGCTGGCAGGAAGGAGTTGCTCCCGTTAGAAGCTGCTTTTTGTTTGCTTTCGGCTGCACTTTTAACACCCAGGGCGTATGATTAATGTGTGAGTGTTTGTGTTTTCTCGTAGAGTCCAATAATTAATGATAGTGCTTGAGGTGGAATTGTTTGTCGCCTGTCATGAACATGTATCAACTTGCTACTATATCTGTCAGCTAAAATAAGTGCCAATTATTACATAACTGACAGATTGATCCACTTTTCTACAAAAGGTAACATGATTGGGTAAATCAATTTGAACAAAATAGCTTAACGTTTGGCTTGAAGTTATCTTCATGATTGTTGCCTGTGTTGAACCCTTTCGTTTTGTGCTGGGAAATTTTGTGCAAAAGGTCAAAACGGGCCATTAATAAGTCGCAGACTGAACTCATGAATACGAATTTGGCAACTTTGTCAACATGACGACGCAATTTCGTCCGGCTGCTGACTGATTTGGGTAAGTTTGACACATAAATGAGGTTGATTGGCCGACTGACTGAATGCAAGCCGAAACGTCGCTCTATTCGATTGACATTCTATTCAATTTTGAGCATATCAATTACGCAGGCACTTGCCATCCAAGAACGCACGCTCAAATTTTTAGTGCGAATCACAGCCAGCAATTTAATTAGCCAGTGTTTATGATGGTTTTATTTGACGGTCATTAAAACCGTTTAATTAGCTCATGACATGTCCTTAATGAAGCGTGTGTGTAGCAGAGTGTGCGAGAGTTAATGTTCTTCTTACTTTTTATGAATGTGAAAAGAATTGCGTTGCTAAAACTTTAAATGCCATATAAAACAGGGCTGCAAAGAGGTTTTTAAACTTTAGTTTGGGCTTTTGAGCTTTTTGAAACCTTAATTAAAACGAAAATGAAACAACATGTAGCAAAAGCAAAAGCATTCAAACATTAACTGCAATCCTCTTGCCAAACGCAAAGAAAGCAACTTGTTTCTCGTGGAGAGTCCGCCCATTTTATGCACCCATGCGGTTTAATGTTGCCTTGGTTGCATTTTACATATATTTTCCAAAGGCAAGTCCTTTAAATAGACTCCTTGGTGGCAAGCGTTTCAAAGAGACTTTAATGATTTCGTTCTTCGATTAATCCACTTTATAACCACAATTAAGAATTACAAGTATTGAAAAAATTGTGTTTCATTGAAACAATCAAGCATAAGGCTTGATTATTGGGAATTTCCTGAAGTTGATCGACACGCTGCAAACGCAACAGACATCGAAATAAAGTAGTTTGAAATAACATAAACATATATATAGCCCAAACTACATCTGAGGCAATTTAATAAAAACTAAGTAAACCAACGAATGCGTAACATAAAAGTTTATGCGCAAATACTTTACAAAACGAGCAGCGTTCTGTGTTGGAATGCCAAACGGGTGTTAAGGAGCGATGAGCAGATAAATTTCAAACGGAAACGAAAACTTATAAGATGAATCGTCGGTGATATGTAACGACCCCAAAATATCGCGTTTCCAACTATAAATGCATTATTAATTGAGATACCAAATCATGAGTTTTAAGCCCTTGCTTTTGATAATCGAGCCGAAATAAAAAACTTTGCTCAATGCGAGAAACTAAGCTCAGCCTTATAACTAATGTTCAGCCGGACCGACAGCACTTAGCACGATGGTTTCCATTTTTCAGGATGCAAAGTTGTTTTGCGGTTTTTGGGCTGTTATTTATTTGCTCTTCTTCTTTGAGTGTGTTAGATTCGGGGCCACTGAACCTTATGATCTCTATTATTTATAAGTGCCACACGTGGCAATAATATTATTGTTATTTTTTGCAGGTGGAGGATTTGTTGCCCACAAAACAGGTCAACAGTATTCAGCAAAACTTGCGGCATTAATATTTGAAATCTAAAAGCTGGATAAATGCTGCCACAGGCTTTTAGCGAGATTTCTATTTTATATATATATATATATATATATATATACATGCATAAATATAGTTTGCATGAGCGCGCAACTGATTACGCATCACTGACAAAAACAATTCATTTGAACTCCCGAGGCTGCCGCTTTTTTTTGTTTTTTGGTTTTTTTTTTTTTTTAGCTTTCCTGTCACAAGCCCAAGGCAATAATCCGGAAGGCAAGTCCAAGTCGAGTGCTGCGTCAACTTTGCTCAAAAAATAAATAAATCACCCAAGAAATTGGACACTGAGAGTTCTTATGGGCACTCCCAATCCTCTAACAATCATTTTCTATGCCACATTATGCATTTGTCCATGACACACACATGGCAGGCCATTTTTTGCGAACGGAATTTGTAACATTTTCAAGGTTAGAGCTTTGAATTCAAACATTGAAAACGAAAAGAAGGTTTCCTTCAGGAAACAAAAGGCGAGCGCGTGCCAAAGCTTAGAGTTTTTTCTTTCACATATTAATGCAATGTAAATTTCATTTTGGCCGCAAAAGTTTTGTGGCATCGGTGCGTCGTATGGCAACTAGAGAAAGGGAGAAAAGGATAAAGAGAGATAGAACAAGAGAGAAAAAATGGAGAGGCCAAAGCAGGCAAAGGATTAATTAGACAACGTCGGCTCACTAGCTGCTGTGTTTGACATGTTTCTTTCGAACTACCAACATAGCTTTCAACGATAATGATGATAGCCGTTGCTTACACACACAAATGTCGTAAGATTATGTTGCACGTTCCACTTTGTTTCTACCCGCAAGTGCTAGCATCATTTGTCAACTTATCTTGTCACATGAAAAAGAACAAAACAAAAACCAACTATAACAAACAGTCAAACTATGTCACAAGTTCTCAGTGTAAAAAAAAAACATTGAAATTTTCTTAATCATTTGCTTAAACTTTAGCTGTTTAGCATATTTGACTTCCTTTCGTGTTCAAATTATCCAAAACTTGCAAATATTATTATTAAGGTTTAGTGTACGAATTATGACCAAATTGCTGGTAAAGTTTTGCAAAGTTTTGTGGCTTTTAATTTGTAAAAAGCAATTACCAAGCATATTGGTTTACACAAAAAACAAATTGAAGGGGCACTTGCGGCACCCAATTTTGACTCTCGCCCCTCGAGGGTGTCAAATAGTATTATTTTAGCTTATTGCTGCTTTAAATAATTTTACATTGCTGCTGTTGCAGCGAAGTTATTAACTTTTCTTCTTCGAGCCAGATTGTTGAGTAATTAATTTGATTATGTGTTTGCATGGGGTAAATAGTAAAAATTGTCTTACAAAAGCAGCTCAAGGCCATGAAATAGTTTGTTTGAGGCATCTTGTCAGCTACCGCGTACTCTCGTCTAACAATGTTATTTTCGTCTTACAGGAAGCTCGACAATAATACTTTGGGCTTACACTGCGTATAAGCTATGTCTGCCGAACATTGCCCTTCGGCAACACTGTGCTGTGCGCGCCAAAACAATGAAAGCGAACATCGAACATGTTGCGTGCTGTTAGCTTTGCTCCTGCCACCGCTTTTGTGATTTTATGAATGAAACTGCTTGTTGTGACTTGCACGCACGCATGCAAACACAGGTTCCAATGTGACGAGCGTGACTCGGTTTGCGTTATGCGAACAGTTCGCAGCGAACAACCGAAACGGAACGTCAGTCAGTTGCGCACCGTTTGTCAAATCGTTCAGTGATGTGCAGCGCTAAGCGCAACGACATCGGGTCATTAAGATTTAGAGTTTGCCAACGGATGTGACCAAAGTGATAAGATGGATTTAATAGAGTGCTAATAAAAGAAAGAAAATAAAGTGAAAATATTCAATAATATATGTTTTGCGTTCAGAAATTGTCCGTTTTTTCGTTAAAATTCCCGATATGGAAAACATTTTGTGATTACCTCAACTAAAATACGAAATCAATTAAGGAAAACAAAATCTTTTAACCGTGCAAGTTCAATGTAAATAAGCCTAAAGTTGAAAATAAGGTGGAATTAAAACAATTTATTAAGCTACTATACTCCAAAGAATAAATAAACAACAAAAATATTTGAATGTGTGTGTGAGTGTTTATTTGTGACTGGAATTAAAATGGTTTCGCATTTGAAACGCGAAACAAACAAAATTCGACCATACAAATTGTGCAAATATTTCAAAAACACCCGCAACTTAACATTGTTCGGATAACAACTCTCCTATGCCAAAAAAATTTCAACAATGCGTTGGATTTTCAGCTTCAAAAAATAACAAATATTTGAATAAAAAAACACAAACACGTTGTTTATGGCTTCCAACTTGATCTACTATAATACTGGTAAAAAAAAATATATATATATATTTAAGTATTCTGAGCGTGTGTGTGAGCATGTGTGTCGGGACAACTGTGTAAACATGCGGCAGTTTGGGCTAAGTTAGAAAAAGCCAACAGCCGAAACAGCCAAAAGCAAACAAATGCCAGGCTTTTGTGTCAAAATTAAACAAACCAAAAAAACAACAAAACAAAACAAAAAGAAGGGTCTTCAGATTGTTTGCCAAAGACCAAAAATATATACAAATGCGTCTTTCATAATTTTGTTGAGTGTATGTGTTAATTGGAGTTTGAGTAGCGAAACACACACAAAAACAAGCGGCAGGCTCTTCATCATTAGTGACTCTTCAACTTTTACGAACTCTTGTTACGATTAGGAAAAGGGCGCATACTAAAATTGGAAACAATAAAAATTACAAATTAATTCTGTCACAAAAACTTTTTTACTTTTTACAACAAGTGGACATATTCTAGTTAAAGATGGGGTGTACTGTACCAACAAGTATAAGTGCGTGTGTGTGTGTGTGTGTGTGTGTATACACACGCATGAATGCACTCCAACGGTTGTGACTCTGTGTTACATACGAATTAATTAAGTAAATATCCTGTTTTTATATGTATGTTATTTTTTCCTTTGCTCTGACACAACTGCCAGTTTTTCTCTTTTTTTTTGCAAACACACATAACATGACAGTTGTCATAATAACAAGAGAACAATGCGAATGCTGCTTAATTAAGGCTTAATAATAAATTAATTTCATAGCTGTAGCGCATGTTTACTACAATTAAAATAAATAATGATAGCTTGTGTTTAACTTGATTAGTCTGTTGTCACTACTGTGTCGCAATCTTCATCTGTCAGCTATGTTTAACACTTGATTAATCGCGTAACACAAATACAAATGCACAGCGTTAGAGCGGACCGCAGCATATTGTTATTGTCCTGCGGCCTTAGGCATTACCCTAAGACAATAACAATTTGAACAGCCAACGGACTTATCTGCTAAACTTTTGCAATTGAGTGGCTTGTTGTCTGTCTCGTTGAGCCTTCGGTTGCTGTCAACAACTAAGAAAGCATCCCCGCCATGCTTTAATACGCTTTAATTATTATCAAGTGTGTCAATAAGTTGCGCATACGCAGTGTGTGACAGAGCTCTTGTGGCCACTGCTGTGCATTATGCTTGATTAATTAATCATATAATGCGCTTAAGGAGTATCAAGGCTAACAGAAATATATGTAGGTCTTTGGATGACAGGGTATCTAAACGTACAACACTGAAATGCTGGCATAGTTTTAATTGATAAGCCAAGTTTTGTCTTCGTTGCGTCTCTTGTAATGACTTAAGACTTTGCCAGTGTTTTGTGCCCAGACAAAGGACATAAGGGCTTAGTTTTACGCTTCTTAGGCGGTTTCAAACACATTTCTTGGCGCATCATATGCTAATCAATCAAAAGCATTTTGTTTACGCGCGATTTCTTTGTTAAACCTTTCATAAGATGCCGACCGCCAGTGGGCTTTTAAGCTTTTGCCATTTTTCGGCTGCTGTTCGATCGATCAACTGCTCGATTTGTAATTTTGTATATTAATCGTTTTGATTGATTGAATGAGAACAGAAACTTATTCCTCCAAACACAACGTGCTTTGACTAACCAATAAGGCAAAAACAATATTTATCTTATAACTATATTGTTGGCGGCAGTGAGTGCCAATAGCGATTAATGGCAATCAAGCAATCAAGCAATATATCAATTTACTGCAAGCATCATTACCATGCAATTATTGGTTAATTGAGTTCAAACAATTATAAACAAATAATAATAAGTAAAAATACTTGGAAAGCAACCCAACAAAGTTGCGAAACAACTTGAAATCATATTCAAATTTGCTCAGTGCACTATGCGTGCGGCACATGTGCGCCGTATACTTGATATTTGTAAAAAACAAACATGTTTCTTTTGGCTTTTCATTGTTTTGTGCTTCTTTTGTGTAGCCCGCCAACAGCCATAACAACGCTTGACCAAGTGCATTCTTTTTAATTTATGTTCATAAATTAGTTTGGAAAATGAAATGCTATGGAATTTTACTTTGAACTTGCACTGTAAGTCGACGCAACTGTCGCAAAATCGAGCTCAAAGTCGCAAAGTCATCTGTTGTCCGTCTGTCTGTATTGTATTGATTACCTATTAAAGCTAATTCGCTGGCTTTGCCTGCTGAGTTTTATGGGTGTCCGTTAGAGTTAATCGGCATTGGCTTAAGCAGGTGCTTTAACTTTGCTTAGCACTTTTACTTAATCAACTGCGCTATGCAATTAAACTGGTGTAATTGTGTGGCAAAGGTCAGTGACAAAAGCATCGATGCTGCATCGATGAAAATTGCATGCATTGGCCACAAAGTGCTGGCTAATACTTTGGTAATTTTGCTACTGCCTTTGAGCTACTAAAAGTGTTTAACTTTTATGCTTTTATGATTTTTAATCGAAATTAAACATAATATAAGAGCTTTTAGATTAGTTCACAGGTAAACAGCAATCAGAAACTGCACTCAAATGTGATGTTATTATTTTAAATTATATAAAAAAGGCTGGCACTAAAATATGAAATGAGATTTATAATGGTGTATTGCAAGTTCGGAGAATTTTGCAGATTTTTTTTGAAAGGCCAATCAAGTTTTAAGGAAATATATATTTCAGTTAGTGAATGATATGTGAAATTACAGGTATCCTGTTTAGCACCTAAAATTTGAATATTTTCCTTGAATTTTGCAGGTTCACCAAAATTAATAATGTACTGATGATGGCTAGCCTAACTTTAACTCAAAGCAAAACCAAACGAATTGAGATATTAAATCGCCAAACCAAAATGCAAACGTGAACATTATAAAGAGGCTCCTATCGAACATCCATTAAACATTATCCAATACTAAAGCCAAACCAATGGATGACTTTGAAGGCAACGCACATGGACGCTTGCCTGCAGGCAATGCTACGGTTTTGCTGAACAATACATACAATGACACGGACAGCAATTGGTCGACAGTGGCAAACTTTACGCGACTCATTGTTGCAGCTGCTGCTGAAGTGGCGCCCAACATAGCAAATTATACGCTCAACATGTTAGATGCAGGCTTAGCTCTAGCCACAGAGCCCACCAGCACAGCCCCAACTACAGCGATTAACGATGCTGCCTATGCTATTATGACGGAAACACGACTTAATAGCTCTTCGCTTGGCCACATCAACAGTCTGCATGAGTCATTGCCGGTGGCCGAGCAAGTGCCGGAACATGTCATGGACCATGCACCACAGTTATCGCGTTCGGGACTACTTAAAGTTTATGTGCTCTCCGTGATGGCGCTGTTCTCGTTACTTGGCAACCTGCTGACCATCTGGAACATATACAAGACACGGATAACGCGACGCAATTCGCGACACACCTGGAGTGCGATATATTCACTGATGTTTCATCTGTCTATTGCCGATGTTCTGGTCACCGGTTTCTGTCTAATTGGCGAGGCTGTCTGGTGCTATACGGTGCAATGGTTGGCCAATGAGATCACCTGCAAACTGGTGAAGCTCTTTCAAATGTTCAGCCTCTATTTGTCGACTTATGTGCTGGTGCTTATCGGTGTCGATCGTTGGATTGCCGTCAAGTACCCCATGAAGTCGCTCAATATGGCCAAGAGATGCCATCGATTGCTCGGTGGCACCTATATACTGTCGTTGGTGCTCAGCCTGCCTCAGGTAAGTGCCTTGCTTTGCTCTTTTCTAGCCTTGCAACTCTGAATTCCAAGTTTAAATTTGCATTTGCACACAAAATCTTTTTCAAAAGTTATATAGAAATAGTTGGGCAAAAATATGCAATATGATTACTGACGCTGAAGCTCTCTGTTCTTAGAATTGATAATATAGAAGTGTATCAAATAAAATATTAACTACAGTTCTTATGAGTTTTTGGCTCATTGAAAGTTTCTCACGAATCTTTTACATTTTCAACAGAATCTATTAAATAGTAGATGCAATAAATGTAATCAAGATAAAACTTGAACCTTTAATCCATTGTTTTCAATCGTTTTTTGTATATTTACGGTTGTAAAAATCCGATTAAATAACATTCCACTCTCTCTCTCTCTTTCCTGCTCCAAACAATTTATGTAGCAATTTGTTGCCCCGCCATTAAGTCAAGCACATGAAAAAAAAACAGAAAAGGCTACTAAGAAAGTAAGCTTCGGTCTGCAGGCTGAAGCTTTTATCAGCTTTATGCTGCTGCTGCTTCGTGCCTAAGTTCGAGTAGCATTATTGTATATTTGCTTTATGGCACGCATACGCCCCCCTCCCCTACATTGGCAAAGCGTATATACTCCCACAACCCAAAAAAAAAACGAGGGGCGTCCTCGCTGTGAGTGCGGGCATTAAAAGGGATTGCCTGCTGCTAGAAAGAGTTTGATAAACGCTGCTTTGGGCGTCACAACACGCACGCACACACACGCAGTACGCAGTCCATATACCGAGAGCTTACTGTGCGACCTTTTTCGATCATGTGTGTGCGTTGGCTTAGGGGTTTGGAATTTTAATGCTGGAAAGCTGTAAACGTTCGCGAGCCGTCAACAGACACGAAATATTTATGGTTTTCACTCGCACTCCGACTGTCAGATTGCTAAATGTCTGCTTATTTATCCCTTTGAATCCGCCTCATCATCAATCATAACATAGCCACAAAAAACACAAAAAACACATTCGAATATGTATGTACCTTTACTTTCTCACCTTTATTGCATTATTTATGTGGGATGTCTACTTTTGTGTCACTTGATTGCATATCTAATTGAGTTGACGCAGCTGATTTATGACGAAGCTGGGCATTTTAATGCTCCTTTGAGTCTGATAAAAGTGTACATCAAGAGATTAGCGTACAGTGTTTACTTGGAACCATGTAAGTTTCGACAGCCACAGATCAAATGAATTCTCTGGAAGGTACATATATCGACAAGAAAACAAACCAAAATGTTATTCATAAGGGCTCGTTATATTTCATTTTCATTGTAAATTTCTGTAATTTAAATATTTTGAATAATTTGTTATGCAAAAAAAGAATTCAATCAACACGACAACTGCGATTTTTCCTATGGGCTTAAAATGAAATTGGTTTTCCGCTGAATTAATAATCAACTCTTTCTCTCTATCTCTCTCTCTCTCCCATCCCTCCTTCTCTCTCTACCTTTTTCTTTATAACCTGCAGTTGAAAAATAAAGCGAAATCAAATATTTTACTATCGGTAAATCGTTTAAGCTTAAAAAATTAAGCAGAATTTCGATTGTCCGTGTGTAAAATGCATGAAACATGCAACACATACAATCAAAGTATTACATATTCCACTATGTAAAACGTTTTTTTTTTTTTTAGTCTGAATAGTAAATTAAAAATGCCTCGAGTTAAACTGCCACATTAAATGTTAATCAAGAATTCACGCATATAAAATGCGATACATGGTAGCAAATAATCCCAAATGGCAAAAACCAAGAGTGCTTCGAATTTGAAACTAGCAAACATATTCAATCAGTGGCTTTATTGACACCCTACATGCACATGTTATCCTGTTGATGCCCTTATGTTACTGACAATCTCTCCCCTCTTAAGCTCAACCCAAACAAGGTTTCGCCAGCGTCATTGCTACGAAAAGCTATGCAGCCAGGCCACTGGTAGATGGATAGTGGCAATGGCAAGTGGTTTATTCTAAATGTGACCTTTTAGACTAAAGCCAATCTGCAAATCGATGTGAGTGAGTGGAAAAATGTGCTGCTTGATATGCTGTTTATCATGGTTTTCCCGGAAAATATGCTTAGACTTTCGATTTAATAGTTCCTGTAGCACTCAACTACAAGAATAATCCAATCGTTGCGAAAATCGATTAAAGTGCAGCTTATGGGCTTAATCGCTGACTCGTGGCAGCGACTGTTGCTCGAGATAATGTTAATATAGTTAAGTTGCCAGTTGTTTGTCGGTTTTTTCTTGCTCAACTTATATAAATATATATATATTAATGCCACAAATAAATATTATGAATAATATACTTGTGTGTGTGTGTTTATAACAGATTATTCTGATTTTAAATGAGCATTCAGATGTACAAGGCCATTTTTTAAACGTGACAGCAGCAACTTGGGAATGCTTTTGGACTCCAACTGTCATTGCTAACCTACTTTAATTGCTATATGCAAACACGTTGGAAATTATTGAGGAGGTTCGTTTGGGTGGCTCGAACCAGATAAACTGATTTGAATGATTCTTTTTCAATTTAAATGCTGAAACTTATATAGCTTAAATTATTAAATAAATCTTTGATGAGTCACACGTAGACCTAAAATATATTGAGTTCTGCTTCGATTCGAATTTGCGTTTGAGAATTCTGCGGCTAATGCTTCGGTTCGAATGGAAAAACACTCACGTAATCCAGCCCGGACATGCAAGCACTTGGCAATTATGTTTGACATTTTTTTGTATTGAAAGCTATTTGGTATTTGCTTTGTGCCGTTAGCTGATTTTGCCTGCCCCCACAGAATACTTTAGCTCATTTTTGCCTCATCGAATTTGATAGACATAAAATTCACTCCACATTATAACGTGACACTTGACTCTGCGTCTCTTTGAGTTTGACGCCATTTGCTTTGAAAAGTTTATATAGTAATATGTGTATGTCACAAATGCTACAACGTCTGTTACATACATCTGGGTTCGAGGGTATAAAAAGGGAGCTCACGTCGCGGCGGTAATCAATAGCCATCGTATCAAATTCAATATGTTTGGATATTGTTTCTGTTGCGTTGGCTATGCGTCTCTCTCTCTCTCTATCTTTCTATCTCTATCTCTCGCCTTGCCGCAATTTTCACGCGTTTCAAATAGTAAAACAAAATGAAAATTTACTTAAGACTGACAATAAACCAGAAATGTTCGTTCAGCAGCTGTGCAATTTGTCTGTTTGTGGCTTCTTCTGATTCTTGATCATTTTATTATTCAGGCGTGCTCCATCTTTTATGACATAAGCATTTTCCTATCCTACGAATATTAAAATAGCTTAAAATTTAAGCAGATTATGACTTGATTGGTCAGTTTTCACATTTTCTCATGCCTAAAGTAGTTGCTTGTGAAATCCTTTTTCACAGCAATAGCACTTTTACCGCTTTAAGTACAAATATTCGATTCTAGTTAGTAGCTCAATCGATAATGGCTCTATTGTACTTCATATCGGGCTTATACATCGAATCGTTCAATTGCTTGGAAGTTATAAATGTGCGAAATTAATTTGAATCAATTTCAATACCAAAACCAAATGTCTATGCGTTCTTGCCATCCGCATTGGGTTTAGTGTTTCAGTTTTACTACTTTGGCCATAAAAAGCGCGACAGCTGTTGATATGGCCCGAAGTAAGACAGAAGATTCAGAAAACCATAAAATGTGCAAATGAAAAGATACTTAATGTATTAGTCATAATCACAGCTCTGTCCATGCTGGGAGCCTAGCAACCTTTTGAACCGGAACTTTAGTTAGATTTGATGATACTCTTGTTAAATTTTAGCCTCTGTCATTCATGGCTTCGTTGGCAAACAAGCATTGTTAGAAAGCAAATTGTTATAATAGTTGAAAGGAATATCGATGATTAACAAGCTTTAGTCTTGTCTAATAAAGTTTAGGAGAAACATTTATGCATCAAAATGCCAATCAATAAATGCAATAAGAACTAATGAATAATAGATGAATTTGGAACAATCAATGCAGACAGCAAAATTGACCAGCGAAGTGTGAAACTTGTCTCAGCGAAAGTTATGCAAAATATTTCACTAGAAGACCAAATTTAGGAAGAATGCTTTAATGAGTTGCAGCAGGCAGTTTTTTAAGTATAAAATCACACATTTAAAGCCCCCCAAATCAATCAAAAAACATTCTAAAAAAAAGGCTCTGTTGAATGTTTGCTTCTTTTAATTAAAATTGCCTAAGCCATATTTTTTTGACGCTTTTTTATCTTACTCTTTTTTCTTATCAAATGAATGTACCGGCAAATGGCAACCCGCAGTTCTTCATATTCCATGTGGCACGCGGCCCCTTTGTTGAGGAGTTCTATCAGTGTGTGACACACGGATTCTACACAGCTGACTGGCAGGAACAGATGTATGCCACATTTACACTCGTCTTTACCTTTCTGCTGCCGTTATGCATTCTATTCGGTAAGCATAAAAAAAACAGTATATCTGTTCATTAACATGCTAATATTATCTGCAACAAAATTTTATTATATTCCAGGCACATACATGTCAACGTTTAGAACAATTTCAAGTAAGAGTCGGACACACATGAATGCTAACACTAAAATATGCGAAATCTTTTTGTCATTTTATTACTTTCACACTCTTGACCTTCTTTGATTTTGATGAGTTTTGTTGTTGTTGTTGTTTTGCAGACAGCGAAAAAATGTTTCAGGGCTCGAAATTGGCCAGCTACTCGACAACCAAGCAAATGCCTCCACAAACAAATCGTCAACGTCTAATACACAAGGCAAAAATGAAATCTCTTCGCATTTCCGTGGTGATCATCATTGCCTTCCTCATTTGCTGGACACCCTACTATGTAATGATGATTATCTTTTTGTTCTGGAATCCAGATAAACGGGTAAGACGTATGTGAATGTGTTTGTTATCCATTTTATGTGGTTGGCGGGAGATTGAATGTGTCACTTTTGTATTTCCGGTTGAGTGCAGTGTTTTGTGAGACAAGAGTTAATGAAAATACTGCTCCCTATTAAAAGTTATATATAAAAGAGCAGCAATACTATTTTATTGCTAGAATATGCTATAAATATAACACGTAACAGTGGGCTAGTGGGGGGGTTGAACTGAACTAGAAGATAAACTGAATTGTGTATGAAAACAATTTAAAGAAAACAATTTTTTGTAAGAAATGGCTTTAGCTTAAAGTAAATTAAACCCATTTATTTTTATAAACTGGAAATGGGGAAGTTGTCGAAAGTATAAATAAAACTTTGTAAGAACTTCTAGTAAATCGATATGAAAGTATTTATAGATTCTAAAGTTCTTCCGTTACATGCATTTTCACTTTTTTTGTCCAATTTACAAAGATTCAGATTTAAAAAAAAAACCGCAAGGGTTAGCTAAACATATTTTTTTAAAGAGAGAAATGGCATTGTTTCTAAAAGCTCGAGTAGGTTTTAATGTTGTGTAAAGTTTGCAAAAAAATATATATTTTTAATTGTTGTTTCAATGGAATTTCAACCATTTTGTATACCTATTAATTAACTGTCTATTACGCGGCCTTCTGTCTTTTTCTCAGAGATGCGTTTTCAACTGAGTTGATTTGTGGGAGTTTTAATTTTAAAGCTCGTTGCTGGGTCGTTTGACGTGTTCTTTATTACGGCTTGTGGCAGCTAAAACAAGAATGAGCAATTACAACGAAATAAGTAAACTGCTGCTGCTGCCTCACAATGGTTTCGGTTGACAGTTGTTCCACGAAAAAATCCTTTTATGGCTATACCTTTTTTTTACCATTCTCTCTCTATTTGCTGCTGTGCCCACATAAGAACTATTATTATGTTTTTGTTTTTTTTCTTTGTATTCATGTGCGATTTTTTAATTAGTGACCTAGACTTGGCGGATTGTTAACTTGGTAACGGTTGCGCGTTCATGCGTGTTGCACGAAGGATTTGCGACTGCGAGATATCAAAAAGCTGCCACAAAACGAAAAAGCCACAAAACCTCAAAAGACTATGGACAAACATTCACGCATTTCGAATTGAATACAAAAAATTAATTTGAACTTAATAGTATCATTTCGTGTGGTTGGTTTTGCTTTCAGCTGGGCGATGACCTACAGGATGCCATCTTTTTCTTTGGCATGTCGAACAGTCTCGTTAATCCGCTTATCTACGGCGCCTTTCATCTCTGCCCCGGCAGAGCCAACAAATCGGGCACAGGTGGTGGCAACAACAATGCATACAGCCTCAACAGGTAGGTGGTGGTGTTTCTTCCATTTCCATGAAGTTTCCATTACTATTTTGTGTTTTTTGTAACCCCTTCACAGAGGCGACTCTCAGCGCACTCCTTCCATGCTAACAGCTGTCACCCAGGTAGATGCAGCCGGTGGCAATGCTCGACAAATGCGCACCTTTCGCCAACAGAGCTATTATCGCAGCTCAAGCAATGGCACTGCGGGTGGACCCTTCAAAGAGCAAGTGGGTCTGCTGCAAGTGGGCAACGCCGGTGTTGGTGGTGCCACACCGCATGCTCTGCGCAAGAGCTCCTCGTTGCGAAGTCCAATTCATAATCATGGTGCGGCAATTGCTGTGCGGCATACCGTCTGCTTGCGGGAACAAGAAGAGCAGCTGCTGTTGCAAGCAACGCCACCGACCCTAGTGCTCAACTACGATGGCCAACGGGGCGTGGCCAATGGGCATAAGTTGATGAAGGGCGTCGCTTTGCTGGCGAACAACAATGAGCAGGTTTCGAGTGTGTGAGCAGAGCTGGCGGCGATGGTAACGGTCGAGGCAGAGGTGGGTGCCACAATGCCACGTGCAGCTGAATCTGAGGATGCTTGCTCCTGCTGCCGTTGCCTGAGCCAGGAACTAGTGCGACGCCAACAGGGACTCCTAGAGTCATCCTAAAAAATCAATGTTGTTCATCGAGTGCGGAGTGAGGCGTGGATGGCGGTGTTGTTGCCCTTACTCAACGATCAGATCATTGAGTGAGCGAAAACAACAAAAAACAAAAAAAAAACATTTGATTAGTGCAACTAATTGAGAATTAAGTCTTTGAACGCTGTTCGTGTGCATAAAGTGCGTAAATTGTAGGCTGTATTAAGTTTGGAATAAAAACTAGTTTAATGGACAGATAATGAGTTGATAGCTGCTCAAGACTATTATAAAGTATGTGTGTTAAGAGTAAATTTTGTTGATAATTAAATTACGTTTTTTTTTTTAAGAAAACCGGCACAATAATACAATAAAAACAGATATTGAAAATATCGAACTTAAATTCAATTTAAAAATGTACTCAAGAAATCTTTGCGGTTTGAAAAGTTTGATCTATAAATGATATTAAGAACGAAAATTCTATATTCTAGTTCGGACTTTATTCTTTCAAGCTTGAAATTCTTGCTTTTTAGTACGAAATACTTTAATTTTGGTTTAGTGTATGAGTTTTTTACAGACCTCGTAAAGAGTTAATGCTAAACAGCAGCTAGACATGGTAATGAAATCAACCAAACTTTTTCAACTTCGCTTTGAAACAAACACAACCACACACACACACATTAGTTTTAATGTTATTGTGAACGAATGTCACAAATATTAGCATAAACTGTAATCTTTGCAGGTTAATTACCAACGATTAAAATTTATTTGTAATACTTAAGAAACTTGTTGTATACTATATAAATATATTCTTAGTGTGTATACATACATAATTTCGAGCTTGTGGATAAACAAGAAGAACAAGATTTTGTTTATGAATTCTCAATTAGGTTGAACTACTTTCAGAGTTTGTTCATAATAATGCGTACATGCCAAAAAAAAAAAAAAATTATACTTACATATTTAACTCTAAATGTGTGTTTGTAGTATGCATATTCTTTTTTTCATATATGTTTGTATGTGTGTATTTGTAAGATAATCTCTGTAAAATTTGTATGGTCTATTTTTTAATAAAAAAAAGAAACGATCTAGCGTACAAAAGAATGTGAATAAAAAAAATACTACAACTATGCCAATGACATAGATATATCTGGCTATCTTTGTGGCTAGCGTCGTAAATTCCGTTTAGGCTCACATCCATCTCTGGCATCCGAGCAGGCTTTATTACACACAGATGGGTTCACTGTTGGACGGGGGTAGGAAGTTTTTCCATTATCCCCTCTCTCCCCCCCCCCCCCCCCCCCCCATCCACAACTTGAAAACATGTTTTATGGCTGCAAAGTTCGTGTTTAAATGCAAAACAAAGCGTTGGTAAAACTCGGCCGAACGAATCAACTTTCACTTGCGCCAAAATGTGTGCTATGACATTTTTTATTCAGCTGCTTTTTGAAAAACAAAAAACAACGGAAACCAATTTAACATAATAATGCAAAACGTGTAATGCAAACGGTGGTCTTGCGGCCTGGAAGGTGAGACTTTGGGTTTGAATAATGCTTGACCGAAGCTTGTGTTTTTTGTTTGCACTTTCCGGGAGTTCGGACTCGACACACAGAGCTCTGCGCAGTGCCTGTGTGTTGGACACAATTATTCACAGGCAGAGGACCAACAGACCAAACAGAGTCAGTTCAGTTCAAAATGTAATTCCAGAAATAGGCATCGCATTGACATTTATGGTATGATACAACACACAGACAATTCACTGTTCGTGAATTTAAATTTGAATGTCATAAACCTTGGTATGTTTGCCGCATGAATGGTGCACACGAAACAAACGACCAATCCTCACGCTGAAATGCTTTGTACCCGAGAATTAAACGTGTCTGTTGTCCGTCCGCCCGCCTGTATGAACGCAATTTTTTTCCACACCCTTCAAACTAGGGACTTGAAACCCCAAAAACCTGCATCAACAATTTTTGAACCACCCCTACCTGATTCCGCCAAGCCCCAAGCACGAATTTTCCAAGCACGAATTATTTTAGTTATTGAAAAATAATTATTTTCGGTGCTTGCGTTTTATAGCTAACATTTGCGACACCAAAAAATTGATTTGATATTTAATACCAAAGACTACAAATTTTCCTTAAAAGCGGCATTGAAAATTCTTTCATATTCTTTAATTAATGTATGCTCCTTAAATTCAGCCAAGCAACCAAGCTTGTGGCTTTGGTTTGTGAACTCGCTATTTAACACAGCAATCGGCAAAATAAAACGATAAAAGGCCAACATGCAAAAAAAAAACACTTGACAAAGAAAAATTTGTTTACGGAACACAGTGTTTATAATTTTATTAACTCTGCTAAGACTTTGACCTTAAACGAACCACTTCGTCGCATTTCTTTCTTTGCTCAACACATT
Organism: Scaptomyza flava; assembly: GCA_030179655.1. Lineage (NCBI taxonomy): Eukaryota > Metazoa > Arthropoda > Insecta > Diptera > Drosophilidae > Scaptomyza > Scaptomyza flava. The sequence continues at coordinate 5,449,067 of JARNME010000404.1, read as the reverse complement.
TCGCAAACGATTAATTCCATGCATGCGTAGACCTAAAATGATTTCTTGGCTCATCAAAACCAAATCATAAACCATGCACATAAAGGTTAGCTGCCCGGCTGAGGAAATCCCCAGGAGAAGTGTCAAAATTTAATGATCCGTACATAAAATTAATTAAATCCCGACATGCATGCCTTCATTGAAGTCCACTGATTAAGATTTCACATTTTAAATTATGTTGTTTGTGTTTTTCGTATATCGTATTTTTAATTAAATTTCTTGGCTCTAACAGAATTTCAGTAGTAACTAAGACAACATCGCAAAGGGTTTCGTAGAAATTGTAATCCGACTTTTATCAATATAATGCGTACCAGAGACTGCGCCTTCTATCTCGTGCTCACAACAGCCTCCTTACGTGCCGCATCCTGCAGCAACTGCGTATCCACCTCATCGCCAGGCAGCTGCACATAGCGTACGACAGAGCCTCGGATGAAACAGTTTTTCACGCTCAGCATATGAGGGTATTTGTCAGGGTCTGTTACGCTGATGTCTGTTAGTTTAATGTTGAGATACTGATCCACAGAGTGCAACGTGCCGCAAATACTAAATAATTTACTATTGTTAGTTTTTTTTTATCAATACTTTTGGTTTTTACCACGCGCCAAAAACTGGCTGCCGGCACTCACCTCAGATCGTTTTTTAGCTCGACGACGACTTCTTTGCCTACCAGCGATTTAAAAAACGAATAAAAGAGCTGTAAGAAAAGTTAAGTTGCTTGTTAAATGTTATTATTGTTATTTATTTAATTCTTACCATCGCGAATTATGGTTTTTATGTTGTTTATCAATGCTGCTAATGCTTCTTCTTGCTCAATTATTTGATAAGTTATTTAACACTAAAAACACACACAGTATGGCCACCCAAATAATTTAACAGAGATAATTTTCCCGGCTAGTGCCTTGTTAAAAAGCTATCGTTCGAACAGCTGGTTGGTATCGATATACTTTTCGAAGTATCGCTGCAAAGAATCGCTGAAATATTCACATCACTAGCGTTGGTTTTTGTTGCACACAAAAGGCTGAAGGTTCGCGTAAATCATAATAAAATACAAGAAAATAGGCTTCAATTCGATGAGTTTAAACAATTCAAGTGCCTTTTCTTTTATACATTGCAATAATTTCGAATTTACAACGATCGAGACCAAGTCGAGCGCAGTGAAATTGAAGCTGTATCCATTTCCATATCCATGTCCGCGGCAGCCGCAGCAACAACAAAAGCCAAGCGAAAGAAAAGTGAATTTTGAGCAAAGCGAATAGCGCCTGCTAGTCAAACAGCAACATAATGGAAAATCTTAAAATCAGCGAAAAGTTATTTGAGGATGTGATATATTTTGTGCTCGGTAGCTTGGATGATGAGGTAAACAGAGACTCCGTCACGGCCATTTCGGGCTGTACGTGCCCGCTGATTTTGTATTTGCATTGTTAGCGAGGTGTCAATGTGTGTGCGTGTGTTGTGCACTCATGTGTGCGTGCAGCTGTACAGGCAAACAGTGCAGACTTCGCCGAATGAAATTAAGAATTATGCATAAAACCCTTTCATTGAACATAAGACATTGTTCGAAATGTTTACATTAATCTGCAATTAAAATGTGTACGTAATTTTGCCACTGTTGGCAGCACAGGGAGTTCCACGTTTTACTAATAAAAATGCGCGCCATAAAATCATTGCCGGCAATTTTCGACGTGTATATTTGTGTGTGTGTGTGTTTTAATAGAGATGCGCAACATGAATAAACCTGTGACAGACATAAATGATCAAGATTAATAAGTATGATTTGTAAAAGTAGTTGTCAAACATATTTGCAGACTAAGTTATTTGTTTAATCTGTTTCAAATCGCAGTTATAGCAGTAAAAGCTTAATTCTGTCACTGTTAATTAAGAATACATGGTTGCTCATCTCTATAATGCTATTTATGTATATGTATGTATGCATGTGAAAAAATCCGTATCGCATGGAGAAAGCTCAACAGATTATTCTTTATCATCCTAATATTCGCATTATTTTTTTTTTCAATTGTGAACCTTACAGACCGAAAGATTGCTAAAGAACGGCGGCGCACAATCGAAGCTTTACCTCTCTGACCAAATTACGCATTTAATATGCGCCAGCAACTATTCGGATGAGGAGCTGTCGATGAACCTGGACCTCTACAATGTTATACCCGTCAGCGAACAATGGATCTTGCACAGCGCCAAACTTGGTCGCAAGGCCTCTACGCGTGCCTTCGATCCGAGTCAGCCACGTTTCTTGCGCGGCATACGCGTTGCCATCACCAACGTTGTAGCCAGCGATCGGAGGCGACTCTTTGCAATGCTCACCTATCATGGTGCCGTTGTCACCCACACGCATGGAGCGACCAATACGCATCTGGTATGCGGCGCCGCAACCGGCAACATCTATAATAAAGCGCTGGCGCTGCCCAAGAATGCTATGAATATTGTAACACCCGACTGGGTAACGGATTGCCTCAAATGCAAAAGTTGTCTGCCCTGTGAGCCATATCATCCACGTTTGCTTAAACCCATTGAGAAACAACGTGCGCAAAAGCAACAGCAACAAAATCTGCAGCAACAACAACAGCAGCAGCAACAATTACAACAGCAATTGGCACAACAGCAGCAACAACAACACTTGGTACAACAATTACCACTACAACAACAACAGCAGCAGCAGCAACAACCACCAGTTACTACTCAACTAACTGACATTCTTGGCTTTGATGACAGCGCTGCAAAAAGCATTGCCAGCATCAAATCCCAGTTGCAGGCATCGGCAGAACGTGCCGCTGCCGAACAGCAACAGCTGCAGCAGCAGCAACAACATCAACAGCAACAACCATTGCCGCAGCCGGCACAACAACAAGTTGTCTTTGTGCGGCCACGCAACATTCAGCAGCAACAACAAATGCAACAGCAATTGCAGCAGGGTGCACCACAGGCACCTCCACCACCACCGCCGCCGCCGCCCGCCCAGCAGCAGCAACAGCAACAGATCATTATACAGCAACAGAAAATCATACCAGGCAACCTACAGCAGCAGCAACAACAACAACAACAAATTAAAAACATTTTACAGCAACAGCGGCAAATAAAGAGCACACAACAACAACATCAGCAGCAACAACAACAACAGCAGCAGCAGCAAATCCAGCTTATGCAGCAACAAGAGCAACAGCAATTATTGTTGCAGCAGCAGCAACAACAACAGCAGCAGCAGCAACAACAACAGCAGCAGCCGCGTCTACCTACCACACCCACCTTGCCGCAATCGCCGATGTCAACTGGTCGACAAACGCCGCGCATGCCACAGCCAGCAACAACACCACAGCCAGTACAATCCCCACAGCAACAAGTGCCTCAGCAACAGCAGCCGCAGCAGCAAGTGCAACAGATCCCCCAGCAACAATTGCCTCAACAGCAACAACAATCGGTACCAGTGCCCCCACAAATACTGCATCAGCATTTAATGAGCAAACAGCAAATGTTGCAACAGCAACAAATGCAACTTCACCAGCAAATACAGAATGGCCAGAGCTTAACACCGCAGCAACAGGCGCTGCAGCGGCAGATACAGCAGCAACAACAGCAAATATTGCAACAGCAACAGCAATTGCAAATGCAAATGCAGCAGATGCAACAGCAGCAACAACAACCTCAGCAGCAGCAATCACCGCGAATGGTTCAAAATCGTTCGCCAGTAATGCCGCCCGGTACGCCCTCCCCATCACTGCAGCAGCAACAGCACATGGCTACCAGCAACATGCTCCCGCCACAATCACCGCGACAATTACAATCGCCAGCGCCGCAAATGACGCCACCTCCACCGCCATCACCACAAAGTGCACAGCAACATTTGCGTCAACAGCAGCAATTGCAACAGAGTCGTCAGCAGCAGCAACAGCACATGATGGGCTCCCCGCAACAACAACCGACGCCGCCGGCAATGATGTCACCCCAACAGCAGCCTTTTCAGCAACCGGTGCATCAGCAACAGCGCATGCAGCTGCAACAGCAGCAGCAACAACAACAACTCGCTCAACAGCAGCAGCAACAAAGTCCACAGCATATTTCAGCACCACAATCGCCGCAGATATCGCAAACGCCGCCAATGCAAACCAAACCACAGCAACAGCCACCAGTACAGTTACTTCAGCAACAACAGCAGCAACAACAACAACAGCAGCAGCAATCCTTTGTGCAGCCTATTGATCCAACCGATCCAGTTCAAGTGGCTCAAGTTCTCAGTCGCTCCACACTCAGCAGCAATCAGGATTCACTCATAATGCGCCAACAGCAGTTAAAGCAACAGCAGCTGCAACAACAACAACAACAGCAACAACAACAGCAGCAGCAGCAAATGCCACCACAACAACATACACCATCACCCCGACAATCGCCCTTGCATCAACAGCAAGCTTCACAGCAACAACAGCAAGCTCCACAGCAACAACAACAACAAACACCAGAAAGGGTAAGTCGTTCGCATAAATATTGTGTTTTTAAAAGTTTTTAAGAAATTTTAATCACTTATACACAGGCGCTTCAACAACAACCGCAGCCACAGCAGCAACTTCAACCGCCACAGCAGCAACCACAGCAGCCATTACAAATACCTCAGCAACTAACTCCTGGCCAACAACAACAGCAGCAACAACAACAACAACAACAACAAGTTATAACACAGCGACACATAATAAACACTTCAACGGCACAAGGACAGCAGATAATACAAAGTCATATGATGAGCATACAGCAGCAACAGCAAAAGCAGCAACAAATGCTTCAATTGCAACAGCAGCAGCAACAGCAAATGATACCTCAGCAGCAGCAGCCGCAACAGCAACAACTACCACCACAGCAGCAGCAGCAACAACAACAACAACAGCAGCTACCACTTCAACAGCAGCAGCAACAACAACAGCAGCAGCCTGTGCAATTTACGCAACAGGTTCGCATTATCCAGCAGACCATACAACAACCGCAGCAGCAGTTGCTGGGACAACAATTTGTACAGCAACAACAACAACAGCAACCGCAGCAGCAGCAAGTGCTAACCCAGCAACCGCAGCAGCATGTATGTATTTTAATTTATCGATTCAACTATTAACTATGCTTATAAACTGTTTAACTTTTTCTTAGCCAATGCAGCAACAACAACAACCACAGCAACAACAAACTCCACCAGCCATGCAGACGAAAAAATTCATCATAAGTCAACAGCAATTTAGTCAGTTGAGCGTGCAGCAGCAGCAGCAGATTCTAGCTCAGAATCAGCAAAACCAAAACGTCTTCATTGTGAACTCCACTAACATTTCACAGCAACAGCAGCAACAACAGCAGCAGCTGGTGCAACAGCGTCAACTCTTACAGCAGCAGCAACAACAACAACAGCAGCAGCTACCACAAAATCAAATTATGATGCAACAGCAATCACCACAACAACATCAGCAGCAGCAGGCACCTGTACAAATGCAACAGCAGCTGTTAAGCCAGCAGCAAAGATTGCAAATGCAACAGCAGCAGCAACCGCCGCAGCAGCAGCAGCAGCAACAAATTGTGATAAATCAACAAGTCATCAGTGATCCACAGCGCCTGCAATACTTGCAGCAGCAACAATTGCTGCAGCAAAAGCAACAGCAGCAGCAACAACAACAGCAACAGCTTGTTGGTCCGCAACAACAGCAGCAAATACTCTTACAACAGCAGCAACCAGTGATGCAGCAACCGCAGCAACCACAGCAAATAATGCAACAGGTGCTCATAAAGCAACAGCATGTGACACAGCGTACGCCACCACCGCAGTCGCCACAACAGCAGCAACAACAGCTATTGCTGCAGCAGCAATCGCCACAGCATCACACACAGTTGCAACAACAGCAGCCGCACTGGTCTCCCCAGAGCCCTGTGCCCAATCAACAAATGACGCCCACAACGCCCGGCACGCCCACCTCAACAAGCATGGGCATGCAATCACCATTGCCCGGCACGCCAACAACACCACAGCAGCAGCAACAGCCGGCACCACAATTTTTGACACGTGGAATGCGACCGCAAACACCTTGGCCCGCACAACAGCAACAAACTATAACACAACAGCAGCAGCAACCACAACAGCCGCAACAACAGCAACTCGTTCTACCGCCGCCGCAGCAGCAACAACAGCAGCAGCAACAGCGGCAAGTGATACAACTGGACGAGAAGACGCATGCGCATTTTATGTCTCTGGATGCGCATAAACGTGCCGAGTACATCACAAAACTCAACCAGAGCAAGCCACGTGTGATGCTACGGCAACAGGTTGCCTACCAACCACGTCCCGGCGCACCTGGCAGCGTTGTTGCCACACGTGCCCCCGGTCCGGGGCCTCATGCAACGTCGCACATTATTGTGCAGAGCCAGATGCCAGGTGGATTAACTCAACAGGAGCAAATGCTTTGGTTACAGCAGCAGGGTACACGTCAGGTGGTAGTGCGAGCAAGTGGTGCACCCGGTCTTAGTCCGATTACACAACAGCAGCAGCAGCAACAACAACAACAGCCTGGAGTATCACCACAGCAACAACTAGCTCAGCAACAGCAGCAACCAGGTCAACCGTTTAATCCAAATGATCCCAGTCAACAAATGCTGTTGCAGCGCCAACAGTTGCGTGTGCAACAAATACCAATGCAACAGGCGCCGACGCAACAGCTTAACAAACAGACCGTACAACTAATCGATCAGACCATTGTTCAGCAATCGCAACAACAGCAGTCCACACCTGGTACGCCAACAACGCCAGGAGCAGGACCAAATGGTGGCAACATTATGACGCAAACGTTAGTCATGTCGGCAGCAGGTAAGTCAACAGTCATATATCCTACAGAGAGTAACCAAATTTAATTATTTCTTATTCAAATTATAAGCCGATGGTCAGCAACAGCAGCAGACGCCGCAGCAGATGAATTTAAAAACAAAAACCGCATTGGCCAACATGCTTAGCAATCGGCTAAGCAACAATGGGGCACAGGTGCCGCAGCAGCAGCAACAACAATTGATTTCCATGAACGATGTACAGCAACAACAGCAGCAGCAACAAATTGTGCAACAAGTTGTTGTTAGCGGAGCCACACAACAGCAACAACAATTGATACTTCAACAACAACAACAACAGCAGCAACAACAGCAACAGTTGGTTGCCGCACAGCAACAACAGCTGCCATCGGCACCGCAGCAACATGTGGAGCCTCCGTCTGCTGCTGGCGCTCTGCGCATGATGGGCCAGCAACATAATGCTGCCGTAGGTGTGCCCGGACCACCACGCACTCAGCAAGAGCTTATGCTGTTGCAACAGCAGCAACAACAACAACAGCAGCAGCAACAGCAATTGTTACAGCAGCATCCGCAACAAATGCGTCGTGTAGTCGGCGTGCAACAGCAACAGATGCCACAACAACATTTGGTACAACAGCAAATTGTTGTCGCTCCACCGCCCAACATGCAACAGCAGCAGCAGCAACAACAGTTGCCTGTTGGTGTTGGTGTGCCCGTACAAGTTGGTGGACCATCTCATGTCTATATGCAAGTGCGTCCAGGCCAGCCGCCTATTCCAATGCCGCCACGTCCACAGTTCTATGGTCACAATCCGAATTTAAAGTTGCCAGCAGATCTCTTTCTGGTCGGCTGCACATTTTTCATTGTGGAATACGATGAAACTGATAGCGATGAGCTGCCCATTTGGCTTGACACCATACGTCAGTTTGGTGGCGACATTGAGCGTGTCTATTGTCCGCGTGTGACGCACGTGATCTGCCGAACTCAGCGGCACGGCATGGTAATGCAGGCTCTGCGCGATCACAAGCGCTGTGTGACTGCCTACTGGCTCAGCGATATCTGTTTGAAGCGACAATTAATGCCGCCCTGGCAACCATTGCATTTGCCCTTTCCCAGTCAGTTTGGCTACCGAAAGCCGCTGGAGCGCTATATAATTACATCGGAGGGCTTTGAGGGTGAGGAAGTTGTACGCCTGCAACAGATGGCCGAAGAATGTGGCGCCATATATACCTCATATCTGTCCAAAGTGAATACGCTGGTCGTCTGCAAACAATTAGATGGCAATAAATTTAGTGCTGCCAAGGAATGGAATATACCCATGGTGAATGCTTTGTGGCTCAGCGATGTCTGCATTGGCAATCTAAGTGGACTCACCCAGTATGAGAATCCCAAATATCAGCAGTACAATCTAGTTGCTCCCTTTCGCATAGAATGCAATCTGGTGCAGCATTTGTTGGGTAAGTCTAAAATACATATATGTAAATGAAATCAATTAAAATTTTCCTTCTTTAGCTGCTTGGAAAGCACCCATCAATCTTACCCAAGAGGCACATGAGCGCGTCAAGCGTCATCTCTCCGATCCCTATGCCAATGAGCAAAAGATTAAGCGACAGAAAATGTGCGCATATCAGGAGCATCTTCCCGAGCAAATTGTGTGCATTGAATATCCGCAAACAACGAAGCCGCCAAAGGTTATCTTCTCACAGGTCGCGGATGCCGAGGCGCTCAAAAAGGCCGTCGAGTAAGTACAATGAAAACAAATGCATTAAAGAAAAGATAATTTATATGTATATATAAATTTATTTGCATTGCAGAGTGCTGGGAGGCATTGTTGTTGATAGTCCTGCGGATGCAACACATTTGGTGATGACGCGCGAGAGTCGCACCTGCAAACTGATACAGGCCTGCTGTCATGTAGACTATGTGCTAAAGTCTACGTGGTTGGTGGATAGCGCCAAGGCCGGCAAATTTGTACCAGTCGATCATTATCGCATCCAGAATATACCTGTCGATGAAAATTTGCAATTTGATCTGGACGCTGTGCTGTGCGCTCCAACGCGTTCCACACTGTTTGCGGGCAGATGTTTTTATGTGACGCCCGATGTGTTTCCAGCACGTGATGAGATCATACGCATGATTGAGTCTTCGGGCGGCAAGGTAGAGCTGAAGCGACGCAGTGGTGCTGCTATTGCAGAGACACATTTGCAGGCGCCAGATTCGTACTTCATTGTTACCTGCCCGACGGACATGCATCTGTGCGCAGATCTGACGCGGCACGGCAATCCCAAGTGCCATATTGTCTCCACAGAGTTTGTGATGAGCTCGATACTGCGGCAACAGCTGGAAATCGAGCCCAATCTAATACCCTATCTGTACAACAATAACATTTCCAATAGCAGCATAAGCAACAAATCCTAGCGTCAAGCTTTATTCTTCTACCTGTTGTTGCAAGCTTGACACTGGAGTTCAAGTGAATTTTTGAAATTCTTATACTTAGATCTGTAGGCACACACACACACGCACATACACCCACACACACCTACACCCTAACTCCCATTTTCATCGAGCTGTGAATGCGAATCTAGTCCACATACATTGAAATTGATGAAAATTGGGCATATAAAAGTTATTGGAACGTTATCAAAGTGATTGGTAACATTCTTTACATATATAAACATATTTATAGATTAGGCAACCATAAATAATGAATAAGAGATCAGCAAACAGATCACCTACCAAGTCATACAAACGATCTATCACATCTATATTTATAAGAAGAAAAGTACATTTTGATATATGCATATAGTATATAAATATAATTATATATATTTTTGTAAGTTCATTAGAGTATACGAAACGTTTCACAGAAATTTCAATCGGCTGGCTATTAGAATTTTAAGCATCCCCTTTAATAATTGGATACATACATATATAGTCAACATCCAACCCAAATGTTAGTTAGGAAGATACTTAAAAAAAAATTATCAACAAATAAAACGTATGTTAACGAGAGTTGAAAGAAGGCGATTAAATTCTTAATTTTATTAAATAACAATGATAAAGATACATTTTTAATTATTGACACTTAAAATGCATTTGGAATGCTGACTTTAGTCTTAAACTACTTATTGTTGTACATGGATGCAATAGCAGGATCCTCGGTCTCGTAAATGATGAGAACATCGCGAAACTTGTCTAGCAACTGCAGCAGCTGGGAGCGACGCAAATTCTCAAAATACATAATCTCTTCGAGATGATGTTCGCTCTTGAAGTAGCCCATCTGGTATAGCTTGACCAGCAGCGACAAATCATCGACATTGAGGGAGGCGGGTATGCGACGTATGGCAGCACGATCCGCATCACTGAACACTTGCAACAGTTCCTTAAGCTTCTGCTCATCCTCCATGGAGTCGAGGCTGTCGCAATTATCAGTGCTCAACGATGCCGTCATGCTAAAGTTGGACTTGTGGCTGGACGATGGCTGCCCTGCAATATTATCCGAGGCCAGGGAGTAGTGATCCTGTAGTAGTGAGCCACGTCGTAGTGCATTATGTGGCACTGGTAATGGTTGACTGGACATGCTCAACATCGAGCTACCACCATGCAATTGATCATCATCATCACGTTGCTGATGCTGCTGCTGCTGCTCCAAGTCCTCGTCATCCTCGGTTACATTGCTAGCCTGGGCACATGACGCTGAATCACCAAACTCATCATCCGCATCGCTGGGCATGAATTGAACATAGGTGTGCAGCTGCATAAGCAGATGGTGCTGCAGCATCCAGAGAACCATTTGTGCGAGGATTCCTTGACGCGCCGGCTGTTGCAACGGCGTCGTCAAATGTCCAATCGATGTGGGCAGCGAGAAGTCCGAGATGACCTCAAACAGCGACAAGCCGGCAAAACGTGTCGAGAACTTATCCACCAGATGGGAGCGTGTGTGAAGCGGTGCATCTGGAGCTATAACATACACATTTGTCTCGCACAATGGGTATATAATAGTTGCTTTTGCCCAGTACACCAAATGGGAGACAAGTTTGTAGACATGCTCAATGCTAAGATCCGCATTGGATGCCATACTCTGCAAGCTTATCAATGGATTATATGCATCAACCAATTGCCACAGCATACGCGCGCCTGTTGGCGGCACACAATCGAGCAACTCCGCCAAGTCCACTAGCAAAAGCATGCCATGATAGGGTTTTAATGAGCGCAAACAACGATCTATTGTCTCTGGATCCACCATGCTGCCCTTCTTGTGCAGCTGATGTGCCTTTGCCGGCAGGCAAAATGTCAACGTTAGATTCTGATTTAGTGTGGTGCTCAGCAGTCCAGTGGTGCACAGATCGTTACAAATTGATTTCAATGCCTGTGCAAGACTACATCGCTCTGCAATCAGTTCCAGGATGCGATCCAGCGGCTGCTGTTGCTGTTCATCGTGAGTGCGCGCCATCTGTGCCGTCTGTTCAGTTAAATATCCACTTCGCTGCTCCTCGAACTTTAAGGCAAGCCCCAGTCGCTTGCTCAGCTCATGGTAGCACTTGACAATAGAGTAGCTCGCCTGAGCGTGCAAAGCAAAAACAATGTTGATCAACATTTGCTGCTTCTTGACCACCACTTGGCCTGCTGTGGTCCCGCTGGCAGTGGATATGGAAGCGGCGGCCAATGTTTGACTCGCAACTGCAGTTGAACCTGATGCCGAGCCTGGTACTACGCTTATCAGCGTCGGATGGCTTACGAAACGAACATCGTTTAACTTAAGTTCAAATTTTTGGTTGCACAATTGCGGCTTAACGGCAAACAGAGCAGAGAGCACATCGTCAGCAAACCCCTGAAGCTGGCCCTGACTTTGGACCTGGCCTCCCTGTGATTGGTTTTGGTGCTGTTGTTGTTGCTGGTTCTGACTCTGATTTTGATTTGAGGGCGCTTGCAGCAAGTCGTCTGTGTAAGCAACAGCGAAGGGATTCCGTTTTTTGTTGTTTATCTCTTCGCGTGGCTCCTCTAACTTTAGCGTTTGGCCTAGCGGTTGATAAGGATAACGATACAGCAGGCGATCACCTTTGCTGTCGAAATAGACTAGTATTACGGCCAATGGATTTACCTCCATGGCAGCATTTTTAATTTTTCCCCTTTTATTTAAAAGAAATAGTATCAGCTGGTTAGCAGGGAGCAAACAACAATGTGGCAACGACATCAGCTATCGATAAAATTCAGTGCTGTACAATGAATAATTATTTAATGCTCACCATTAGAGGCTACACATATTTATTAGCAGCGGCTGTAAGTGCCACAACAGTTTCTTTTGAGTAAATAGTGGTTTAACATCACCATAAAATAACATTCTTGCGCGTACACTTCAGAAAGAAGAAGAGTCGGAGTAACGCGGAGTAAGAAACGCGTTTAATCGTGTGAAATTAACAAATAAATTACTAATAATTAATAACGTGCATTGCGCTCAAGTGCAGCTTACGCAAAAGTCTAAAAAGTAATGGTGAAACGTGTTAGACATAACTTAAAATGTAGTTTTAATATTTGTCTTATAAGCGTGTTGGTAAAGCTGAAAAACACATAGGACGTGAAAGGTAAAATGCGTGCGAAGCGTAAGTGGAAGCGAGATGCCATTAAAGTTTTGTAGCAGCGGTCTATATTCATACACTGTATATTTTTAAGCGTGTGTTTGTGTGTGAGTACGAAGCGAGGTCCAAAATGTAATGAAGAATTGTACAAATCTAGTTAAACTTTGGTTATATTATAGTTTATTTGCAATTCGTTTTTTTTTTTTAAAGTGTTTTCTTGGAAGCGAATTAACTTTGCATAAAATGAAAATGCATGTTGATCACTTATAAATTAAATTAGGTGTGCAAACATTGTTTTGTATTAGTTTTTTATATCGTGTTCTTCAGTATGTTTACTACCAAAAAGAAAAATAAGTGAAGCGTTTTTGCAATAAATTAAAACCAATTTTGTGTATATGAGCGGCAATATCCGCGTATAGATTTTATATACGTATGTACGTAGGTACATATTTCGGTGGCGCCGTGTGTGTACATGCATATATGTATGTATCGACGAACAGACAGAAAGACATAACGAATGTACGTACAGCACTATAAAGTACACTGTGGAATGGCAGGCGCAGTAGTAATAGGCTAAAGAAAGACAAGGTAGAAGAAGCAGTAGTGCGAACAAAATAAAATAGCCGATAATAGGTAGGATTTGTGCTAGTTGGCATGCCCATGTCTACATGTTAAAACGGCGGCACTATATGTAGCTGTCGTAATAAAGGTGCGCGCGCAGCACCATGAAGTATAGTTATCTCGCTTCGACACACGCACAGTATGTGTTTTCGTGCGCATTTTCAATGTTTCTTATGCCATTCGTATTAATAATAAAATTGATTAATCAAAGTGAAAACGTTTATTTAAGCTGGCAACAAACGTTGAATTAACGTCTCGACTTACAACCAAGAAACCAATTGAGAGTGCGTGCGTTTAAATTTTGTGAAAATGTATGAAACCCGAAATCATAAGCAATTGTTTGCAAAAAAACTAATTTAGTGACAATAAAAAAAAAATGCGACCGAAATTCGAGCTTGCCATTTAAACTTGTGTTGTGAATAATGAAGTGAATCAACATATACATGCACGGTGAGTAGATGCAAGTGGTAAAAACAAAACAACCTAGTAGCGCGCGCAAATTTACTAGTATAGGCAGTTAACTTAGTTTGTTAACATCAACTACATTAACCAGAGCCAAATAATGCAAGGAAATTTTAGTAGTGCTCCGACATAAGTTATTTTACTGTCATAAACGTTAATTTTGTTAAATGAAGTGTTTGTTATTACAGTGCTGTTGTCATTTTCGATGTTTTTTTCGCTCAGTGGGTCGCCATATTTAATTTCGAACTTCTCTTAAAGCACCTATATTGCACCCGCTCTGCCTAACGTGCCTAACATATAGCTTGCGCGTTCGTTTGTTTTGCTTGTGATTTTCTTTTGTGCAACGTGAAGTTAGCTGTGCATAATTCCGCTCCGCAGCGTTGCCATCTCTGAAAAATATAAATAACATATAAATATGTATTTATACTTGCAAATAATGCAAAGGAAATAAGAAAGCATGAAGTATAAATTTAGTATGAAAATTTTGTTGGTTTATATGTTCATGTCCGTTTATACGTATGTCATCAATTCATTATAATTCAACACATGTGAGTTTGTAGCGTGCTATGTACATTGCTTTGACATGCGCGCGAAGGAAGTAAAGTTCATATTATTGTTTTTAATATTATATAAATCAAATTTCTTGTTTGCTTTGCAAGTACTCAAATTAAAGAAGTTGTCAATATTCCGACATATAAAAACTTAATTTTTTGTAAATTTCATGAACTGAACAACACTGCCGTTGCTTAGATTTTCTTATTACCAATACTTTTTCCCATTTTTGCTATACACTCCAAACGTGTGTTATGTTTTCGTCAAATGATTTATTCTTATTTCTAGCATTTACACGCTTGTACGCTATTAAGTTGGTCGCAGTTGTACACTCTTCTGGTATGTGTTTAATATGTTTATCTCTTTTTTGCATATTGCTTACTCTGCTCGCTGCCAGTTGCCCTCTTCACGCATACGTGATTTTGCCCTGCCTATCCTGTACGATTTTCGCTACTTTCTGCGGTATGAGCAAAAATGAAAGCAAAAGTTGACGGACAAGTAATTTCTATATGTTCCTTTGGTACATATGGATTTTTTGTATCCCTTAGCCCCAACAATGCAAGCACACATAAAAAAAAAAAATGTGCTAATATGAGTGTACAATACCATTCCCTACACATGACTTGTGTGTAGTTATATTCAATGGAAAAGGATTTGCAAGTTTCTAATGTTAAGCTTTACGCATGCGAATATTTTATTTACATATATGTACATATATATTTGCTCCCACAATCTAATGCCAATGGACTGGCCATATAAACAGATGTGCAAATGTCAGGCTGTACAAAGTTTATCCAATAAATCGTCAGCCTCGAAAACTATACAAACGAAGCAAGTAGCGCATACAAGCCTATAAAATACGAGCGGCAACAAAAATAAGACGCAATTAGTTGACACTAGCAACACTAGCTGGTATCATCAACGAAACCATATGCAAAATACAAATAGATAAATACAAAATGCAGGTGTGTTAGTGTGGGTGTGGGTCTGCCCGTGATATATATAATTTGCATGTACATTTACAGTTGCCCATTAGCCCAACCAATATTAGCGTTTTTGTTGTAATATCATTGGCTAAACTAACATGCATCTGCAACGATAGCGAATAGTCGATAGGCAATTTTAGTTAGAAAATGTTATCGATCTTTGGCACCGATTAGATTGTTATTTAAATTTGAGGAGCTTTGCTTTGTGGGGTGACCTAACTGACAGTGCTGAACCTCTACATTGAAAACACGGTGAGTTTTCTCTCATTAATAAAATAAGGGAAAGCTTCCAGAAAGCACGGCGGTCATTCGCCGTGTGTGTGTATGTTTGCACTAAATTCCAATGTGCCTTCAAACATGCTCTTTCGCAAAGTTAGCTTATTTACACACACACTCAAATACGTGTGAGCTTGATGCGTGAATGCAATTTTTTTATGGCGAGTATCCGTGACCGTTGTGCTATTAGAATAATCTGTTATTTTCCTATGATCAGCTTTGATGTTTGTGTTGTATATGTAAATATTTATATATTTTTTACTACACATTGTGTACTGGTGTGCTTAATTGATATATTTTGTTTATTTATTTTTAAATTTATTTTGTAAATTGTGTCATACAATTTAAAAAAAAGTCGACACGAGGTATATAAACATACACACAAATCTTCAGCAGCCCAGCCCGAGCTAAAATTTGTAGTTGTTTGTGTTATCTTGGGGCTCGGCGAGCTTTGTTTGTGTGAGGTCGTTTCTATTGGGAAACACTACATCAAACGGAAATAAATTTTACACATGCTCACACATACAAATTGTATGTTTGTAATCATGCCACATTTAAATAACACAATTCACTCTCTGTAAGGCAGAAAAATAGATATATTTATGTATAAATATCAGACAAAAATAAGTTAACTCTCTGCTTATTTCATCAGAAAGGAATCGAATGAATCAATGGGATAAAAATAAAATAACTTATATTGTGTTATTATGTGAAATGCTCAATTCATTTTGTTATGTGCAAGTTCTTTTAGTTTCAAAATTATTTACATATATTCTCTAATGCAGTTACACAATTGAAAACTTGGTAACAGCTCCTGGCAACAAATATGATCTGTGGTATACATTGTCAATTTGATTTGCTTTGTAATTAATGTGGTAGAACATTTACAAATTTGCATACATGAATATTTACAACACAATACGCCCATCATGGGGTTACATAAGCCCATTGACTGTACAATTTAATTTATTTTTTTTCGTTTTGCTAATTTCTCTGTTCTTTTTTTCTTTACAAACTTGATGTGATTGCCTAGGAATAGAAGCAAAAATATTTACGTATACGTGTATGTAGTAGATGTTGCCTCTGTCGCATGTATAAAATTATATTTCAATAGGCGTAATTCGCCGTTTAGTGCAGTGGCAGTTCTTAGAAACAACCGAGCGCCAAGTGCATGCCATACGAGAGACAACAACTAGCAATAGATACCAAAAAAAAAAAAACAACGACTACAATGCAGTGGCGAGTAAGACGACGATATGTCGTCGACTGCTATGAATGCCGCGCCGGATGCCAAGGCAAAATTAGTGCATTCACTTTTTGCTTAGGCAACAACGACGAAAAGCAAAAGCAAATCATACTTGCACACACACACACACATAAACTTACCTATCCACACTCTGACATGCATACGGACATTGTAATTGTAAATGCGAATAGCTAGGTGAAAAGCAAATACTATAAAATAAGAGAAACAAGATGTATGTACATAGCAGGAATTCCGAGTCTCAAACACTGCACTTGTGACTGGGCTAATAGCTAACAAAGAAGAGAAGCAGAAATAGAAATGCAAAAAAAGAGTTTGCCGATTTTTCCCAATTTTTGTTGAGACACAAATTGAAAGCATTTTTGTGATAGGTGCATTATGATTGATTAACGATTTCAGTTCGTGTTGCCAATGGGAACAATGACGCAGGATAACAGGTTTTATTTTCTATAAACCAAATTCACAAGTGCAATCTGCTGTTGTTGGTCTCTAGACAAGCGACCCATTGGGTTGAATTGCAATAAACCCCACTGTGGTCGCACACACGCATACATATGTAAACAATGTCAGTTCATAACGTCTCACTAGGTTTCGCAGCTTTGATGTGCGCGGCTTTTTTGTTATTGCCTCTTTCTCCATTAAAGAGCTGGTAGCTAACTAGTCGATTTAAGTGTATACTGTTTACGTTGTCCGCAAATGCAGCCACGAACAGCATACAAAGTGCAAACTAGAGATAAAAATATGTACATACCAACGAACAAAATTTGTGGTGCGCATGCGTCGTTTAGGTTTTGGTTGTTAGTTAAATTACATAAGCTTTTAAATAAAGGCTGGCAACGCTACGTCCGATAAGTTGAACAAGGCCAAATGTTAATCGATTGTAGCATTTGAATTCGTTTCTATGCATTTTGTTTAATATATATTTTTTACAAATTTTCTCATTATTATTTTTGATTTTATTACAGCAAATGGAATATACAACGAACGATTTTTTGACGTTTTAAAAATTTGAAGCAGTTTCGTTGTGCTGGATAACAACAAGAACAAATAAAAAAAAACAATACGCCGGAGACAAAAAATAAAAAAACAGACAACAAGAACAACGAGAGCAGGCATACTGCAATACTAAGGAAGAATCAGTAGGCGCGCACAATTAGGAAGCGTGTCGACTCATTGTAGAAGAGAAGAGGAGTCAAAGAAATAATAACTCGCATCGTTATGTTTGTGATGGCTAACAATGTAATGTGGCACAGTGTTAAAAATCGTATTTGCAATTTGAATGTGCGCCGCCCACTATTAGAAGCCGCCAGCAGCGGTCAGCAGGCAAACGCCGAAGAAGAATTAATTTCTGGTTATGTTTTAGGCCCCCAAAGGTTTGGGGGCACCATTACTAGCAGAAACAGCAGCAATAGTAGTAAAAGCAGCGCGACGCGGCAAAAGTCGCAAAATCAACAGCTACAACGGCGGCCGCAAAGGCAAAAGCAGCTTCTAGTGAATAGTAGTGTTGTGAACTGCCAAATGTAATAAACACAGAAGCAGCAACTAAAGAAGAAGACCAACAAAAACTTAGCACCAGTAAAAATAAAAACACAAAAATTAACCCCGCTCCCAATTTGTCTAAAGCTTAACAGTTTAGTTTTAAAACGATTAACAGCACATGAATTTAACAAAACAATAATAAAAAAAATAAATATATATCGATTTTCAAAGCGATACAAAATTTTTAAACATGCCCATGTCCACTACACACGACACGGTCTTTGTGGAACCCGTCGTCAGCAGCGGCAGCGGTAGCAGCAACAGTATCACCATTAACAGTGCCAGCAGCCGAATTGCCCTTAGTGGTCCACATCAGCAGCAGCAGCAAACGCCGCATATTGTGATCGATGGCAGTAGCCTCTCAACGCAGGCGCAGCTGAAGCGAATTATGCAGCGGCGCATGTCAATACAGACGCAGCCCACACAAAAGTACGCGGTGCGTACGACATCAGCAGCGCAACAGCCACTTATTGCACATCAACAGCAGCAACAACAACCACAGCAACAACATGAATTGCTTAATCCGCAAATCTATAAGATTGTAACTACCGACGGCAGCACCAGCAATGTTATTATTGATACCTCTGCATCGGCGCCGCCACACAACTCCAAGCTTTTGCTAAGTAATCTCACGGTGCTATCCAAACAAGCGCCGTCCATCTCCTCCCAGTCACAGCAACATCAGCAGCAGCAGCTTAACTATGTCAACGCCAAGAATTTGCCCTATGTAACAGCGACGCCAGCTATTAAGCAGCATCAGCAGCAGCAAAAATATGGTTCCCTCAGTGCATACAAATCGGCGGGTGCTGCAAGTGCAACAACTGCCGCTCCAAAACAATTGCAAAGCTATGCACAGGCAACGCAACAGTCAAGCAATGCAACGTCAGCGACGCCGGTAATGCAAAAAGTGACGTTGGGCTCCCGTGTCGTAACTCGACTGCAATCGTATGTGCCGCCCCAACAGCAACAACATCATCAGCAACAGTCGCCGCAAATCATTGTGCAGCCAGCGTCAGCCGCAGCGCAACAGAAATATGTTAATGCTGCCATCAATAGGCCGGCAATAACGACTGCAGCGAGCAGCGTTGGCAACAATACAACTGCTGCGCTGCTCAAGAAGGCTAATCAAAAGATAACGGTTAAAAGTGTTGGCAATATGCTACAGCACCATCAGCAACAGCAACAACATCAGCAGCAACAACAACTAAAAGCATTCATCTCATCACAGCAGGCAGCAAACAAAGCGGGCATAAAACCTAAATTTGTCAAGCAATACAACAACGTTGGAGGCAACACAACCACCACCACCACTGGACTATCCATTGCCGCCGTTCCCCAACAACAGCAGCAGCAACTGCAGAATGCCTATATCAAGCAACAACAGCAGCAGCAACAACAACATCTGGGAGCCACAAAAGTGGGTGTCAGCAAATTGACCACAAGTAGCGGCACAAAATATGTTTTGTCCCAGCAGCCACTGCAACAGTTGGCCGCCAATTTGCCGCAGGGCACGCAACTGCAACAAAAGACAACAACAACAACTGGTGGCAACAACGGAGGCTACATACTACAGCAATCAACACCCGGCGCCATTAAATTTGTCAATTCTCATGGCACTGTCATACAGCAGCATCAGCCTGTGGCTCAGCCCAAGCGCATACACTACAACAGCAGCAGCAGCACGGACAGTACCACAGATCATCATCAGCAGCAGCACCAACATCACCAACACCACCAATCATCGCTGATCACTGACGATGTTATGATTGTGAATGGCACACAAATGACGGATGAGTTATCGGCTCGCATCTTGCAGAGTATGGCCCAAAAGTCATTTAGCCAACAGCAGCAGCGCTTTCAGCAACACACGGCAACACCAACATCTAATGCAAGCATGCCGCCGCCACTTCCAACGTCAACGCAAACGCCTACGCAAATCATATACGGTGGTGGTGGCAGTGGCAGTTGCAACAATGCATCAACGCCAGGCAATTTACTATTGACGCATTATCAAGCTGCTGCAATGCCGCCTAGTTCATCCACAACAACATTAACATCATCATCATCGTCATCGCCATCCATATCGTCCGCATCCACAGCCACATCATATCTTGCGGTGAGCACATCCACTACGCCTTCGGTGAGCATCTCATCGCATGGCTTTGCCAGCGGCAGTGCCGCAATGTCCTCGTATATGTCAGCAACGGCGGCGCGTCGTCAATCGGTTAGTGCACCAAGCAGTCGAGCGGCATCGTTGGAGCGCAAGCAGCAGCACCTGCAACACGATGTTGTGACAGCTACATCTATTATTCGAAAACCGCCACCCAATGCGGTCGAGTATTATAAGCACAGGTGAGAGAGTTACTTTGACATCAAATTAGCTCCACTAGCTATTAGTTAAGGTAGATTAAACATTTTATTTCAATCTAGTAAGATTTTAACGCTTTGACTTTTGACAGACTGAATACAACTTGTCAACAAATGAAATTAATATTTTGTGTTTTGAGCATAAATAGAGACAGATTCAGTATAAATTTATCAACGAAGAATTTGAAGCACAACTATTTACCCATAAAAATTTTTTTAATTCGCCTCTTCGATTAAAGCCTTAGCAACAGTACCAGCAATTTGAGCAGCCTTCGCAATAGCATCTCGAATACGAGTCTGAATACAGCGACAACGTTGGGCTCCCCAGTGACGCCACAACTAACTCCTGTGCAAGTGGACGCAACAACGCTTTTAATGAAGCCACATCTGCAGCAGCCACTGCAACAACAGTCACAAATGCAGCACCAATTAAATGCTAATGAAGAGGAACTGTACATTGAAGAAGTGCGTCCAGTGCCAGTGCTTACGCAGGATTTGCGCCTGCAGCAGCTGCATGCTATCATGCAGGATCACACGTATGCACAGCAACCACAACAGCAACAAGCAGCTGCCAATGGTTCCACATCCGCGCAGTTGCAACAGTCACAGCAATGGTCACTTGGTGGCATCGGAGTAACAATGCCAGGTGCAGCTCCAACAGCAGGCAACTACACTAGCTACTACCAACAGCAAAGTAAGTTAAAATTTGGTTAAAAAAATACGAATATCAAGCTAAATTCATTTCGTTTTTTGTTTCCTGTTCAGTTGGTCGCCAATTAGATGACGATGCTCATTCAGCAATTAGCGGCAGCTCTCGCTTGGCCGGTGCCGACATTGATCCCGGCGAGGAGACAGAAACGGCGCCCGAAGCAGAAGCAGAAGATGATTCTGTGACTCGCTGCATTTGTGAACTGACCTACGATGATGGTTACATGATCTGCTGTGACAAGTGCTCGTAAGCATTGATGACTTCCTTAAACTTATAAATACTTTTATAAATTCAAATATATATTATGTTTATAGCGCCTGGCAGCACGTTGATTGCATGGGTATTGATCGTCTGAATATACCGGAAGAGTATCAGTGCGAATTATGCCAGCCACGTCCTGTAGACAAAGTTCGAGCTCGTGCATTGCAGCGTCAAAAGCGCAGGGAGCAAATGATGCTGGTGGCTTCACAGGCCGCAAGTGGTGCAGCCGCTGCAGCAGCAAATGCCGCGGCCGCCTCAGCTGCAGCGGCAGCTGGTGGTAATCCTATGGGAGCTGTAGCCACCGTGGGTCCAGGTGGAGCACTTATATACCAAAACCAAGACATTCAGCAGCAACAACATCAACTGCATCATCAACAATTTCAGCAACAGCAGCGACTTGGAGCTGGACCCAATGGCGGATTCGGCACAGGTGCTGCCGCTGCCGGCGTTAATAAGAAAACAAAGAAAACCAAAGATGGCTCTGCCGCCGCACTCAAGAAGAGTAAAAAGAACAATGAAAAATTGGCGTCTGGCCCTTCTACTGCTACCACAAAAGTCACAAAGAAGAACAACAAGCGCAAGAGCAAAACAAATGCAGATGGTACTGCTGGCAATGGTCCCGCCTTAACAGCCGCCGAGAAACACGCAGCAAATATGCGTCAATGGATCGAACAATATGAATATGCAGTGACCAATCATTATTCACCAGAGTTGCGCGCTCGTCTCCATGCCATACAGAAGCAGCCCAGTCTGCTGCAAAGCATCCAAAATACGGAAAATAAGTTGTTACGTCAAGTTGCCAGTGGCTGTGCCAGCGAATTGGAGAAGCGTGCCCAGTTGATACCATATGCGGGGGCAAAGGTGCTAATCAGCAGCGTCGATATTGCGCCGCATGAACCCATCCATGAACTGCGGGGCAAGTATATGCTAACCACACAGTTCCGCACACAAAATCCCACCATCAACATGAACACACCGCCGCCAAGCAACTATTTAAATAGCTTCAAAGTACACAAGACTCCCGGGCAGTTTTTGTTCTTTTATCAGATGCCAGGAGTTGAGGCGCCAATGCAAACACATCCACATCTGGAAAGTAAACAGCCACCACCTCCATTGCCCGCTTACCTCAAAGGGCCAGAAGTGTGCGTCGATACGCGCACCTATGGCAACGACGCGCGCTTCGTTCGACGCTCCTGCCGCCCCAACGCCGAGCTGCAGCATTATTTCGAAAAGGGCACCCTGCATTTGTACATTGTCGCCTTGACGCCGATTCGAGCTCAAACTGAGATTACAGTGCGGCATGAACCACATGATCTAGCTGCAGTGGAGCACAAAAAATCGCATTCGGCTGTTATACAGCCAACAAGCACACGTTGTGCCTGCGATTTGGGCAGCGATTGTCTCTTCGCCTTGCCGCTGGCCGTGCAACAGCAACTTCAGGCTCCACCCGCCCAGCCGCGCAGCAGTCATCGCAATAAGGCAGCTGCAGCAGCAGCAGCGGCCGCAGCAGCTGCCAATAGTGCGGCAGTCATTCAATTGACAATGGGTGGCCTGGTTGGCACTAACCCAACCACCACCAATGTAGCAGTAGCAGCAGAAACCGCACGCAATCGTTCCACTTCCTCGAGTGGTGAGAGCAGCAGTCACATGGGCCTAAATAGTCCACAGTTGAGCCAATTGAACTTGGGCTTTAAGCCCAGTCCAGCATTGATGACATCGGGCACCGCGGTGGGTGGCAGCAGTTCGACATCCGCGGCTGCAACAGCTGCTGCTGCAATGCTCTGTAATAGCAATAGTAATGGCGCGAATAGCAATAATTCTTGCTCCGTTTCCATGTCTAGTGTATTGCATGATTCGGGCATCTGTACATCCTCATCTTCGCCATCGGTATCCATACCATCGCCCACACCTACCCAGCTGCAATCGCCCACATTGCAGCAGCAACAACAACAGCAGCAGCAACAACAACTACAACAGACATCGGTGCTGCAACGAAGTCCAACACAACAACAACAGCAAATATTGGCAACGCTCCCAACGCCTATGTTGCTATCGCCACAACTGCTGCAGAAACCGATACAGCAGCAGCAGGCTTCACTGTTGCAATATCAGCAGCAACAGCAACAAGAACAACTGCAGCAGCAGCAACAACAACAGCAGCAGGAACAACAACAACAGCAGCAACAACAACAACAGCAGCAACAACAACAGCAGCAGCAACAACAACAGCAGCAGCAACAACAGCAGCAACAACAGCAGCAGCAACAACAACAACAGGAGCCACTTTCAGTTATTGCAGCTGCAGCAGCAGCACAGCGACCTTTGACTACTTATTATATGCAGCCGCAGCAACAACAACAACAACACTATGCACAACAGCAGCAACAGTTGGCCGATGAGGCACGCATGGCTGTAAGCGCGCTGCAAACGTTGCATGCCACGCCCACATCGCACGTAGTAACGCCCTTAAAAATAGCTGCAACACAACCGCTGAAACAGCAAATGACACCACAAAAACAACAACAACAACAGCAGCCGCCGCAACCGCAGCTTCTACTGCAACATCCACAAGAGCAACCACAACAGCAACAACAACCAATAATCTATCAGCCAGTAGTAACGCCAACAAAAACGCCCGCCACTCCCACCAAATTGAACATTCAACAGCAGCCAATCAACAACAATAATAATACTAGTAATAATGCCAACGCAATCGCAGTTACACGCAGAACGGCAGCAAAATCAGTATCAACAACATCAGCACCGAATGCCAACAAAAATGAGACGACAACAACATCAGCCACGCCCACACCAGCACCAGCAACATCAACGTCCACACCAACAACATCAACGCCAGCCAAAAAGGATAAACCGAAATCACGCGAGGAACGGAAATTGGAGGCTATATTGCGTGCCATTGAGAAAATGGAAAAGCAGGAGGCGCGTTGCAAAAAGACAGGCGGTGCAGCTGGTGGCAATAATACAGATGGCCGCCAATTGGGTGGCAAGCAGCAACGTTCCGGCAATTCACCAGCATCGCCGAATAAACGCAATGCCAGCAGCAACTCCATCAGTGAGTCGGCGGATTCAAGTGCTATTAGCTTGGGCACGCCCACCACCAGCAACAATAACAATAGCAGAGCTAGCGGCGGTGGTACGCGACGCAACAGAAAGAAGCGTAAAGTAAGTCGCAGCTACAACAACAACAATAATAACAACAACAAACGTCGCAAGAGTCTCAGCGAATCGGATGTGGAATCGCATACAGAATCCGAATTAGCGTCACCAGCATTGCCACAACAGCAATACAATAACAACAACAACAATGTGCAACAAATGAAGCAACAGCAGCAACAATCGGCAGATCAGGCAGCTGGTTTGCTGCTGGCACTGGCTCAAAATAGCTGTGAAACCTTTGAAACACCAGCAGCAGCAACACCATCATCGTCAGTGAGCAGCGCTTGTCTGCTAATTGAGGCTGCAATGAGACCGCTGGAGCAGCAACCAATCCTACAGCAACAACACTCCGAAGTAGTTGTTAATCAATTGCAATCACCGACGGTGGGTGAATTTAAATATCCGCCAAGTGGCGCCAAAACCAAAAAGACGCTCATGTCCAGCTGGTTTCAGCAATCGGAGCAGTGTAATGAGCATCATCACCAACAACAATCTGGTCTGGACAGTCTAGTTCAGGCGGCTATGAGTGAAATAAATGGCTCCAGGGAGCAACTGCAGCAACAGCAGCAACAAGAACAAGAACAACAACTGCAAGTGGATTCATCACCAGCGCCAGCTTTGCTTAAAGTGGAACAATTTATACATCAAGTCGAGGCAACCGAACGCTCACAGATGCCCTCAGTTCAGAACAATTCATCGGTGAAGAAACGTTGGCTTCGCCAGGCCATCAGCGAAGAGACCACCGATGACACTCAGTCCCAGGCACCAGTAACACCCACACCAAGTGTATCGCCACAGTTGCAGGCACCACTGGCGCCACTGTTGCTTTCCAATGGTTTTAGTACGCCGCTCAAGAAACGACGACTGGTTGTGCTTAGCAATGGTGGCGTAGAGGGAACGTCAGCTGAGGAGCCACATATTGATGTCATTGGCAACGCTGGCGAGGAGGATCACAAGATAGAAGTGGTGGAGACCAAGATCGAAAAACTTTTGCAGGCTGAGACACAACAGCACCATCCGCAGCAACAGTTTGAGCAGGATGATGATGTCGACATACTGCGTTCACCCAGTCCGGGTGCACAACAAATTGTTGCCGAGGATAATCTGGTGAAAATTGAGCCAGAGGATACCAGCGCAGCCGCGGAGGATGTGAAAATTGATGTGGAGCGTGAAGAAAGTCAGGCATGTGACAAGTTCGAGGAGCTGCTCAAGGTTAAGCGGGAGCAGGAGGACCAACACCAACATGAGGAGCAACAGCAGCAGCCCAAACCAGAAGCCATGGACACCAAAGTGGAATCCAAGACAGAAATAAAACCAGAGGCCGTGGTTAAAGTTGCTCCTGCCAAAGTGGAGTCAATGCCGGAACCCAAACCGGGTGAATCGTTGCTACGTACATCAGCAACATCTGCAGCAGCAACAAACTCGCTTGCGGAGTCTGTAAAGGCAGCGCTGAAAGCTCGAACACCAGCGGTCAAAGAAGAGGAAGAGCCGCTCAAAAAGAAACCCAAACTGGAAACACCAGCAACAACAGCTGCAGCAATTTCAACACCAGCAACAAAAACTGTACCAGCAACATCAGCAGCAGCAAGTAGCAAAAATCTAACCGAATTAGACATTCAGGAGCGTTTATTATCCTTCCATGCGGCAAATATATCGTATCTGCAATCACGCAATAAGAAAGCAACAACCAGTAACAGCAGCAGCTCCAGCAAGAGTAACACCAACAGCATTGACTTGCCCACCGCTAAAAAGTCTAGCAAAGAGAAGGATGAAAAGAAGGAACGCGACAAGCAGCTTAAGAAATCGAAAAAGGATAAAAAGAAGTCCAAGGAAAAAGACAAGCTAAAAGCAGCAGCCATAGCAGCAATGGCCACAACTCCAGAGGCCAAAAAGAAACAGCCAAAAGTTGCAACACCCACAGCAATAATACCAGTAGCAGCAGCAATAACAGCCACAACAACAGCAACAGCGAATGGCAAAACAAAGCACAATAACAATCCCATGGAACAACAGTTGCTACAACAAACGGCATTACGACGTCGCACCATGTCCATGTGCGTTGCCCCAGTCACGCTGCCAATACCAACACAAATTCCCACAACACCAAATGCTGCTGGAACAAAGAAACGGCAAACGAATTTTGAACAAGAGCTAACCAAACCAAACAGTCAAATACTTAGCAGTAGTTTATTGCTCAATAGCAGCAAAGCAGGACCGCAAGCAACAACAGCAGTAGCACCAGCAGTTGTCACACCGACAGCAGCACAACAGCAGCATCGTAAGGAGAACAATCATCATCCGGATGCGGTTGTGGGCTCAATGAGTCTGGCAGAAGCCATTGCCAGTGGCAAGTTGACAGCCATCACGCGACGACGTGAATCCATTTGCGGCAGTCGCCAGCAGGCAGCATTCATTGCGGCAGCGCTTAAGAAAGAAAAGAAGGAGAAGAAGAAGAGCAAGAAGAAGGATCGTGAGAAGAAGCAAAAGGGCAAAGATGCTAAAGATAAGGAAAAGGAGACACCGACAAAGCTCAAGAGCAACAATCAACATCAACAACAGCTCAAGCCGATAACAACACTAAATGCCATGCCCAACAAAGCACCAACTTTAGCCAAGACACCAACAACAGCAACGCCGCTTTCAGTGCCCATTTCTGCTGCACCAATACCTGTGCTCATAACGCAACCAACCGTTGCTGCAACTCCACCAACACCATCCATGGCAGTGCCACTGGCAGTGCCAATTGTTGTTGGCGGCAGCAGCTCTGTAAAACAATTACCATTTTACAATACGATTTATGGAAAATTGCAGGATCCGCCTGTTTTGCCAGCATTGGTAGCACAACAACCATCTTTGATACCCTCTTTGCCACTTGCCAAACTCAACAACAGCAGCAGCAGCAGCATTCCAAGTTTGGCCGAATATTTGGAAGCAACAAAAACCAAAGGGACAACCGTAGCAACGCCTGCAATTGCTGTTGCACCCATTGCGCCCATTGCAGCAGCAGCTGTTATACCAGCACCAAAAACCGCAGCAGCGCCAGAAATTATGCCGCCGCCAGCAACAACGCCGCTTAAACTATACACACGCACCGCCAGTCATGATCCGCGCTTAAATCCAATGCTCACCGTGCCTGAGCCTGCACCAATGCCAAAGCGAAAGCTGTCCATAAGCGAGTATCGCATGCGGCATCGTCCCTCTGTGGATACGGCACCACCCACAACCACCCCAACGACACCAACTACACCACCAGAGCGCGTATTCGCCAAACCGGAGACCATCAATAAATGCTCGCTGCAGTCGCCGGAACGCTTTCAGTCAGCAATGCGAGAGCGTCGCAACTCAATAAGTGTACATCACAACAACAATAAGAGTAATCATAACCATCAGCAGCAGCAGCAACTGTTGTCACAGCAGCAGCAGCAACATCATCTTTCACAATCATCATCATCATCGTCACTCAAGAGCAACTTGCTCAACCCTGTGACCAATTCGGCAGCAGCAACACTGAGCACCGTGAACAGCATTCTCAGCACCGCACACAAACTACACATGTTTGATGACAAGCCCAAAGGTAAGTAAGCAAATAATATGAATAGCAACAATCAGTTTGCTTATCTAATTTAAAAATCATTTTTAAAGGCGGCCACTTTAATGCGGCGCCCACATTGCTAGAACAGCAGCAGGAGAAGATGAGCGAAAGATCGCGTTGCCTGCAGCGCACCATATCCTGTGATTCGCGTGTTATTGAGCGTTTGGGTGCTGGCCCAACAGCTGCTGGAAGCGGCAACGTGTTGGACAAATCAACAGCAGCAAGCTCTAGGCGCGATGTTTCCTAGGGGCAACAAAGCGTTCGGGTGCGCTGACGATGGGTAAGTGATAGATTTTAAAATTATTTTCTAACAAATTATTAATTATTATTTATTTATAGAGCAATCCAACATGATCGAAAACAACTACAAGGATTAACCAAATATGTTACCCAGTTTATACACTCGGAATAGCAATCCAAATCCGAATTGCATCTTAATTGTGCAGGCAAATCGAATATAGATATGATCAGCGCTCGCTTTCCTTATTTAAAAAAAAAAAGTAGGATCACATTATCCAAAATATGGCAGTCAGAAATTCTTAAATCCTTATCAATTTGTGTTTTAAACGCTATTTACTCGCTATAAATAATACTACTACTTACATACAAAATATGGAAGGTAATTTTTTATTTTTTATGTATAGATACAAAAACAAACGGATGACAACAATAGAAACAACAAACCCAAGCATTACAATGTAAATTTCCAAATGAAACAAAAGATAAGAGAAACCTTCTGCTAAACCAATTAGTAATTTAACGGTCGCGGTTTTTCGTAACAATCGAGCAACTTATATAATTTTACTCTATAGTATAATATATATAAATACTATATATAGAAATATACTTAGCGCTATAGTCTTATATAATGCTTAGATATACTGAGAAAATAAACCGTACACAAATTAATTGAAGATTTAGCAAGATGTTAACATTAAATTTCCCACATATTTTGTTTTATTTGGTTGTAATCAAATGTAGATGCATCTATGTATTAATATATACAAATTAATTATTTAATTTATTTTACACTTTTAGTTTTGTAAAGCTTCAAGAATTTTTAACCATTAATTTATACTAACTGAAATATGCAAAAAGAAAAGAGTTAACAAAAATAAAATGATACTTTTTTTTTTTAATTCAATACCTTAAAATAGTTGTAATTTTTGAGCAAAGCTACAAGTATATATACTAAACAGAAAAAAAGAAACGAAAAATCATTGAACTACCATATTTAATCATATAATATAGATAACAACATTAACCAGGCTTAAAAAAACGCAAGCAATACTATAAACCAAAATATAAAAAAAAAACACAAAAAAAAGGAAAAACTGTAAATAAACTTTTGCAAACATTAAAGCGAACATCATATTGTTAATTATTTTTGTAAATAAATATACCACGTAAAATAAATTAAGTTATTTTATTGATAGCTTAAATGCAAAAAAGAAAAATATAAAAAAAAACAAACAAACTCAACAAAAACAAGAACAGAAAACACAAAAAACGCTACTTTAGCTTGTAAGTTGAAACATTGAAAGAAAGAGTACAAAACGCGAGTTAATTGAACGTAATTAATATTAAGCAATATCTTAAAACAAAAATATTTTGATTAATGTACATAGCAAAAAGGCTTTCAAGCAGGCCATCGCGTATTTAACCCTAAGTTTTTCCCTAACAAGATGCCACTTGTAATATCCCAGCAAATTTCTATTAAAGGCTACTTTTGATGCTCATCTCCTTCTTTTCACTGCTCCTTTCAACAAAACCTTGTCAGCAAACAAAAAATATATTAAACAAAACCATTTGACCCTGTGAATATGTATATCTAATTCAATATTTAGGAATTAAAAACATGACGAATCCAATGCAAATGATTGGATACGTTTTTAAAACCATTTTTTTTTTTTTTTTAGTGATAAAATTAAATTTAGATTTTGTGCATAACAAAAACAAATAAGCAATTAAAATAGATTTGGGAATATATAAAAAACAAGAGTAATAATTTCTAAACCAGTTAGATTTAGTTGGGAAGCCATCATAATAAAAAATAATTCTTTTTAAATTATTTATCCTTGTTAACCTGTAAAAATTTAGAAAATAGGCAAACAAAAAAATTCTACAATATTTACATTTTAGAATTTGTTATTATTTCTTGAGGTTTTTTTTTGTAAATATATAACTATACAAACTTTATTTGTAACAAAGAAATTTTAAAAGATAAAATACAGATTTATGAAGCAAATTTTATAAAACACATATTGTTAATTTATTTAAGATCTGTATAAAACTTAAATATATATTTAGATATACATAAAAAAGTAAATAAATAAAAAAAAAACATTTCGTAATGCAAATAAAGTATAAATTATTTCAAAGGAAATTCAATATATTTAATCATTTTTACTGTAAAAAAGGTATTTGCATAATTTTTAAGTGCGAATTTGAATAATAAGAGTAGTGTTTTTTAGCCTTAAACTTTGGTTTAACTGATGTACATTAAATATGTTAATTATTTACTAAAAACCAACAAACAAACACACAGATACAAACATGCGCGAATGTTTATAACACTTCCGTCTGTAA
This sequence comes from Scaptomyza flava, assembly GCA_030179655.1. Lineage (NCBI taxonomy): Eukaryota > Metazoa > Arthropoda > Insecta > Diptera > Drosophilidae > Scaptomyza > Scaptomyza flava. Next base: position 5,418,247 of record JARNME010000404.1, on the reverse strand, counting down.
AATACATTACAAATTGAATTCGTAAGATTCTTTAACAATAAAACAGAAAACAAAAAACACAAATAAAACTACAATTAAAAATGGAATTAATTTTTCAATGGAACTTGAGACGGTTTTAATGACTTAAGAAGAATAACATATGCTTTATGCAATAAATAAGCTAATCTCATATTTCAATAACAAGAATTACAATTCCTGGTGATATGACTCCATTGTGCAGATAAAGTTAAGTTGAACAGACGGCAACTCATCTAAGCTTATCGCATTATAATAGCTGGGGTCAATGCAAAAGTCAGATAGACTCGTACATATATATGGAAAACTAAAGTCGTTTCTTCAGCTGCGATACAAAGCAAAAGACTTGGTGATTACAAAAGTGTATTGACATGTAGTTTATTGCATATTTAAAGCCCATGGGGCCACGAGAATAAAAAAGTACAAATTCGACATCGTATTAAAAAAGTAGAGTATAAAAAGAGGATAATGCGCTTTACATTTCCACATAGGTGGGCATGGTCATGACGCCGCAATTGTTTTTGCGTGCAGACATGAGAATGTAACCATCGTTGCCCCAATAAGTAGACCAGGAGTTCTTCACCAGCCAGTAGTCCTCGCCATTGATGGTGCCATAGCCAACGGCCAGCACAGCATGATCAAGTCCATTAATATCGTTCTTGCACTCCGGCTCATAGTAGACGCCATGCGAATAGAAACTGAAAGTCTTTGGCGAGGCATCAATTGCCACAGAAATTGGACCGTGTTTGAGCAGGGCCAGCTTGAAGGCATTGGGATCATTGGCGGTGACATTAACAAAGCCGGTGATGGGCGCCACAAGCGTGAGGTTCTTGACATGACAGTAGCCATCTTGGCCCAGATAGGGACCATATTCCTCCTCGGTGGGTACACCGCCAACTTGCATCATCCATTGATAGACACGAAAATCTTCGCCACCATCGCAGCCATTGTTGCCATAGCCCCAGGAGCAGTCTATAAGTGCCTGTTGTGACAGTCGCACCAGATTGCCACCGTTTTTCAAGAAGAAGGCGCCCTCAACATGACCAATGGTGCCAAAAGACCAGCACGAGCCGCACACGGATTGATCTGTAAAGCAGAAATTAACATTTTTGAAGACATTCACTAAATATGGCATTAAAATTGAAAGCACCTTTTACAGGACTGACAGCTCCATATAAGCGCCAATCGTATTGGCTGGGAATTTCATCCTTATGTTTGTTCACATCATAGGGGAAGGGTTTGCCAGTGTTGTAACCACCAGAAGATTTGTAGCCGCGTCGTGCCTTTAGCTCCTCCTCGCTCTTGTCAGCCAAATGATTGACGCCCAGCTTGTAGGTCAACTTAGCGCGATTCTTGGAGTGAATGTAGCGCAAGTTTTGGCGGAAAATATTCTTGCGATGCTCGTGCTCCTTTTCGTGGTTGTAGTCACGGCCATGCTTGCGCTTAAAATTATCGAAAGCGATTTCCACATGCTTGTCACTACCAGAGATGAACTCGTGCATCGGATTGAAGGTGGCAAAGTGATCAGTGCCGGGTCCAGGGAAGCCAGTGCATGTCAAACTCTCATCGATTTCAAAGACTTCATTAGGTATATCATCATGCTCGTAGCTATCATAATCCAAATAATAATGATCATAATGGGAGCCCAATAGCGTATTATAGCCACGCATCTCGTAGCGCACAGGAATTGGCATACGGCTAGCTGGATAATGTGGTGACTTCTTGTATCGCACCCACAACGTATACACATTCTTCTTCTCCCCAATAGTCTGCTCCAAACGGAACTTGTCGCACGTAAAGCCCAGGAATGTCTCGGTGCCAGCCAATACAAAGGGTTTGGCATCGGGCAAAATGCTTTGAATTTCCACAGCCTGCTCTGCAGTTCCATTCACCTGAAGGCAACTCAACTTATTGAGCTCATCCCTGGTCGTAATAGGAGCCAATTTCAAAGAGGTGCCATATTGACCCTCGCCAGCCAGCTGATAGGTCTTCACCATGCCGCCATAATAATCGATGCGAGAGCGTCTCGTATTTTTATCGTACCACGCATAAAAAGGTTCCGCTATCTCTGCATATGGTATATAAAGAGTGCCCTTCACTATATAATTGGGATCCCAGCGAGGTGGCTTAGTACCAAAAACTGTAAATTAAGCGAAAAAGACTTAGCAATTCAGCAAAACTTTGCGGTAATCGGCAGCCATTGTAGTACATACACATATATTTATGTACTTATGTATATACATATGTACATACATATATACATCACGCTACGCTTTTTGTACACACACACACATACAACAAAGAAAAAAAGCCGCTTAGGAAATCACGCTTACTTGTTTCGCGTTTTTAAATATTGCAATTAAATAATATAGAACTTACCTGCCAGTGCTAAGCTGGCCAGCAGCGCTAGGTTTAACCACAATCGCATTTTGCTTATTCTTTCCCTCTGAGTATATTTATACTACGTACTTGCACTCTGCTCTTAGTAAAATGCTTGAGTTTTGACAGACGAAAACTTATTGAACTAATTCAATGGCACATCAAACGACGTAAGCTCGCATGAGCAAAGAGAGAGAATAGTTAACAACAACAGCTGTTACGAGCTAACATCGACAACGACCATTTAACATTGAACATCGATCGCATTAACAGCATTATTAACAGAGTGTGACCAGCTAGCGGACAAAATAAATGTCAAGAACCTATCAAGTACAGAAGATCGGTGAAAATGGCGCGTCTTATACCGCAGTATAAGAAGATTTGAATTGTCAATCAGACGTACGCGCGTATTAAAAAGCTAATTGGCAATTGATTGCCCATTATGTCACTTACTCTCTCTCCGCATGTTATCTGACGCACTCTCACAGCTGAAAGCGAGCCTTAGGGGCTGCTGGCTGCCCAGGACCCGAACAGACGCCAAACAACCACCAAGCGAACAGCATCGTCGTCATCATAACACAAATTTGCTGTCCCCGTCCGTGCAGTGTCAGTGTTCTCAACAATACACGAGTGAAAAGTGCACAGCTACAATAAAGCTACATGCATACATATGTATTAATAGTATAAGTGTATGTGTGTGTGTGTCTTGGTCCCAAAAAGTGCTATAAATGATTAAGTGCGATTAGCCGACGCACAAGACGTTCAATTGCATTGTGAATTAAAGAAAGCAAAATGTAACCGTATAAGTGCAAATAGCAACAAAAATAAAAATGCATTACGCTTTTTTGTGAGTCTGTGTGTGTCAAATGTGTTGTGCATAACATAAATAACAAAATATAATCAATAGCTATTAAACCGTTAAGTGTTATATGCGAAAGTTGCGTATTCTATCAATCATAATTGAAGTATGAAAACAAATTGAAACCGAAGCCGTAAATGAAAAACAAAATAAACCAGAATTTCAACGTTCTTAAGTGGTTAGTGATTTTGTTTGTTGTTGTTTATCACCTTAACATTCCTATTTTTCAAATACAGAAGTATATATATTTTGTTTACAAACGTAATTGTCTTTTATATTGAAGTATTTGACTTTTTCTGCCCTCAGCAGGGCTCTTGTTATGTTTTCCAAGAAATTTCAATTTACATATGATAAAGCTCGCCCAATCACAATTTAAATATAACCTATAAATTGATGTTTGATAATTCCTGATACAAATATTTTCTACCGAAACTTGCATAATTTTCAATTAACAAAAAAAAAAAGCTTCAAATGCCATTTTATATAATCCAAGCATTAATTACCAAATATTACACGAAAGAGGAATGGAATTTGAATCCTGTTTTCTTTTAAAATTGTTCGTCCGATTTTATTCACAACTATATTCCGGGAAACGTCGTTTAAAAACTTAAAATAAAAGTACTTTGCCTTTGCCATTGAGTGCACTTGAAGCAAAGTATTTTACTTATGCATGTATGCCAGTGAGTGTGTGTGTTTGTGTGTGTTTATGTGCATGTGTATGTGTGTGTAGGTCGCTGTGTGTAACCTACATTTTAAACGACGAACATACATACATATGTACATATAACAAGTCAAAAATCCGTGTCCGAAGTCCTAGTCGTTTGTCGTAGGCGCTGACGAAAAGGTGTGGGAGTCGAAGGCTCATACCAAATTTTGCTTTTATCAGTGCCTAAAGACACACACTCATCACACACACTAACACAAACACATACAAAAATGCATGCTTCACAAAATCTTATATACCATTAGCTTACGCTGCTCTCAGCGGGACGATGCGCACTCTCACGAGAGTCACCGCGGCGACACACGAAATGAGTTCGTTGCGTTTGCTGCTTCCGTTACAAAATATACCAAACACACTCCCTCTCTCTATCTCTCGTTTTCACTCAATCTCTCGCATTTGAACTGTTTTTGTGAGAGCGCATTGTCCACCAAAACAGCGATATCTCACCTTACTGCCGCCTTCCTCAAGTTTTTTGTTGGTGTGTGAGGGCTGCATTGAATTTACGCTTTTGCTGCGCCATTAGAATTTTAACGCAAACCGTTTCGGCTTTTTCTTTATTGGCTAGGCAAAAAGGCGTCAGAATAAATGCGCTTATGTATCGCATTTGTCGCAATTATCCTGTTTCAATCAATGTTTAATGCGAACACACTTAGTTACATAAATAGTGCGCCCAGAGCCTTTCATTAATGTAAGTTTAGCTTATAATTAAATAATAATCAAATTACGTGCTAGTGACGCACTTGGTAACTTTCTTAAATGCATCAAAGTTGGCATTTGAAAAGTTTCTTGTTGTATCAGTTTTTACTTTTAGTTTAGTCGTGTTTTGGAACATGTTATTGTCTAAGTTTTCATGGAAATAGTTTAAGCATTTTTATCAGAGTTTGAGTTTGACGAAAAAACCGTTTTCAAGGTGCTAAATAGTTTTATATATATAACTAACCTTTTATTTAATATTTGTTTTGGATTTGTTCCTTAAGAAATTATTTAAAAAACATTCTAGTGCAATAAAAACAAATTTGAAATTATTAAAAACTTGAAGTCTTAATTTCTTGATATGAAAAACCTATTATAAGAAGATACTTAATAAAGCATAACAATAGAAAATTCACTTAAGATTGTGTATAGATAAAAAAAAGTACAAACAAAACACAAGCAGAAGCCCACTTTATTAGGTATACGAATAGTAAGCTATTTATATGCCATTCCAAGCATTGTTTAGAGCACATTATCGCAGTTTCCTCTTAAGGCATCAGTTACAGATATTAACGTTGGCACAAACACCGAGTGATTGGGAGGAGGGGGTGGTAGAGACAATAACGATGATTCAGACTGTTGCCACACTTTGGCCACTAAGCTGAAGCTGCGGGTTGGCGACGTCAGAGACTGAAAAGTGTCTATACAATTGTCTGTGTGTTGTGCTAGAAGGATGCTGGGTGTGTGTGTTTTGGTGGGGGGCTTCACTAACACTACACTGGCATGCAAACACTTGGATACGAGAAGTGGCTTTTGTGTTTGCCGCAGCACATCGCTGCTGTAGATTTTTCTAGTTGGCATTGGCCATGTCAGGATGTTAGCTGGTGAATACAAAACAATGGTTCTGCCTGTTGTAGTTGTTGCCTGACGCAGTTGTTGTTATAATTACTAGTTGCTGCTGCTGTTGATACTTACTCTTCATGGATTACAGTAATTTTATATAGTCGTGGCATACATACTACACACAGACATAGATATAATCCAATTGCAGAGTGTAATTACATTTAATTATGTGCAAACATTTTAATACTATAAATATTGTATTGTAGGGCAAAATATATTTCGCTTGTTTGTTTTTTTTATTATTCAGCTTAACATAACTTTGATTTGAACTTTGAACATTTCCAGGAATACTTCTTAAATATTAATGAATCAATTTAAGTGCGAGATTTATTTTACTTGGGCGTTTACCCCTAAGAAATCAATATTTACACTTGGATTCCTTTATATATTTTTGCTATTTTCTATTCTTTTTATATTTCCTTTCGAATGTTTTCGACATTTTTGCATTCCCTTTCCATTCGTGCTTATTTTTATACGCATTTTAGCACATTTCTTTAATGCCCCTTCCGTTTTATATAATTTCCACGTCCTAATCCTCTTTTTCCTATCTTTCCCTTATTTTCCTTATTAATTATCTAGCTCTGTTGGGGCTTAATATCTTAGTAAATCTCTTAAAAGCCACTCAAACGAACACTAACAAATAATACGCCTTCGCTGGCTATTTCGATTGCGTGACATCTTGACATTGTGTTCCTCGTTTTCTCTTTTTCCACCAATAAAAAAACTAAGAATGGCATTCCACCAAAGAATCATGGCCATGCTCAGGCGATAAGAGACGTGGCAGTTGGAATGGGTAGTCATCAAGGCGACTGCAAGGATGTGCACTCCTTGTCAGCTGGTTGATTGGAGCAGCCATCCGATGTGGCAGCCGACAACTTTTCCATTTGTTTTCGTTTTGAAATATTGACAGCTGCTCCCAGTGAATCAGTGTTGTCAGCATACGAAAGGAACTTTTACACGAAGAAAAACATTCAATTGGCAAACTTTGTTTAAGAAACCTTACTTCAAACATACAAAAGTTATTAAATGATAATTAGTTTCAACTCAATAAAAGTTTAATATCGATTTGCAAGTTAAAACAATTGAAGAGGAATTATTTTAATCATTAAAAAAATTAGTTTTATAAAACGATGCACTGAAAAGCCTTGATTAAGTTTTATTTGATTGAATTACTTGATTAATTTTCTGCTTGTTTTTTGAGGGACCCTCGAAGCGAGTAATTTAATTTGAAATGATTTTAACGAAATATAGTAACGAAAATGTCATACATATATTCACTCAGAAGAAAGCGTAGTAAAAATAATTTTGTGCACAATCAACATTAATCATAGTTAGTTTAATACTCATGCACAAAAATATTAGTCATGCCTCGAACTGACGATTCACGGCAATTCTTATTCACCCGCATTTATTATTATTAATTGTTAAAACTGCTAGAATTCATTAACAACTTTTTAGATAAAGCTTACCGCAATATGATGAACTGCAGCAGGATTCGAACTTGAGTAAGCGGCGTCCGCTTACCCATTGCGCTTTTGCTTCACATATTTTGTATGCAGTTAGTTTCGAATTAAAATAAAAAGATTCGAAACGAAAACAGGAAATATACTAATTCTAAATATCAAGAGTGTTTGAATTAACTGTGGTGGTTTAAAATGGAATATTTTATTATAAGTATTTATTTTTGAACATTTGCGTGTTTAGTTGAATTAAATATACATAGTTAAATGTTAAATTAAACAGGGCAAACTATTTTTTTTAACTAAGTTTCAATTTCGCTTTGCTGTTCAATGTTGTTTTTAGTTGAATCATAGTTGATTTTGGGGTATTTCTTTTTTTCTGAGTGTTCTAATATCTCAATTTCCTTTTTTAAAATAAAGGATATACTGGCCAATTGGCAATACCACATAGATTGTTGCGATTGCGAGCCAGGCGAAAATAGCCAGCTTCACCCCACCTTTTGCCCCAGGAATTCTTTAGTAGCCAGTATTCTTGTCCATTCTCGTTGCCATAGCCTGCCAATAGAACGGCATGATAAAATGGTTCACCACTGCATGGCTTTGTGGAAATGCCCGAAACATAGAGTCTTTTGAAATTCTGGGCATCAAAGGACACAGCAATGGGTCCCTTTTCGGCCACTGCCCTCATGAGAGCAACTTCATCGCCATACTTAACAGACTCGATGCCTTTGATAACTGCTCCAATGTGATCTTTTTTGAAACGGCATCGACTTTGATGTGCCTCATAAGGATAAGAGCTGCGTGTATTTATACCATTGGCCTTAACGTATCTCAAAGCCTTAATTGGCTGGCCACCATGGCAACCGTTATTAGTATACGGATATTGGCTAGAGCAATCGACTAGATTCTGTTCAGAGAATTCGTCCAGTCTTCCAGTCTTTAGGAAATGTTGCGATTCCAATGTGGCAACTGTAGCAAAGGCCCAACAACTACCACATTGCCCCTGATGCCTCACTGGCGTTATAGCATTTTTGTTGCGCCAATCCACGCTCTTTGGTAGCTCGAGGTTCTCATCTGGAACATAAATACGATCGACTGGGAATAGTGTCATGTTCATTGAGGGCAGCATCTTGTCCGTAAACTCCTTGTCGGTCATATCGGCGAATTCAGTTATGCCCATTTTATAGGTCTCCTCGCCAGCTGCGTATCTTGCATTGTGTCTCTCAATCAAGTCCTTGCTGTCCTTAAAGATCTGTTTGCGCAGCAGCTCCTCTCTCTCGCTGTCATATTGCTTTTGGTGCTCCAACTTAAAGGTTTCCCATTCAAATTCAAGGCTCGTTGATTGAACGCAGCCAATTAAAGCAAACAGCAGCAAAATATAAACTGTCTTCATTGTAAGAATGCAAAAAGCGATTTAATGCAGGCTTCAATAATTGCACTCTAATTTATACCCCTGGCTTGAATATTTTTTATCAACTGACTCAGCTTTTGATTATTTTTAGTGTCCCGCATTGCAATTTCATTTCGCGAAAATGTTTATAGCAAACTGCAAGATTATCGACATTTATATAATTAAATTATGTATGGAGGTTAATTCATGATGGGTTTGACAAATATTTTTAAACCCGTAGTAAGAAAAAACCAAAAAAGAAAACTTAGTCGCATCAAAAGCAAATCGCCATAGTTTCAAACAAGTTTTAAGAAAACAAAGCCTTAAAACTTTGTTTAGAAACTCTCAAAAAACAAAACTTTTCTATTTTAATTGGACTTTGTTTTAACAAATAATAAATCTTCTTTAAGCCATAAGCAGCTATGATATAGTTATATAACTTTTGAATTTGTAAATTTGACCGTTCTTATCGCATATTTTCAGCTAAGTAAATGGGCCAAAACAATATGGAAAAGTTCTTGTAATAAATCTCCAAGTTGCATAAAGTTAAAACCCCCAAGAAAGGAAGAATATAAATAGTGCATGCAACGCATAATATTTTGGGTCAAACGTATTTGTACTGGTTCGGTTTGGCAAGGATTGAAAAATGTTCCACTTGTAATGATGATGGCCGCAACACGAACAATTTTGCCATAAGAGCAAAAATTATATTAAATTATCATGCAGCGCAGGCAGCGGCCATGTTTGCCACTTAAAGGCAACAACAACAACAACACAACGAGAGCTAAACTTGAACTGCGCTGCGTGTGGACTGAATGACGTATACTTAATATATATATACACATGCATGACGTATACGTAATATGCGCTAGTTTGCGGGCCATTTGCCAAACAACTTAACAACACGATAAAGACAAAGAAGAAGAAGAAGACGAAGCACAACAAAGCTAAGCATTGAAAACATTGAAGTGTTTAAGGTAAAGTAAAAAGGCAGCTTAACAAATCGCTAAAAGTTATGAAAAACTTGAGAATGTGCTGAGGCAGCTGCCACAAGATGAAAAAATGGCGAAGTTAACATTGCACCGTCTACTGCAGCTTTTGCAGCTGACGGCGCTGCAGCTGGCAACTAAGCAACAAAAACACCAAAAAAAACAACAACAACGCAATACCAAGAACAACAACAACAACAACAACAATAGAACGCGCATGGCTCTCTTAAGCTGGCTGCAATTGTGCCGTGGCAATGGACATTTTCTTACACTGGCCTTTCTCATCTACGGCTATTTAATGCTGCATGCCTCTGTTGCAGCTTCTGCTTCAACAACAACAACAACAACAAGGGCAACAGCTACAACAATGTTGGCCAGCACAAATCACACAACAGAAACAGCACCATTAGAATTAAAACCATTACAAAAACCAACAATAAAAAATAGCAAAGCACAAAAATTAAAACGTGATGTTGCCCCTTTATCTAATGATGATGATTATGATGCCAGTTATCCCGATGACATTGATGATATTGAGGCCTTGATTAATAATAAGTCAGGTGAGTTTAAAATAGAAATTAAAAAAAGAATATATTTAAAAGAACTTAAAAATCTTTATAATAAAAGACAAGACAAATAAACATAAGTAAACAGCGTAGAATCCCATGCCGAATATAAAAATAGTAAGACTTTCAAATATTAAAGTTTAGTTTTGCCATTGGATGTTTCGAACGAAATTTTCTTTACAACGAATTTATTTCCAGCACTGCAGTATGATTCAATTATAAATCCATTCTGTATTACGAATTTTCCCTGTATATTATAATTCCTTTTTAATTTTGTAAACTGAAACTAGTTAAGCGCTTTTATAATCATGCAGATATCCTAAAAATTAATTACAAAATTGTAAGCTAAAAAGCTAGTCATTGTTATTGTTATTATTAAAACGTCATTAGGTAGATTACGGCTTAGGCTGACCTCCAATTACGAACAGTGACCGCCAAAAAAGTCCGCAGGTTTGTCCAAACTCATATTGAATGGGCCCGTGAATCATTGCGGCTTAGTGCAGCAAAACCAAAACCAAAAAAAAAAAGCCGTTGGTAACATTAGCATATATGCACTTTATATGTAGATGCAGTCAAGGTAGTTGCCCAAATCCTCACTCTTATTCTTGTTTCTGTTTAGTCGTGGCTAGCCTTGAACAAAGGCTAAGAGCGCCAGTCAGCAGCTGTTGTGCAATTTATGAGAATTATGATCTTTGGGGAATTAATTCGCCAACTCGGCTATACTGTCGGTGTGTTTGCGTTTGTTTGTTTGTTTGTGTGTTAATGTGTTTGTGTTGACCATATTCAACCTGGCTCCAAAAAATTTGGCAAGGCAAACCATTTTTAAAGGTCAAGGAAAGCCAAACATGACCCTGTTTCAGATGCAGATGCGAGTAAAATGTTATTAAACATAGATTATCATGTTGTAACCGTTATTATTATTGTTAATAAGGCAATGCATATTAAATTAAGTTGAAATCTAATTAAAAATGTTGATATTAATAATTATTACTTTTTATGACTGCAGCTAAAGGTAAATACATTGGCGCACCATGCAATGAACTAAAATGTGATGCAAATCTTTTGCACGTCAGCTGCGATAAGGAAACAATAATGTGCAGCTGCGAACGAAATTATCCAGTGCAACTGGGACTGATAAAGGGTTGCGCCAAACGTAAGATAATCTTGTTACGTTACTAAAAATTAAATTTCTGCCACATAGCTTTCTCTCAGCATGAAACTTTGTTTCATTAAACTAATAAATCCAAGATTCCAAAAATAGCTTAAAGCTTTTGTTAACTATTTTATAGCATCTGATTGATTAGATGTTATGTCTAATATCCTGTTGTTACATTTAATTTTTGTTATTGTTTTAATTCTAAACTGTAGCTAAAAAACTGGGCGACCAATGTTTCTATGATGAGACATGCATCTACAACGATGAGAACTCCCTTTGTGTTCAGGTTCGGCACAATGCGATGTGTCAATGTGCCAGTGGCTATCATTCTGTCAGCTATACGAAGCCAACAAGGCGCATCTTCTGTACACCAGGTGAGCTTTACTCTTTGTCCTGACAGGAAATTATAGTTTATAGTTAAACACTTAGATTGGATTTATGTTAAGGTCGAAAGGGTACATCTTTACTGAAGATATTAGATGAAATAGACTTTTACTTTAAAGATATATTTTGTAATATTTATTATCCTACTATTTTACAGATCTCAGCGAGCTTAGTTCTGATTTGCCAACTTTGTTGGGTGTATCCTCGGGCATTGCGGTGTTAGCTGGTCTCATTTGCATGGTTCTGCATTTGTTCACCAAAACCAAATATCCAAGGCATCGCAATTTCGCAGATGCCAATATACCGCCGCCCATACTCTATTCCAACGATACAGGTGAACTCTAAGGACTTTTCGGAGAGTCAATTCAATTAACTAATGGATATTTCTCTTATCAATTATTCAGGCATACCATTAACTGTGCATTCAGCACGTCCGTCGTCGCGTTCGAGCATAAGATCGACGGGTTCGATAGGCTCCTATGGCAATCGTCGTGCCTCATCTGGCGGTGGCATCAGCGCTGCTGGAGTTGGGGGTAACAGTGGTGATGGTGGTGGTGGTGGTGGTGTTGGCAGCGGCGGCGGCGGCACTGGAAGCGGCTCTAAAGGCATACTGGTGTCGACGTCTCGAACAGGTGCGGCTAGATCTGCCGCCATATTGCTCATATCGTGTCACATAACGGCCGTATCGAAACAAAATTCTCGGGCCTCATCGCGTCAGACATTGGGCGCCGGTTGCAGCCAGCATTCGTCCGACAATCTTGATGAGAACAACGGTGCTGGGTCGTCGGGTGGCTGTCGGAGTTGCGAGAGCACGCTCTCAATGAACCGCCAGCTGCAGAAGCAATTGAATCATCAACGGCATCTGCTCAGTTATGAGCTGGCGCCGGCGAAGACAAAGAATCAGGATAGACTTAGGACCCTGTTGGGCATCAATGATGCTCATTTTAATCCTGATATTGATGATGATGACGATAATAATGATAATAATATGAAATATAATAATGATATTGATAATGATAATGATAACGATGGGTGCAATAGCATAGATGCTTTAGGTGGCGATTGCAGTCTTGGTGCCGGTGGTATCAGTGGTGGCATTGGTGGTTTCAACTATGGCGGCTATGGTGGTGCCGAGATGCAACATTTGCAAATTGGCGCACTGCCAACGCCGGCGAGTGAAACGCCCAGATTTGCGGTAAATCAACACAACTCATCCCAGTCATCAATCATCGTCAATCATTAGCCATCAATCACAAAACAAATCATATTAACAAAACCCCCCCAAGCGCCCAATTCGCGTAGCAACTTTTTTATTTGAATTCTGTGTAAAAAATATTATTAAACATCTATGATTGATTGATTTTATTATGATTGGCTTTTATTTAAGTGCTTTCTTCAGTGAATTACTTACTTTAAAGCTCTTTAAAATTGATTTTTGATTTGTTTTTATTATTGTTGATGTTCTTTAATGATTGATTGATTGATTTCACATTAAGTTATTAAGCACAGGGTACACAAATAACATCTAATCAAACTGCTGATTTTTTTTTGTTCCATTTCATTGGCTAATTTATTTAAGTGTACATTGGCTCATTTCAAAAATCTCATTCTCATTTGAAATATTTTCATAAAAAAGCGAGAAAAAATATCTTAAACAAAAAAAAAATACAAATCAAAAATACTTATTCTTAGTCTTTCAAACAAATCTTATGTTCTAAATGATCGATGTTAAATGTGCTTTCAAATCTCTGTATCAAATTTCAAGTTGGTTGTTTGGTTTTCTTACGTTATCGTTTACAACAAAAGAACTTTACGAAATTAAAACAATACAAATACACAATATACACTGTACAAAAACACACAATACCAATGACATCGGCTTAGTCTAGGTTCCTCGATCCAAAACGTAGTAAAAATATAGTAAAACGAAACATTTTGATGACTTCTCACACATAACAAATATAAATATGAAATGTTAGAAAAAAGTTAAAAACCAAAAATATATATATATATACCTATATATAATATTCCAGAAGAAACTTCAATAATAATGAAATAAGCATTTTATTTACGTTCATCCAGAGCCACAGCAATAACAATTATTATTACTGTGTAAATAAACCTTCAGGTTGACAATATGATATCGAAGCAATATGGCGGTGACTATGTTCCTGTTTCTAGAAATTTTGTATAACACCATTATCTAATTTTTTTTAACAAACAACATAATGCAAATTATTATGATATATACTACCTACACATACGCACACACACACACACACCCACACAGACACTTATACACAGAGCCACACTAAAATTTCCAATCTGCATGCGACCTGATATATGTGTACATTGAGAGAACAACCCCTAATAAGATATGACTTGCACACCAACCGAATCCAATAATTTTTTAATTCATTTACTGAATATATATATATTTTTAGCTTCTGCAAGCTTTAGCTGATTCTTTCTGAATGAAAACAAAAACACAAAAACCAATCTGTGTGTAAATCGTTTAAGCTTAACTATGGATCTAAATCATTTGCAACATTGCGTTCAAGCTTTATCATAAACAAGCCGCTTTTGCCATTGAAATGCATTAAGAATCCAATATTAATCGACAAACATCTTTAATTATCAGCTTTAAGTACATTGACTCATAAGTTTGTCTCAACTTTAAACCAGTTCCAAGGCTTAGAAGAAGATAGTTTGGTTTAGTTTCCTTCAAAATGTTGAGCCAAAGCACTAAAGGGATTTTTTTTGCAATGGTAAATTCGTAGTAATTCTTTAATAATAAGTTTACTCTTTTGATAAATTTTAAAAAGCAATGTTATGTTATGTTACACTTCAGCATTTCGCTTGGTAAAATTGTTAGAATAAACAGAACCAAACAATTTTCAAAAATGGTTGTAACTATTTCATTATTTTAAAACAGTAAACACTTATAATTTATTGAAAAGAAATGTTTTGAGAACTGTTATATAACTGCTTTTAAAACTATTCGAAATATTGCCCGCTTGATTTGTGCACCAAGATCGCTTTTGTTTGAGATGTTCCGAATTTGTTCCTGTTATATGCCATGCCTTCAATTTAATCGCTTGGTGGTGGCGTTTGCTCTTTCTTTCACTCTCTCTCTCTCTCTCTCTTTCTCTCTCTCCATCTAGCTGTAAAACTCTCTGTCTCTGTTTCTTTCTCACCCGCTCTCTGCTTCTGCCTCTGCTTTGATTATAATCTATTTATGTTAATCTATGCCTACAAGAATTAAGTTAAATTTAGTTTCAAATGCAAAATAAATGAAATTCGTGTTTAAACCACTTTGCAGGTTCTCGAAGACCAAGTCTAGCATCTGTGCATAGCACAAGCTCCTCGGTACGCAGCTACAGCATGATGCGATTCGAAAAGGAGACGCAACAGAGGGAGATTAGGCAGGAGATGAAGCTGCGATTGGCGCGACTACAGCAGCAACAGCATCTCACCCAGAATAAGCCGCAGATAATCATTGGTGAGGCGCTTTTGCAACATGGTGCACTGAGTCGCGTCACTATGGCCACACCCAGTCCACTAACGCCCAACTCACTGGACGAGCTGCTGCCATCGCTGGATGAGAACCAGGAGGTAAGACAAACAAGTCTGACTAACAAAGTCCTGCACGCTAATCTTTTGCAGCTTTAGTATCCACCCAGGCTGGAGAATACATATAAGCAGCTGGTGCAGCCACCGGCTAAAACATCAATGGGATCCATAGGAACTGTTAGCTCCTATGCGAATGGCTTTAATGGTCCATGCAGCTCATCGACTGAGGCTCTCTAAATGTAATGAATCAACTGTAGCTAATTAGTTTCTAAGTCATGTACTATATAGTATAAATATAAATATGCAAAACTTACTAAAGTAAGTGAAGTTTAGTTAATGCTTAATGCTAGTTGATTAAAGTTAACGTCAAACGTGTTTAGTTATAGCCAATTAGATTATGTGTAACATAGTAAGCGTCTCCTTTCCATGGGCAAGAGCTACTAACTCTAGTAAGTATTATTAAATATTATGTGTAATTTTTAAGTTGTGTGCAAATTGTATGCACAATATTTGAAATATAAATTATTCCAAACCCCTTTAAGTTTCAACAAAACAAGAGAGCTAAGGCCCTGCTTTTTGGGCAAAACTAAATTGTGTACTCAAACTTATTGTTTTATCTAAACTTGAAAAAAAATTTATATTCTTCAAAAACATTCCTAGGTTATTTTAAATATTTAATTTATAACTACGACTTAATTTTTGCATGCATAAAAAACATAAGTTCAAAGATAAAAGTTTTTACGTCATTTTCCATGCTCCACTACATACAAACCTTAAAAACGATTAACGAGGATTTAACAAATTTTAATCCCAAACAATAGCCGAATTGCTTAGCTCAAATATCATCTCAAGGTTTAGATAATCTTAAATCACACATACGCAATCGTAAAAACGTATTATGTATTCTAGATTATAGGTTTAGATTCTAATAAAATCATTAATAAAAGTCTAGCATAGTAAATTGTTAATGTGAGTTTAGGAGTGGGAGTTCCCCAAAGTTTAGTACTGATTAAATATACGCAAATGAATTTATTAAATCGGTTTATATACAGTTTATATATACATAATACTTATCTAGCAATGGCTACGAGAAGGAATGAAAGAAGGAATGTTTACCCATGGCAAAAACTAATATTCACCATCAATCGATAAATGTTAATACTACGATTATTTGATTTTTCAAGTTTTATCTATTCTGAATTTCATAAATGTTTTGTACATAAGACATGGGTAATTAAGAATGGAAATGTGAGCTCAGCTAAAAAAATTAATGTGTGTATAAAAATGTATTTGTAGGACTAATATAGTCTCGAAAATAGTTTAGTATAGTATAGTTCTTGAGTTGTAGTTAACTCTAAATGCATATATGTATATGCCGATGATATACAAATATTTGATAAGATTGTAAGTTAAAGTCACGATTGACAGCTTTTGCAGTGTTTGTTGTACAAATTGTATCTGTATTATCTACCAAAAATATAAGAAAACTTAACGAAAGGGATTCAGTAATATTGATCGCTAAACTAAATATACATCTATAGAAAAGTAGTTAACAATGCATCTGATATTCTTATAAGGATAGTTGTCCTGTTTAGCGAATTATATACTGATATAGTATATATATAATTTTTGCATTTTCTACAGCGGAGTTTCAACTGAACACAATAAATGATTGAGATGAACTATAAACTAACCAAACAAAATATTATTACAAAAATACAAACTTATACGTAGTAGTATTTGCCTAAATGGTTGTTAAAAAAAAAAACTTATGTTCAAGTTTTTATTAGAGTTACAAAATGTTAAAGCGTTTATACTATACATTATAGTTATTTGTTTTAAAATCTGTTCAAGCTGTGCTATAAACTATCAATGTGTTGTTTATGATTAGCATTGTCTGTTACATATCCTTCCTATTGTTGTTATACAAAGTAGAAACATATCCTAATTGTGCAATTGTAAACTCTAAAAGATCAGTTGAGGAAAGCGTCAAGTTTTTATTTTTTAGTTTCTATACAAGCAATATATATACATATATATATATATACTTTAAACTACCACGATTGGAAGTATCAGTATTATTATATTCTTATGTTCTTGCACTGATCCAAAATGCTGATAAAAACAATCTCAGACTCAGTAAGCATTATGTACATAAAAATATATATATATAGAAAATCAGTTGATCAACGATTATACATAATAATAAAATAGTTTATCGGATGAAGTACTCGCAGCATCTATAGACAAAATGGCAGACAGACTCCGTAAATTTGTGAAATAGTTTTAAGTTCTGAAAGAAAAATATAATAAAAACTAATGCAAGTTTGTACAGTAAAGAAATTAAATACGCTATTTAATAGAGGTGGCTAAATTTTATTAATTTTAACTTATTGAATTTTGGGAGGCTTTGGAAAGTTTCTATTTGTTTATAACATTTTGCTAGGGTTAACAACAAACTTGTAACAATGAATTTTGAAGTAGTTAGTCAACTTCCTCGATGGTTGGACCACCACCGGTACCAGAAGAGCCACCGCCACCATTTGAGGCGGACGAAGGTGGTGGTGGCACATTGCCACCTTGGTAGAGCCTGGTCATAATCGGATTACATATGTGTTCCAATTCCTGTTGCTTATGCTCGAACTCCTGCTTCTCGGCCAGTTGATTGGCATCCAGCCAGGCAATGGTCTCATTGCACTTTTGCTGGATTGTGTTGCGTTCGGAGTCACTGATGCGACTGCGCAGTTGTTCATCCTCAAGCGTGGAACGGATCTGAAAGCAATAGGATTCCAATTGATTCTTAGCATCGACTCGCTGGCGTTGCAAATCGTCCGCTTGACGATAGGTTTCAGCATCGTTGACCATGCGCTCAATGTCCTCCTTGGACAGGCGACCCTTATCATTCGTTATCGTTATCCTGTTGGCCTTGCCCGTTGACTTATCAGCTGCACTGACATTGAGTATGCCATTGGCATCGATATCGAAAGTAACCTCAATCTGTGGCACTCCACGCGGTGCTGGCGGTATGGCCGTTAGCTCAAATTTGCCGAGGATGTTGTTGTCCTTGGTCATGGCCCGTTCACCCTCATACACCTGGATGAGCACGCCAGGCTGATTGTCCGCATAGGTGGTAAAGATCTGTGTCTGCTTAGTAGGTATGGTGGAATTGCGCTTGATCAGGGCTGTCATCACTCCGCCAGCTGTCTCAATGCCCAACGAGAGTGGTGCCACATCGAGCAGCAATAGATCCTGTACTGCTTCCGAGGTATCACCATGCAAGATGGCTGCTTGGACGGCAGCACCATAAGCAACTGCCTCATCGGGATTGATGGATTTGTTCAGCTCCTTGCCATTGAAGAAATCTTGAAGAAGACGCTGCACCTTGGGTATACGTGTGGATCCTCCAACAAGCACAATATCATGGATTTGTCCTTTGTCCATTTTGGCATCACGCAATGCCTTAGCGACAGGCTCCATGGTGCTTCTAAACAAATCCCCGTTGAGCTCCTCGAATCGAGCACGCGTTATGGACGTATAGAAATCGATGCCCTCAAAGAGAGAATCAATCTCAATGCTGGCCTGTGTGGAGGAGGACAATGTACGCTTGGCACGTTCACAGGCGGTCCTCAAACGGCGCAATGCTCGCTTATTTTGGCCAAGATCACGCTTATGCTTGCGTTGGAACTCCTGCACAAAATGATTGACCATCCGATTGTCAATGTCCTCGCCACCCAGATGCGTGTCTCCGGCTGTTGCCTTCACCTCAAAGATGCCATCCTCAATGTTCAGTATGGAGACATCAAAGGTGCCGCCACCCAGATCAAAGATCAGCACATTCCTCTCCCCGCTCGCCTTCTTATCCAAGCCATAGGCAATCGCTGCCGCCGTTGGCTCATTGATAATCCGGAGTACATTCAATCCGGCTATAGTGCCCGCATCCTTGGTCGCCTGACGTTGCGAATCATTGAAATAGGCTGGCACAGTGATCACCGCATCCGTGATGGTGCCACCCAAGTATGCCTCCGCCGTCTCCTTCATTTTGGTGAGCACCATAGAGGACACCTCCTCGGGATAGAAGCTCTTCTTCTCACCCTGATACTCGACACGAATGCGCGGCTTGCCGCTCTCCGAGATCACCTCGAAGGGCCAATGCTTTAGATCGCTCTGCACCGTGGCATCATCAAACTTGCGTCCAATCAACCGTTTGGCATCTGTAAAGTTATAAACAATCAGAAAACCCCGGCACATTTAACACATTGGCACAATTGGCGCTTGTCTTTATTAGCACTAACAACAGTTTTTAAAAGAATGGAGGGACTTTTTAACAGATTAAACAACAAAAAAACTAAACGTAAATCGTAATCGCAGTTCTAGGCTAGGCTTGGTTAGACATGGCTAGGCTTGGCGGTTTTCGGGCAGATTTATGTGTACATTGAGACTGAAATGAAAGTATAAGAGAAAAATAAAAGAGAAGAGAAGAGTCTTTGCATTAGACCGAGCACAAATCTAATCTGATGGGATTTGGGAGAAAAGATTTCAGTATAAAAACTGATGACAGGATAGAGAGACACAAAGAGAGAGAGAGAGAGAGAGAGAGAGAAGTAGTTGGGAATTGAAGTAGTTGTCAGAAGCATGATACATGGTCAGAAGATCTACAAACAAACAGATAATAAAAAAGGAGAGAGAAACAAGTGTTGGTTGGCAAACAGTTTGATTTTGCTTAAATATAAATTAGCATTTATAGGGTATATTTCCAACATTGAAATTCACTAAATAACCAACTGCAACATTTTCTAACATATTAATATTCTATTTGTAAATATTTTTGTTTAGCTCACAGTTGGTGGAAGCATAAAATGTCGCCACACGAAATCGACGCTGACACAAATTGGGTTGATTTTAGGAATGTGTTTCATTAAATCAAAGGGGGCGACAAAAAAAAAAAAAAAAAAAAAAAAACAGATGCAAAAATACATTTAGCTAGCTGAGTGGAAGAGCACGAGAGAAATGTTTTTGTATAGAAAAACACCCATAAAGCTTTTTGTGTTGCAAGTAAATGAGACAATCTTTAAACTTACCGAAAATAGTGTTATTTGGATTCATGGCCACTTGATTTTTGGCCGCATCACCAATGAGACGCTCCGACTCCGTAAAGGCCACATAACTGGGCGTGGTCCGATTGCCCTGATCATTGGCAATGATCTCAACTTTGCCATGCTGAAAGACACCAACACACGAATATGTTGTACCAAGATCAATGCCAACCGCTGGTAATTTGGGCATTTTTTGATGTAGCGGCTTTAATTAGACCACGAACACCACCCAACGTGAAGAAGACCACGCCAAGGTTCGCCCAGGGAGAGTAATTCACAACGAGAGCGAGCGAGCAAGAAATTTTGAGAAAAGTGATATTAAAATCAAGGTAATGTTTGTTACACAACTTACCCGATAAACTCTATGCCAATTTCTTGTGATTTAAAAAGCAAAACGATATAGATATAGGGATATGATTAAAAATAATAGAACGAATGTCAAAATTCGCAGGAATTCAAGAGTTTTATCTCTTTGCAGCTCCACAGCGTCTGCCTATTTATTATCACGTTGCCCAAAATTAGAGAAACCACAACACTCATCCAACTATTCGATTTAGCGTAATTAGCCAACTAATTTCGTTTTATTTTTATTTTTAAAGATGCAACGGCTACAACAGCCACAAGTGAACTGACAGCAACACTTTTGGTACAAATTAACATTCGCATAAAGTGCTTAACAGCAGCATAACATTTCTATTTTAAATAAGGCATAAAACGCATTTCACACCGAGCGTATTTTGAGAGTTAATAATATTAAGCTATAATTGTGTTATTTCAGTTTCTAAAATAAATAATTGCTAAACTTATCCATTTTCACACCGTTTGTTGACACACAGACGGCTTTGAACTTACCCACAATATTTGATCATACTATTATGTCGTTGGGTAAATAACAAATAAACATAAATTTTTAATCGAAATCACTATAAAAGTGGCAAGTTATGTTTTAAGATATCATATCACAGTTTTTCTCTTCAATCAATAATCAGTTCTCAACTTTCTTAACTTTTCAAAGTGAACAACTTTGTTGTTTTTGGCCCACTGGTTATTTTAACTGTTATTTTAGCGGCTGGAGATTCGTAGATAATAACCACAATTGCACCAGATACAACACTTGCTCCTACAACGACAGCTAGTGCTATTACACCGGCAACAATCGGTTCTTGTTTTGCTTATGTTTTTTAATATATTTTTGAAAAAGATTTTTATGGTCAAACCAAAATTTTTTTTAAAGTTTGTCGAATATGCTATGCATGAGACCGTATCTGCGAACAACCGCACCGATTCGTACTAAGCAGCAGGTACACACTTATTTTTTTTTTAAATATATGTTATGTGTCAACATTGTACCCACGCTTTTGCCATCAGTTTCTTGGTGTAGCCTTATATCCTAGAAATGACAACATCGATGCTGAAAAATATACATCGATATTTGAATATTTTACCAAAACATCGATACATCGATGCAGCGTCCATCATTTACTACAAAGTCAGTGAACGAACAAACAAATAGTTTCCCACAAATAAGATTGAATAAATAAAAATATAAAGTGCAAACATGCTTGGACCTTTGCTTGCGGCATATTTAGCTGCACAAGAAAGCGATGAAGAGGAACAAACAACCAGTCGACGCCGGCAGCACAAATTTTTGGTCAACCCATATTTGCGGCGGAGACAACAAGAGGAAAGATTTAAAAAGGACGTAAGTATATTGAGTAATATTTCCGAACACATTACAACCACTCTTGCACTTATAGTTTCATAAAATGGTGAAGAACCCGATGGTATTCATACAAAAATTCAATATGTCAGAATCGGAATTTAATTACCTGTTTTCCTTGGTGGAACCTTGCATGGTGCCAAAGCGCAACTCACGCCCGGACGGCATCCCGTTAAAAGCCAAATTTGCCGTTGTTCTTGAGTAAGCGTATTGCAAGTACATACTAATATTACATAAGCATTTTATCGTTCTATAAACTACATAGATATTTCGCAACTGGAAAAATGCAAAGCCACATGTCATCAATATTTCGGATAAGCAAGCTACATTTAGGACACACAATTAGCCTGGTATGCAACGCAATCCACACTGCGCTTCGTGGCGAGTTTCCCAAATGGAACTCAAGTAACATGCTGAAGTGGGCTGCGGCGTTCAAGGAACAATTGAATTTTCCAAACTGCATTGGTGCCATTGACGGCATGCATGTTGCTATTAAGGCGCCCCCCAAAAGCGGCTGTGCATTTTTGAATGATAAAGTAAGTTATATAACACTCATAATAATTAACATAAATACATAAATTCAAATGTGTCCTCTTACATATAGGACTTTCATTCAATAGTGCTTATTGCGGTGAGTGACGCGTCCTCTAGGTTTACATACGTTGACGTTGGAGCAATGGGGAGCGACTCATTTGTGGGTGTTTTTGCGGATTGTTCCTTGGGAAGCTCCGTTTTATCAGGCGAGAAGATCTCGTTTCCAGAGGACAACCTTCTGAACGGCATAAGTACTCCCTACTATTTTGTGGCAGATTATGCATTCCCTCTGCACGAGCGTATTATGAGACCATACGGTTCTCCAAATCTGTCTTCGGAGGAGCAGATTTTTAACGATAGACTGAGCCCCGCTCATCGTTGTATTGAGAACGCATTCGGCATACTAAGCAATAGATGGCGGGTAGTGCAGCGCACTTTCCAGTGTGGCCCAGACAAAGCTCAAAATATAGTATATGCCTGTTGCTGTCTGCACAATTTTATGATGCGAACAGGCTCGGCAGACTATACAAACACCAGTGATTGGCAGGCTATAGAGAGCGATGAAGACATCTTCGACGGCTTCGACGGTCTGGAAACGCATTACCCAAAATATGTCCGAAACAGTATTAAGGACTTTCTAAATTGTACAGCCGGCTCAGATCCATGCCAAAACGAATCTGCGGGTGTCATAGAATAATAAAATCTTTTGATTTATTGAATAAATTTAAGTATTTTTGATTTAAATAATTTTTTGTTGAATGCCCTTTTTTAGTTTTTGGTATTTGCACTGTTCCATCAGCCAATCTTCCTGCAAAACTAAAATGTGTTTTTCTTTTCTATCTCATACAAATAACGACGATCACGGTTGGAGTACTCTAAATTGAGATGCACTTAAAATTCTCTTGTCTGACATAAAAAAATAAAGTCAGCAAATGTTGAGCAAAAATACGCACAATAACAAATCAGAACAGATAGTAACGCATATGAACATAATTTTAGAGTCGCAGCAACAAGTTGTACAGCGGAGTTCAGATAATAAGCGAAGATCACGCTAAATAACTGTAATATGATGTCGCTGTCTTTGTCATGTGCATAGGATTTACAAAACCCTATGGAAAACATTAAAAACGAGCAATGTATTAATACTTTTATAACAGTGTTTTCAAAGATGTTTTATAAAGGTGAAGTATTATTGAATCAATATGGTGGCCTGTCTATACCGCATTCGTCGGTCTTTTTGAAAACAAGCGCATAAGTAAGCACAGGATGCACATTGCAATCGGTAGAAGCTGTGGACAAGAGCGAATGAGTTGAAGGACTCTCCATGAATAACATTTCCGCATCATATTTGCTCCAACGTCCACGTTTCAGTTGATCCTTTACATACTTCAACTGTGCGTTTATCTGATAGAATCGTGGGTATGATTAATATTCCTAATTGAGATCAGCTTAACATTACCATATGCACTAGCAGCGGAGTGCGACGACAGTTGAAGAAATCAGCAACAAATTGACAAACATTTTCTGGATTTTCATTGATGACCTGTTGCATTATGACTCGTATAATTGCTCGTATCTGCAAGGAAATATTATATTATTGTACATGAGATAATAATATATTTATCACACCTCTGGATGTTCGTTTATGTACGCCCAGTTACCCTTGCGCAATTGCTTTTGAATACGGTGTAAGCAGTTGTAGTGCTTAATTGCATTGGAATCCCATTTGCCCAGATCCAAGATCTTAGATGATTGTTTATTATTTTGCATTGTGAGATTATTATTATTTTTTTTTTTTGTTTAACGAGAATTTTGTATGGAATGAC
The DNA here is from genome assembly GCA_030179655.1 of Scaptomyza flava. Classification (NCBI taxonomy): domain Eukaryota; kingdom Metazoa; phylum Arthropoda; class Insecta; order Diptera; family Drosophilidae; genus Scaptomyza; species Scaptomyza flava. Next base: position 5,393,983 of record JARNME010000404.1, on the reverse strand, counting down.
TTATAAATAAAATGATTTAACGATTTTTTAAAAAATGTCAATTCTATTGAATAATTTTCTTTTAACAGTTTGAATTTATTTTAAAGCTTTCATTTTTTTCATTTCACCAACTCCTGTAACAATTTCGAAATGAAAACGCTGCTGAAGGGGCAACAACTGGTGCAACCTATACTTCTCGAAATATCCGCATAATAATCTGCTTTTGAGCACGCAAAAAAATCCATCTAGAAGGATGAGAATCTCATCATGAGATGCAAACGCGTTTTTGGTTAAAAAAAACGGTCTCACAATTAACAAGCATTTGAGAAAATCACATTTTTTAATTTTAATTTCCACTTACACTTACATAAAAACTTTGTCTTTAGCAACTATTAAACTTAAAAACGACATGTGTACATAATATGTATTTTTATTCGAGAATTTGTATAACTTCTTCCTCCGAATCGCTTTCTTCTGCAAATTATTTCAAACAGTTAAAACTTTTGGTAAAGATGATAAAAATTTTTCAACTTACTTTGTTTTATTGTTGTTTGTTGTTGCTTTTTACCAGCCTTGTTTTTGCCTCGATTTGGTTTTGATTTGCCTGGTCTGACAACTGACTGTGCTGCTTCCTGCTCCTTTTCCTTTTGTGAGGTATTCTGCTCCTGTGGCAGCCAGGTAATATCATCAACTGCATTCTCTGCTAAAAAAAAGGGGTTTATATGTCATGAGCACAAATGCTCTGCGTAGCAGTAGTTACCCATTTTTTGTGCTGTTGTTGGCACCTCTTCCTCTGTAGCATCCTCCTGTAGATGCATGGGCTCAAAATCAATTTGTTGCTCTACTGCATTCATTCTGTCTGGTGTCTGTTCCTTTTCCTGCATCAAACGCTTGAAGCTTAGAGTGGTTGCAGTGTCGTTAAGCAGATCCATTAAACCAGCCATTTTCTTGGGCTGTTCACGACGCTCCATATCCAGTTCCAGTGCCTTGCGTATAAACTGCACCAGTGCTTTGGAGCGCTTGGCAGCGCTATGGGCACATTGCATTATTGTGCGTACATTTGTTGGCGCAGTGCCGCCCGCGTTTAGTGTGCACAACTCCTGATATGAGTTAAAGCTTAAAACGATAATCGAGTCGGCAGCATTCTCCTCCAGCAGAGTTGGATCCACAAATGGCTGTGAGGTGCTCTTATAAACGCAATACGTTACGCTGACTGGATAATGCAGAAAAAGCAGCGGCATCAATTCGCGCTCCCTTTCGCTATACGTGCGAAGCTCGTCATCAATAAAGGAGACCTCAGGTCGGCGAAAGTGCATGAGCGCGGCGAGCGTCGCAATTGTACTGGCATCTGCAAGCAAAGAATTGGATAAGGATTACAGATATTTACATTATTTAGTTGCACGCACCATAAAGATTTCCGTCGTGGTTAAGCACATTTATATCAACGCGCACACACCACACATGCTGATCCGTTGCGATGCACAGGGATTCGACGTCCAAGCATCGAGAACTCCGAAACGTTCGCTCAAGTAGAGAATTCAGTGTAAGTTGACGCTGATCGTGAGTCGTTTGCACCTCGTCCAGAAACGCTACACCTTTGATGTCCACATTCAGATGAAGCGTACCTTCGTTGCCGCGTGCAATGGTTGGTGTTCCAATGTCACAGCTCACCTGTGCCAGCACCTTTGTTTCGCCCATTGATAAGGCAACCGTTCCCCAATCGGCACCGAAGGTTAGTTTCACATCGCGAAACTCGTTTGATTTGCGACCATCGAATCGTGTGTTTTGCTTTACAGCTGTTTGGATGAAGCTGCGCTCAGGCTTCGACTTGCCGGGCTCAAAAAGATTTGAGTTCATATACATGATTTTCAATTATTTTTCACTTTTGTTTTGTGCCGGCATTTAAAAACGTGCATCTATCAGGGATGTACAAATATCGATAGCACGAACCTGTTATATTCTGTTATACATGTCAGGTGAACAATAAGAGCTTGTTCAGTTGAGTGAACGACTGGTTGTTGCTCACTCACTCATGAACAAACCAACACTAGTACCAAAGACAAGAACAACTCCACCAATTTGACATTATTTCTTTTAATTAGGAAACATGAATTAATTTAAACATCAATTAGCACGAGTTGATACAAGCTACATAGTTCATCAATCACAATACATTGCGACAGTAAATCATGGTAAGGTAAAACAAGGCAAACATAAAAACAGCGGCTTGCCCGGAAAAATGGAATGTGCATAATAATTGACCAAAAATAGATTTGACCCAAAAATAGTTACATATATGAATGGATCGAACGTGTTAAATGATTGGTAATATGTACTAAATGTTTTTAGGCAATACTTGGCGCTCAACTAGTTATCACACTGGTGATGGTCAGCGTTGTACAGAAACTAAGTCCACATTATTCCTTGGCCAAATGGATACTCTGCCGTACCGGGCTCTTTCGCTACCTGCATCCAACGGATGATGAGCTGCGAACCAAAGGCGGTGTGCCCAAGGAACGTCCTGCCAAAGGCAAGCATAAGCACCAGAATGGAATCGGCAATGGTGCAAGCTCACATACGTTTCACATCCCGCGAAGCATTGAGGTCGAACTGGAGACATTGCCAGTGGTGGAGCGTGATGTAGTGCATCTGCGTTATTTTACCGAATACCAATGGCTGGTCGATTTTAGTGTCTATGCTGGCATTTTGTATGCAATCTCTGAGATCTTTCACTTCTATTATCCGCTTAAGAATGAGGTTAATCTGAGCATGGTGTGGTGTCTCCTGGTCATATTCTTTGCCCTCAAAATGCTCTACTCTCTTACTGTATTGTATTTCCAAAGCGAGGAATCAATCGGCGAGCGCTCAATGGTGATTGTGGCCTGCCTGGTTTATTTGTTAATTGCCATGATTGTGTTAATCATTGATGAGAGCATATTGGAAACTGGTCTAGAGGATGCATACACAAGTTTTAATGCCAGCGCATCGAAGTTTCTCTCCGAACAAGGCCTGTCCTCATCGTACGTATAAATGAGACGAATATCTACTTCTTTATTTATTAATAATATCTCGTATTTGCAGTGGACCCGCCTCCAAAATTATTGTCAAGTTCTTCCTGGCAGTCAGCTGTGGTGTTCTGGGTTCCTTGTTTACGTTTCCCGGGCTGCGCATGGCCAAAATGCATTGGGATTCACTAAATTACTGTCGCGGTAATCGACTCCTTCAAGTTATATTGAATGTCAGCTTTGTGCTGCCCTTCATCCTGGTTATACTTTGGATAAGACCCATTAGCCGGGACTACTTGACTGTGCGCGTTTTCGAAGGCATGCAACAGCCGCTGTAAGTTGTCAATGTTAATTAGCAATTTATTTAAAATAGTGTATAATGTATTAATGTACTTGTTAACAGCTTAAAGCCGCATGTTTTTGAGACTCTGCGTCTACTGCTGGTTGTCTTTGTGGTCATTGTGCGCTTTGCTTTGATGCCCATCTATTTACAATCCTACCTTAACTTGGCCTATGACAAGATAATTGATCTGCGCAAGGAGGCTGGACGCATCACAAACGTTGAGTTTCAAAAGAAGGTTAGCACTGCGATAAAAAAAAAGTCAATGAAATGAGTGCTTAGCTAATCTTAATTTTTTGTAGATTTCATCAATATTTTATTATCTTTGTGTTGTGACTTTGCAATTTGCGGCGCCGTTGATTTTGTGCCTGTATTTGACGCTAATGTACAAAAGTTTAGGTGGCTTTAGCTGGGCAGGCATCTATAAGGAGAGTGCTGTCCTGCAGCACGAATGCGCAGCCGATGCGGAACTAGCAAAGCCGCCAGCCGCTTCATTCGAAACGAATGCGGAGCACGAATTTAATATTTTAGAATCTGCACAATCATTGCAAGCCTCGTTTGCTGGTCTGAAAAATGTAAGTGCATCAATTTAACACTATAACGCTTAAAGCTTATATTATTTTACATTTTTAAGGTGTTCTCTACGGAAGTGTACAAGGGTTTTTTGGGTTTTGCCACCTGGTGGAGTTACTTTACTCTTTTTGCGACCACCACATTGGGAATCGTTTACCAGTCCTATTTTAACAAGACATAAATGATGAAATCAAGGTTCCCTGGCACTTACCAAATTTTTCAATTGGCACAAAAGGATATCTAGTCCTCGAAATCTCCATAAACTAGAAGTTATGTGTTTTTATTTTGTGCTAATATCGTTGATATTGTTTTTTATAATCATGCCATAGATCCAAATTATTGGAAATAAAACATTTATTGTAAATATAACTTATTTATGTGTGTGTACCATTGTTTATAGTAAACGTTTTTAAATCAGTAGAATTGATTAGTCTGTTTTAAGTTTGATAACGCCATTTAATTCAACTAAAAGCAACTAACACATCAAGGAAAATTATCGTTTTCATGCTTGTTTTTGCGTTCAATAGAATGATTGAACCACAGTATACCTATTTCATTTCATACATGTACGTATGTATGTATTAAAGGATTAATATGCATTTGTATTCTTTAAGTAATTTAAACTTTGGCAATGCCAATAACACCGCAACCAATACGAGCGCCAGCATTTCCAGTTGTCTTGCTCAGTTCATGACCGCCTTTGCCCAAATCATCGGAATCAGCATGGACAACAACGGTGCGGCCAATAATGCTGTTGCAACCAAACAATGTGATCTTTGAATCGCAAATGTCTACTTTAGTGGGTCCGTCGCCACTAGCCGTTATGTTGCCCAAGTCGCCCAAATGACGATCGGCATCGGTTGGTGCGCCATGCTCCTTGTTGTGAGGGTTAAAGTGTGGTCCCGACGACATGCAACCATTAGTATTATCGCCAAACTCATGCACATGGAAACCGTGTAAGCCCTTTGCCAAGCCGTTCACTTCTCCAGTTACTTTTACGGGGCAGCCATCGGCCTGTTGAGAGTAAAACAAATATGAAGACACTGATAATGATAACTAGCTGATAAGATGATTAAATGTGTTATCTGAATTCATGAAAGTTAAAAATTAATTGAAGACAAATCCCTCGCTGTGTCTGTGTTATAAGAAAAGCAACATACCGAGATTGAAAAAAAAAAAAAAAAAATAAGCTCTCATTCTAACATACCACATTTACTGCTGCTTTGCTAAATACATATTAACACAAACACACACACACATTATGCATTTTTGTTGTGCTTATATAATTGTGCAGTTCTCAAATGACACAGCATAAACTAAACTCAATTGTAATGCAAGTAGCGCTGCTTGGTGCGCCAACAACAACAGTGCAAAGTTTAATACATACATACTAAAAAAAATATATCACACAAACACAAGTCCACACACACACGCATAATATGTACATATATAATATATTAATTCGCTGTGCTGTGGTATTTTACCGGCTCTTTGACCTAAGCATTAATTGTCTGCCACACTATTTTTCTCAAAAAGCTTAATGTATTAAGTCACTTACCTCCTGTTCAAAGAAAACGGTGCCTTTGGCATCGCCATTAATAACGCAAACAGCTTTAACCACCATTTTTAGTCTGATTTTTTTACTTTTTGATACTTCACAAAAGCGGATATACTTAAAAGTTATTAATTTAAGCTGCTAGACTTGACGGGCGAGCTACTTGTTAAGAAGTGGCTAGTTGGACTATGAACACAAAGTTTTTCTATCTAGTACATATCAACGAGTATATAACAGACAGAGCGGAGCTCAGAGCTGCCAACTGAATTTAAGTGGTGCATAACCAGACCTACGTTTGGGCACCTATAATAGGTACTCGTTAGCACATATTACATTTGTAACATCGATTAATTTTTCATTGGCAAATATCGATTCTTGTGTTTCGAAATATCGCCAGCATCCAAAGTCCATCTCTAGTGCAAAACATAGCAAAAACAATTGCGCGATAGAAATTATTTTAGAAATTCCATTAAATTAGACAGTTTTAACAATAGAACAATTATATTGTGTTAGTACACACGCTGCTTAAAGTTTTGCAAGTATATAACAAGTGCTTAAGTCAAAAGCAAGTAAGTTTCACAGCCATACGTGTTAGTTTTGTTTGTTGTTGTTGGCGTTTATCATCTAACTACACCATTCCCATATGTGTATATCTGCTTTGTTTGCGCCTTCGCCTAATACGCAATCCAAAAATATATGCTTACCCAGCCCTGCTGTTGCTGAGTATTTTGAAGTTATTTCACGTTTCTAGGTCTTTGTTATCAATACTTAAACTTTGGCTCCACTAAAAGTAGAACTAAACAATTTTGTTTTGCAGTCGAAACACTGACAAAATGATGAGCCTGCTGGGGCGACCCGATGTCGATGCGGGCGAGGTGTTTGTCAATTTTAATCAAAACATAACGTGAGTACATTGAACTCTTCAACAGATACACTTGACATTAAGCTTGATATTGTATCAATTATGTATGTAGTTCTCTAGCTGTTGCGACCAGTGGCAGTTATAGCCTTTATAGTCTGGGCTCTGTTGACTCGACGCTGGACAAAATCTATAACACAAAGAGCGATGATCTATTTCTGATCGAACGTTTATTTGAGAGCTCTCTCGTTGCCATTGTATCGCAGCGTGCGCCACGCAAATTGAAGGTGTGTCATTTCAAAAAGCAGAGCGAGATCTGCAACTATTCGTATTCAAACACAATCTTGGCTGTTAAGCTCAATCGCGAACGTTTGATTGTCTGTTTGGAGGAGTCGCTTTACATACACAACATACAGGACATGAAGGTTGTGCACACCATACGCGATACGCCGTGCAATCAGTTGGGCTTGTGTGCCCTATCCTCTTCGTCGGAGCATTGTTATCTCGCTTACCCGGGCAGTGTGACCTCTGGCGAGGTGCAGATATTCGATGCTATCAATTTGCATGCTAAGACAATGATACCAGCACATGATACACCACTCGCAGCCATCGCATTCAGCCCCTCGGGCACAGAAATTGCCACGGCCAGTGAGCGTGGCACAGTTATTCGAGTGTTCAGCGCTCAGGATGGCAGTCGACTCTTTGAGCTGCGACGTGGTCTGAAACGTTGCGTCTCTATTGTCTCGCTGTCATTTAGCTCTTGCGCCGAGTACTTGGTATCCAGCTCAAATACGGAGACAGTGCACATATTCCGTTTGGATCGCAGCGCTGGCGAAAGCAATGATCATGGGAAGCAGTCCAGCGATGATTGGATGGGGTAAGCGCTGCTTGTTGGAGTTGTTAACATGTAATGGTCACTTGAAATTGAACTTTCAGATTTCATTTATTCTGATCAGGCTTTTAAGCGATCATTGTTATAGCACAAAGTTGTGTACCTATTATTGTCTGTTGGTTATGGTGTATACAAAACATACATAAACATATATGTTTACACTCTGTCTCTCTTCAATTTAAATCTTTCATTCATTTGTGCTTTAAGATTTGCATGTTGTTTTTTATTTTTGGGTATTTTGTGTGTGGCACTTGACATTTATCTATTTTTCTTTTCTTTCATTTTTTTTCTCACAACAATCCATGAACCAACCACCTTAAAACACCACCACAACCACTCAACAAATCTATTCTCTCATGCAAGTTACTCGTTTTTTAGATTCTTAAGCAAAACAGTGACCAGCTACTTGCCGACGCAGGTGACCGATGTCTTTAGCCAGGGACGGGCTTTTGCATCGGTAACACTGCCGGAGGCGGGTGTGCGACGGATGTGCGCCATTACCACGATACAGAAGCAGCTAAGGTAAGTATACTCTAACGTTATGTAGACCTAAATTATGGTATATTTTTTAATTTACAGGCTCTTGATTGCTTCGCAGGATGGTTTTTTGTATGTCTATTCCATTCCCTCGATTGAGGGCGCAGAATGTCAACTGATTAAGCGACATGATTTGCGTTTGGATGATAGTTATGCTATGGATGTTAAAGGTGCTTAGAGTTAATGCAATACACAAACACAGAAACATGCAAACGCACACACTTTACACTTGCAATATCAAAACAAATTATTTAGTTGACTCACCTCATACTCCAGGTCTGAACAGTAATGTAAGCATGGGTGGTGCTGCCGGTGTTCCAAGTGGTGCTGCGGCCGCTGCCGCTGCCGCTGCTGCTGCTGCTGCTGCTGGAGGTGATGGTAAAGCTACAACAGAAAAACCAAGCAGCTCAACGGGCGGTGGAAACGCTGGCGCCAGCTATGCCTCCGCAGTTAAGGGCGATGAACCGGCTGGCTCCTCCACCTCCTCCTCTACTTAGGTGCAATTTAACTCACGCAAATCAACTACAAACACAAAATCAGCAACCACAACCGAATGAAAGAAAGAAAGAACGAATGAAAGAACACAGAACTCACTCCTCAAAGTACTAAGGACGACGATGATAAAGTGATTGGATTTGTGTCATGCAACTGGCGATGTGTGTGGCGCAAACAAAAATAAGTAAATAAATGAATTAGGTCTTAGACTTAGCTTTTAACATTAATCAATGACGATTCTTCCTCGGTTTATAAGTAAAAAAAGTTATAACATACGTACATTTAAACCCAAGCATATTTGAGTGACGCGAATTCCCTTCCTCAAAGCAATTTTATAGTTTTAAGTTCTGTTTGTGGCGCTGCCATTGATAGAAGAAACGCTTTTGTCATACAATCTTAAGTTAGCTTTTAAATTTTTTAATTTTAATATATAAACATACTTGCTTTCAACATTTGTTTTAGTTTCTTATGAAATAAATTGCCTTTGTAAATGGATACTTTTTTTTAAATTCCCTGACAATCCACCGAGAAATCTCACGTTACTTTAATTTGTTTGTTAACCACACTGCTTTACTCAGCATTATTATTATAACTTACGCATAGATATTTACTTAAAAATATCAAAATAATCAAGAAACAAAAAAGATTGAGTGAAAGCATCAAATTTGAAGTGCGTACTGGAGGAACAATTTTCGGCATATATACTCTTAAATATATTTTTTGTACAAAGTCAAAAACATTTTAGAACATGATATTTAAAACAATTTACAAAAAAAATTTAATCATGCGCTACTTTATTGTATTCAATAAATTACATATTAAATTTAATTTTGGACATTTAAATTTTGCGCGCTGGCTTCTGGGAAAGACTCATCAATAATTCATGTTCGCTAATGCAATGCTGAAGGACAATCGATAAGATTACATCATCCCTAACATGCAAGGTATCGATTAATTTTCTGCAAATCAAAAATGCAAACGATGTTTGTACATCATCCCTACCGTGAAATTGTGCACATACACACAGACACGGTCGGCTTAAAAGCATAAACAGTGCTTCTTGTTTGTGTAATTGCAAATATCTTTTATAGGACTTACATACTAAAAATAATGCAATAAACGCCTTGTTATTGGCTGAAACGTAAACGTTCAACTAAGAGCCATGAAAGAAAACAACAAAATCCTTCAACTAATTAATGTGGCGTGGCGTGAGCGCTGGTCCGATTCACAGTGGGGCATTAATATAAAAAAGGTAAAAAATATCCATATTAAAAATCAAAAGCTTTACTTGCCAGTGTTTACATTGAGAATTTGTTAAAACACAATTTAGCTATTATACACCCACCAGTCCCTATTGTTCCTGTTGGTTCTGGCTCTTATGGAACTCAAAAACTGGCTCCTCCGCTTGGGCCAAGGCAAGAACCAGTTGGCGTTGCTTCATAGACAAATTGGATGGAATGCGCACCTTCAGCGTGATAATATGATTACCACAACTCTCGCGAGTGCGCACTCCCTTGTTTTTAAGCACCACTTTAGTATGGGACTGAGTTCCAGGCTCGACGCGCACCTCGACATTATCGTACAGACCGCGCACTGAGAAGGTACCGCCCAATATGGCATCCGAAATGTTAAGATACTTGTCTGTATATATATCATTGCCGACGCGACGAAAGTAGTCATTGTTTGGTACCTGCAAGTGATAGTTTACCCGATGCTTTGTTTTGGGATTATCAATGCTGATTACATCCCCCGATTTCGAGCCCGAGGGTACTGTGATAAGCACTTCTACATTGCCCATGACATAGCCACGGTTGTCACACGTATCGCAATCATTGCGATTTATATAACGCCTTCCCTTGCACTGACCACAAGTATTCACCGATGTGAAGGTCAATGTTTTGGTTGTCACTTTTCCAGTGCCATTGCAGCGTCTGCATGGCTCCTTGCCCAATTCCCGATTAGCCATTAGCTGCGATTTGCCCTTGCAGCTGTCGCATTTGCGTAAATAACGCAAATCCAAGCGCTTCTTACAGCCAACTGTGGCCTCCAGAAACGTCAGAGGCAAGTCGAATTCGCTGCCAGCAATCTTTTTGATTTCTAAATAAGGAACACATTTTCGAATATTTCGAGATAAAATCCCACAAATTAGTTAACCCTCTTACCCTCTTGACTTGGACAATTTGCATCACTTAGTTTGGCAGCCATGTCCACATTCATTGGATTACCAGCCTGTTCCAGAAAAGCCCGCTCATCCTTAATCCCACCCAACTGATCATATTCCAAGCGTTTTGTTTCGTCTGTCAAAATATTATAAGCGTTGGATAACTCCTGAAAGTGCTTCAATTTCTCTTCGGTATGTGTCGAATCCGGATGATAGCGCTTGGCCAGCGCATAAAATGCGCTACGTATCTGCTGTAAACTCGCATGCTTATTCACGCCCAGCACCTTGTAGTAGTAGTCCTTGGGCAGACCGCGCTGCTGTTGTGGCTTTATTATGAGCGTCTGCTTGGTCGTCATCGTTGGCCGCTTCATTTCGGCATTGCGATCGGGATAGTAGGCTTGTTTCTTGGTGCGAAACTGATATTGACTTATAAGACGCTTGACCAGCGAAACATTTCCAGCATCGTTGTGCTCCATCTTAATTTGCACCTGCATTGGATGCCTTCTGAATGTTCCCCTTAAGGTGCTCATGAGGCTACCCTGAACACGTAGCAAACTTAAGCGAAACATCGTTTACAGCGTTATCTGAATTTAAATAGATTGTTAAACTTATTTTATTGAATATATTTGTGTACGCTTTAATAAGAAATTAAAGTTTTGTGCCTTTTTTTTTTGGTGTTTTTTTTGTGTAGTATGTGTAGGCAAGCCAATTATACACAATGACATTTTTCACAAGCGTCACTTTCTTATATTGACAATTAATATTTCGTAATTTCAGGTTTTACCTCGTGGTGTTAGCGGCGATGTCTACAATTTGGCAGATTGCTTGTTGCAGCAGGCTGTGATTGGCTCCACAGCTAATCCGGTAAGTTAATCATTAACAGAGACATTTTAATACTGTTCAGCTCACTCATTTCTTATTCCAAAAAGCTGGTGTTGAACTATCTGAAGCACTCTTTGTGCGCTCATCTGGTTTCGCATGCAGCTGTTTTGCGCTGCATTGCCAAGTACGATAAGTTGGAACGTGTATATTGTGTAACTGCTCTGCTGGAGTTCCTGGTCAGCATTATAGATGGCATCACCTGTCGGCAAGTCGAAATGGTATATGCTATTTAAATAGAAAACATAAAGTTTAATTCTATTAACAGCATCAAATCGGAAGAGACACTTTTACCAGGCGCCATGATACAGCTGGTGCACTGGGTTATGCAGATCTTTGCCCGTACACTGCAGCAATACGAGATGCGTGATGAGATGAGTGCGGAGCAATCATATATGCTGGATCAGAGCTGTTTGCTTATTGAGCGTCTTACGCAGCAACAGTTTGCTTTAGCAATGTTGAATGTTGGTTGTCATGAGGAATCGGACTCACTAGACAGGATTCACGAACTGTATGCCAGCATCAAGGCATCGCTTACAAACTCCAACTTTACATTGAGCTCAGTGGCAGCCGAGCAACAGTTAAAACAATTAACGTACATTGATGCCAAGCACTTGGAGCTGCAACCATTGAATCCACTGCCATCTGCGGAGAAGATATCATGCTGTATTCAGCCCCTGCTTGCCGTTGAGGTGCTGCTGCATCCTTGCAAGGATACCTCCTACTATGTGGCGGAACTGCAAATGCTGCAGCGGCTCAAGGGATATACGAATACGCGGCTATTCTATGAGATTATTCGCGCTGGTTTCCTTACGCTTAGCAACGTGGCGGACACCAGTCCGGATACCATGTGGGGTGCCTTTATGTTCTTCAAAATGCCGCACATCATGAAACAGCTGCACGCGTTGCAACGTCTGCCCGGCGAGCAGGCATTACCAACTGCAGACTATATACCCGAGCTGGTAGAGGCTTTGGAACTGCTCATCGAGGATAATCTGCTGCTGGACTTTATGGACACCAAGTGTTCGTGCAATATCATTGAATTTCTGCTCAACGACTGGACCAAACAACAGCTAGTAAATGATGTGCATGTCAAGAAGTTTGCTAGCCAGCGGTAAAAAAAAAGATTATTTTCGATTCGAATTTTCTTACTTATCAATATTAATTTGCAGTGAAGCCGCTTCCCTTCTGCTCAAGAAGTGCGACAATGGACAACAAACGCTGTCGAACATAAATTTTATCAAGCGTGCTGAAGTGCCACTTTCGGGTGTGCTTAAAACATTGTGTACTAACAAGGTGCAGGATATGGTGAACGTGTTGTGCCAAGTGCCAGTGGGCAACAGTTTTGAGCTGATTCTTTCTGTGGCCACTGTAGAGGGTCGCCTCAAGACATTCGTCTCACGTTTGATTCAGTGCAATGAAAACTCTAAACAGACGCCGGGTGAACTGGGTAAACTATCTGTCATACGCTCCACACTTTTCGATGTGTCCTTCCTCATGCTTACCAGCATTGTGCAAACCTACGGATCGGATGTAAGTTACCGATAATATCTTTCCACCCGCTTGTATTAAAATGTGTATTTATATTTAAGGTGGTACTGTCGGAACGTGGCGACTCTTTCTTTGAAAAGTGGGTGCGTGAGTGCATGATGGAGCGCAACAAGCTTAAGAATCCACGCCAGATATTAGCACTTTGCGATGATAGCATTGTGGATGAGCTGCTGCTGAGTCTGAGCAAACCAGAGGCGGCACAATTAAAACCCAGCAACCTTACCTGGCAAGATATCTGCCTGAACTTGCCAGGTGTCCTCCATCATGTGCTGATTGCCTGGGAGCAAGAGACACTCTCCTCGGCGGATGTCAAGAGCATTTTGGACAACATGAAGCGACGATTGTTTAGCTTTTCCGTATGCGCCACCTCCTTCCTGTGCGCCTACATGTATTCGGTGCGGGAAACAGAGCTACTTAAGCCATTGAACATGATTCAACAGTTCCTGGCTCCGCTCACCACCGAGGAGCTCTCCAGCCAGGAGAATTCTAAGGAACGTCTGGCGCTCTCCTATCAAATCATACGCAAAATGCAGCACGACGTTCATCCAGCGCCCAACACTAAATCTCGTCTCATTTCCCACACACCGCTGATCGAACAGTTTCGCGAATGCTGGCGCATTGTCCACGACGCAGGTCATCTGCCAGTGCGTGCGGCACAAACGCTAGAGTCCTTGCTGCTCGCTGGCGGTGCCTCCTGGTTGGTTACTCAACTAACAGAGCAATTGCTCAGCTGCAAGTATATGCGGGATATGGCAAAGTGCATGGACATTGTGTTTGCCGTCATGCATTTGGATATTGAGCGCACTACGGAGGCGTTGCTGCAGTATGTGATTGCACCATTGATTCTGAGGCGGCAGGGGTAAGCGTTGGCACTGAAACTTCAAACTCATAAGCTTATTTAAATTTATTTAAAACTTGCAGCGATGATATTAATGAGCCGCAGTCTTTGGTGCTGGCACGACTTTGCGTCTATTGCATCATTTCGTGTCTGGAGACTCGTATCTCGTCAGCTGCATTAAAGAAACGTTCACGCTCCCATGACGAGGACGAACTGGCAGCGAATGCGGCGAAGGTGCGCAAAGTAGTTGGCGATGGCAGCGACAATTCCAATGAGTTTGCCGAGGGAGCTGCTGCAACAAATGTTGTATCCATGCTAAGCACGCCCAGCGCTGAGTTGCGTGCCACACCGCTCAACCTCAAGGAACCGCTGCAGTCGAGTGTTAAGCACATATTTCGCGTATTTTTTCAATTTGTCAGCGGCGATGAGCTGTCGCCTAAAGCCGTCTTTGTCTATCAGTTCATATCGCTGCTCGTTGAGTGTGGTGGTGAGCGTGTGGCGCCCGTGCTGCGACTGCTGCCTCCGAATCTGATGCAACAGCTGCTAAAGGTGCTGGTAACGGATGATATACGTGTTGGTCTCATCAGTCGTCTGTATGATCTACGTCAGCAAGGCGGCCGACAAGCGGCTGTCGCTGATTTGTGTCTGTGGCGCAACATGCAGCTGGCGCGGCATAGCATTCGTCTATGAGAAGCGTTGGGCTGATCAATAACATATTAAATGGCTAAGCGGGTTAAATTAATTATTTCTTAAGTCGAACTACGATATCTATATTAAAAATTTCTTTATGCTAGTAATTCCAGCGCCTGATCTTCACCATTTGCATTTTGAATTAATTACATGAACTTAATATGACGCATAACCTTAAATTTTCTATAATGTAGTATATCGAAGTCAAGATAAGGAGCGACAATAATCAATTCTTGGCAAACTTCACAATGCAATACAAACATTATGACAAAATTAAATATAGTATGTATGTATGTATATATGTGTGTATGCTACTGCAATAGGTTTAGACTAAAAAAAAACTGTTGACTCGACTTGTATATATATATAATTATTTTTCGGTTCGCAGTGGTTGTTTATTACTGTAATTTGTTGTTTGCTGATGCGGTCAATCTGCCTGCTGCTAACTGCATCCGTGAGTGTACGTGCTGCGTTGTTATTTTTTGAGTATAACTAATAAAAGCACGTTCACTGTTGGGTTGGCACTCTCAAAGGATCTCAGGCAGCAGGCAGATGCCGTTACTTAAATTAAAGACTTTTGATTTCCTATATCACTTGAGACAGCATTCAAAATAGGTCTCGCCAACGCAACCGCCTCGCATGGCCCTTTTCACGTTGTGTTCAAATTGGCGTCGGTTGCTCTGCAGCACATCGGCTGCTTCCTTGTTAAGCGGATCCTCGGGATTGGGTTCCTAAAAAGAAAAGCAAATGTTAGTTGAACATTATATTTTTTGCATTGCATCGCTTACCAGAAACAGAAACTGCAAGCCATACACAATGGAGTTGATGGTTAGCACTGGATTCCAGTCCTCACGCAGTATGTTTAAACACACATTACCCTCCAGATCGATGTTGGGGTGATAAACTTGTGTGGCGCATTTGACCTTCGGAGGCTCGTGTGGGTAATTGGAGCCTACGCGAAAATTAAATACAAAGCGTCCGTCTCTGTAGAAGCCCTCGTCAGGGGATATAACCAATTTGAAATTGAGCAAGTCATCACTATCGGGAAACTCCGTTGCACAAGTTTTTGGCAGGTTCAGCTCATTTATATCTAAATAAATATATATAACCATATAGTATATTACATATTTATAGCAACAATAAGTTAGGTGCCAAATAAGTACCTTTCTGTATGCGTAGTTGGGCAGCTGAGGCCTTTTTTTGCTGTCCGCGTGCCGTTTGATCGCCATCCTTTTTTTGTTGTTTCAGTGAAAAAAGTTTTATCATTTTTTTTTTGCTTTATATTTGTTTGCCTGCTTGGCGCTTGCTGGCGTCTTCGTCGATTTCTACTTCCACTTCCGTAGCTGTTCAACGCGTTTCGATTGCTTGCTGCTTGTCGTTTGAGTGTTACGATGTTAGCATGTTTATAATAACTGTGAAATGCTTATAAAATTGGCAATTTAATAGTAATATTTGTCGTACCTTGAAATTTGGTTTGCTTGTTTCAAGTGATTTCTTCTTCTTACACTTTAGATCTTAATTTCTCTGCCTGTCATTCAAGGTAGCGCTGCCCTACTACTATCGATTGACACTATCGATACTCTTCACAGTACATTTTCCAGCACTAAACTGCAATCAAGTTAAGTGAATCGATATATATTAACCGCACATGTTGCACAAAACAAAACAATTTAATTTGCAATGTCAACAGAGCCGATAACAGCTAAAGATGCAGTCCTTAAACGTAGCGAACCTATACCAGAAGACACGCCAAAGGTGCACGGCTATGACTTTAACCAAGGCGTCAACTACAGCAAGCTGTTCGAGTCCTACGTCCACACCGGTTTCCAAGCCACAAATCTTGGTCTATCAATAAAAGAAATTAACAAAATGGTTAGTTAAATAGCTCACTTCACTCAATGAGTAAAAAACTAAATGCGGGCAGTTGGATTGCAGGGCTCAGCCACTGAATGCTGATCAGGAGGACACATATGAAACGGATGAGTTCATACGCCGTCGAACCAAATGCACGATATTCCTAGGCTACACCTCGAATCTGGTTTCCTCGGGCATGAGAGAGACACTCCGATTTCTTGCCGAGCATCGCATGATCGACTGCATTGTAACAACTGCAGGCGGCGTAGAGGAGGATTTCATCAAGTGCCTGGCCCCAACATTTATGGGCTCCTTTGAACTAAGCGGTCGAGATCTTCGGGAGCGTGGCATAAATCGCATTGGCAATCTGCTTGTGCCCAATGACAACTACTGCAAGTTTGAAAACTGGCTTATGCCTCTGCTTGATGAAATGCTGGATGAGCAGCGCAGCAAGGGCACCGTTTGGTCACCCTCACGCATCATTCAGAGGCTAGGCGAGCGGATTGGAGATCCAAGTTCCATCTACTATTGGGCTGCAAAGAATCAAATACCCGTCTTTTGTCCCGCACTAACCGACGGAAGCCTCGGTGACATGATGTATTTTCACTCGTTCCGACAACCTGGTCTGGTTGTAGACATATTATCGGATTTAAGACGTCTCAACACAATGGCCGTCAAGGCGGTTAATAGTGGCATGATTATTGTCGGCGCTGGCCTCATAAAGCATCACATTTGCAATGCGAATCTAATGCGCAATGGTGCCGACTATGCTGTATTTATAAACACCGCCTCAGAGTTTGATGGCAGCGATAGTGGAGCTCGACCGGATGAGGCGGTCTCCTGGGGCAAGATACGCAAGGAAGCGACGCCTGTGAAGGTATATGCGGAGGCTAGTCTGGTCTTTCCACTCATTGTCGGCGAGACCTTTGCCAAACGGCACTTTAGCCAAAAGGACACCACATTGTAATCGTCTGTACGAATAATAATGCATATATATATATATATTTGTATATATAAATATAAATATAGAAAATGTACAATATTATTTAACGACCCATTGGAAAGTAGTGCAATTTTCTGTTGGCCGCACTCTTGCAACCACTTTGAGGCACAATAAGGAGCACAGTACAGTCTCCAAAGTGTTGTGCTTTATGCGGATAGAGTGACAAGGCGAATGAACAATGGGGTGTGGTACAGTGTATACTTTGTATAATTGGAACATTGCAAAGATGTTTGAGGTTTGGAAAATACTTCAATATTTGAAACTTTGTTCGTTGTTTAGCATTTCTTGTTAATAAATTTTTTTGTACTATAGCTTAAAACATTTATTCGCGATTCAAGGTATCACTGTACCAAGAAAACTGCCCAAGCAATAAAAGCAACAGCAGGAAGCTATTTAGCATCGTTGTCTGTTAGATGTCCAATGGGTAGTTAGATGGTCGGATAGTTTGCTCATTGGCACACTCCTGACAGACTCCTCTGCTAAAGTTATAATGGTTATGTAGTGCACTTCGCATTCGCCTTTGCCATTGCCTCCTTTTGTTGGCGGCAAAAATGCAACTTTTGTTGAGCATTTTAACTGCAAAATGAAAGTTGTGGTCCAGCTAGGACCACAGCTGTTGGTGCTGGGGCATCCTCTTGCCTTGTTCCATTTAGCTTCTTGTCACAAGCACAAAAAAAAGGCAACTAAGTCTTCGGTCGTAATTGCTTGGGTTTCGCACAAGCGAACATAAATTTTTCTTGGTGACTTTTCACTTTTGTCATATTTTGCTACCACCCACGCCATCCCCTTTCCCGTTCCCCTACTAGCAACGGCAGCAGCATTTTCCGCTTAATAGTTCGAAATTGTTTTGGGAACAATGCATTCGCATAAGCTCACAAATTTGTCATTAATTTTATGTCGCTAATGTTGCTTCTTCTTCTTCGTGATACCCTTCAAATTTTATGTTTATTGCCTTCGCTTCACTTTCACCCTGTAAGCCCTCTTAAGTCCGAAAGTTTTTGGTGTCTGTGCGCATCATTAAAGCCAAAAATAAAACTTTTCCGCACACTTTTTTTTTCGCCAATTTTTTTTCTTTTTCTCTTGCGCTGCGCTTCGACAGTTGGTGTTACATAGTTTGAGCTATTGTCAGACAAGGGGTGGCGGGGTGGTGAATACATTGCTGCTGCTGCAAGCAACTTTTTGTGAAGCTGCAACTTAATGTTCGTTTTGTTTTTCAGTTGAATTATGAATAGAAGAAACTCTAGAAACCAACCATCATATCTAAAAACTATGATTTTGTAAATATGTATAGAGTTTTTGCAGTATCAAATTTATAGAATCTTTGGCATACTTTGACAATAGATGTTGAACTGTCTGAACTTTGGTTTTCTGTATCTCTATCAAGGTGCAGTTGTGCCCAAAGTAACATCTTTCAAAAACTTTCAACTATTACGTTCTATTTAGTTTAAATGTGGCGCACATTAAATGTTGTAGCATGCTTTTATGCGCCGCAACTAAAAACTAAGTCTGCCTTCGTTTATTTAATTTTTAGGAAATGTGAACTAGGGCTGTATTGATACAAAATTGGCGCTAGAACACTACTGTCAGCAAAAAGAGGTACTCTTAATATTTAGGACTCTACTGTAGTAGCTTCCTACCCAACTGCACTATTAAAGAATTGCAGTAAACTATAATCCAAGTTGGCGAAACTTGGCAAGAAAATCAATTGCACTTATTATCCTGGTGGCCATTATCGGCAGCCACACAGGCCAGGCCAGCATTGTCGTTAAGAAGTGCTTAACTGCATGCTGTCATATCTAATGCCAAGCACACACAAACTCACACACACACACACCCAGCGCTTAAAAACTAATTACGAGTTGAGCTGCTGTTGTTGTTGTTCTTCCTTCTTCTTAATATTTCACTTGTCTTTTGCCTTGCGAAGTGCGTAGAATTTCGCCAAGTGCATTGCCACAGCCAAGTTGTGCGTTGTTGTTGTTGTTTTTTTGTTGCGCTGGCCAAGTTTCCAGTGATTACGAGCAAATTAAAACTACATTAAAACTTTTGAGAGTCCAGTTCCTGGCAATTGACAGGCTTACACATATGCTGCCAGTCTCTCTGGGGGTGTGTAGTAAAGTTGCCTAAGATGTTATTGATTTTAAAAATAAAAAATAAGAAGGTTAAAACAAAGTTGACATAAATCTTACCTTGGAAAACATATTTAAATTTCTAAGAGATTTAGGATTTTATAATTGGATATAGTTTTATAGTGTTGCTAAGGACCCTGAGTGTTCTTTGTGGGATATTTCTTGGAAGTGTCAGTCAGCTTAGCCTAGCCTGTACATACATTATATAGATATCTTTATTTATAATACAAAAAAACAAACAATACAAATTTTAATGAACTTGAATGGTATAAAAAATATAAACTTATGTTACTCTTCCGTTTCTCTAACTTTTGCGCCTGCAATCACCTAAACCTCGCGAGAAGTCCAAACATCCTTGTAATTTTTTGGGATAGCTTGCTTCTCGTATTCCACATGACATTCGGAGCAACCACAACTAGATTGGGGGTCATCAAAGGTTTTTGGTTTGCTCATGGTCGACTGGTTAGTTGAAGAGTCCTCGGTAGCCTGGTAGTTGCCAGGTGGATAA
The DNA here is from genome assembly GCA_030179655.1 of Scaptomyza flava. Lineage (NCBI taxonomy): Eukaryota > Metazoa > Arthropoda > Insecta > Diptera > Drosophilidae > Scaptomyza > Scaptomyza flava. Next base: position 5,374,138 of record JARNME010000404.1, on the reverse strand, counting down.
AATTGATTGGCAGCTGCCTGCTGGTTCCACAAGAAACTTTCCCGCTGCCTGAGGTCCTTTGAACGTGACTCTAATTTCTGACGTTCTAGAGCCAGTGAGAGCTTCTCCTGATGCAGTAACTCCTCCTTGCTGCGGATTGTCTCCTGCTGCTGTTTGAATAGCTGATCATAAAGAATTCGTAAGTTATGCTCCCGTCGCTCTCCTGCCTGATCCAAAAGATTGCCTAGCGCTTCCTCTAGCTGGCGATCGAGCTCGGCGAGTTTATTCTTCGTCTCCGAGGAATCATCTAGTATCTCTCTTAAGCTGTTAGTTAGAAAGTCCAACGCTCCATTGGCCGGAGTCCAATCAATAAGACGGCGTATGACATCTTGAACGTTGCTTTTGAGTCGCGGCAGCAAGAAATTAGTCCCCGGTGGAGGAGGAATCTCCAGATCATACGACTGCATCTGTTCCTGCCACTCGGTATCGGTTTGACAGTAATGCTTCTCATCCTCGAGAGAACGAGCGTACAATTCATTTATCTCCTTGATGATCGCCTCATTCTCTTGACTTAACTGCTCCAAATCAAGTTCATTTGTGTCATCGGCACTCTGTCGAATATTTAGCTCGTTTTCTGCCGAAGTCGATAGTGGTTTGTTCCGTGAAGTGGATGGAACTGACGAGATTGAAAGTAGTTCTATATCAGAGGAACCCAGTATGATAGCGAAGTCTTCATATTGGCTCAGATTCTCAGCTGAATCGGGTTGATAATGGTATGAAGTTTGTGTCTTCAGATCCACAGGAGATTCCAGTGCATTCGAATTTGAATCAATTTCCATGACCTGTGTAGCCGCAGTAAAGCGACTGCTGCCACCACCATAGCTAGACTTATTTGAATCCATGTCTACGTCCTCATTTTCATCGACAAGCTCCTCTGACACATCATCCTCAACTTTGCCGGAATACTCATTGAGCACATCCTCAAGCTTTCGTTCTTCATTCTCCATATCAGTAAAGGGCATACCCAGTTTGCCCATCTCTTTCAACTGGCCATGCATGAGGAGCATTAGACAGTTTCTAGCATACTTGTCCTGTTTATCCGCCTTGTGAAAGATCTGCATCCAGCGCTGACTCAACTTTAAGTCTGAGTTGCTAATGCTCCCATAAATTTCACCCATTATTCGCAACTGCGATACAAAATGACGATCCAGAGCAGTCTCATCCATTTCACACATTCTTTTGCATTTATATTTTTGGAATGATGGTTAAGGAATTTTTAAAAATTTTCTTTTGTTTGAGGAGCGATTTTATAAGAGAGCTAGAATATAACTGACTGGATAAGTTAAATGAAAAAGTAACTAAGTTTAGTTGATTGTCAAAAGGAAAGAAAGAAAAAAAAAGAACTGAACGATAGAGAGAGATGGCTTTTTCTTTAAAAACTTCCACCCAAGTTCAAATAAGTTCGATCAATTTATGTTCTTGCCCCATTTGAATTAAGTCCTTTCAACTCATGGAAATGTTGGGCGTTTTGTAGCATAAAATTCTTGTTTATTTAATTTTGCAGCACGCCTTTAAGCTTTTCTCCGCAAAATTACGTAAATGAAAATGCAAAACGTCGCCTGGGTTGCCATTAAATAATTATTCAAGTTGCTTAAATTTAACATGCAGCTTGGCGAAGTTCTGGAAAAAGGACTCTAACGTTGGGTTCTCACTAAGGTCAACGATATTCTTTGCTTCACAAACTTTTCGCACCTTGCTGGCCAACATAATCGCTCACAAAATGCCGCAAATACCTTTAAAAGAGCCACACAAAGAGAATAAGAGAAAAAGAGTGAGAAGCACATAGAGAAGTTGGCGCACATTCTGCTGCCGATAAGCTGGCAATATCCTTGGCCATGCTGTTTAATTCCTTTGGCATTTTTTGTTCTTTTTTTATTGCCTTTTGCCCCGTTCATAAATTGCGCAAATTCCTTTTGTGCGCAACAACAAAAAAGTGGGAGTAGTAGGAGGAAAAGTGTGAGATGGTCTTATTCTTGGATTGTGAAAGCCTGGCACATCTAATTTCTCCGCATGTCCTTTGCACGCTTATTAAAGTATAAATCATTTGATGTTTCCTACCCCTCTTCTCACTCTCTCTATATCTCTCTCTCTCTCTCTGTCCCCCTCTCACAAAGCAAAAAGTGACCAACAAGCACGTCAAAAAGTGCAACAGCAAAAAAGTAAAAGATGTGAAAAGCAGCCATAAAAAATAGAAGCAAAACCTTAGGTAAGGTGAGGTGAGGTGATGTGTAAGGTGCTTTTGGCTTTGGCCAAAGTACATTATCGTCGTCCATGGCGTTGGGCAAGAAGCTGCAACAAATGTAGCAGAAAACCGCAGCTGAGAGTAGTGCAATTAAATACAGGAAATAATGGCAACCGCAGCCAGCCAGCTGCCGTCTCCTTTACCTAACTCCGCCATACTTTCTCTCTCACTCTTTCACTCTTGGTGGCACCGGAAACGACAGAATGCAGGAAGCGTACACCAACATCTTGGCCTCACAACCAAGTCCAAGTGGCTTCTATGCAGCATAACAATTTTGAGTCGAGTCGCAAAAATAAAGTTCAGCTCATAGAATGTTGTGGGCGCCGTAATAAAAGCAATTCAACTAAGATCCTTAAACGAGACTAACTGCATACACGAGTGTTCGCAGTTAAGCATAATTCCCATATGCTTAACAAAATGGATGTAAAGTTGAGCCTTATAGTCATAAGATTTAGTTTTATGTATAGTATGGAATCTTTAAAGAACTTGACTGGTTAAGAAAACCAAAAAATAAACATATCAAAAGCTATTATAATTAATGTGATAAAATGTATTTTTATTGTCTATGTGAGTATTAATATTTTCCGAAAAATTGTCTATTTCACTTTCAATTTTCACTACTTTTTTTTTTATATTTCCCAAAGATCGTAGTGCGAAATCAACAAGAATGTATAATTAAATTCGTGCAAGCAAATTATAAACAAAAATTTGGCTCGAAAAAAAAGAAAACAAATAAATGATAGAACTGAAAATATTTTGTAGCTTTGCTTATGTAAAGTATTTTTTATTGCACACACAATAAATAATGCGAAATAAGTTCTGATGAAAGAGCAGTGAAAAATGGCAAAGGAGGGAAGAGAAGGAAAAAGCGGCCTGGCAACGGGCAAAGGCGAATTTGAAATTAAATTACATTGCTTGCTGGAAAGGAGAAAATAATTTTCTTCATGGAACAACAATATTCATAGTAAAGCAATAATAGGGAGATGAAGGGAAATGTTGTTGCTGAAAAGTTTAGTATTGTATATCCATACTTAACTTGATTTGATTTTATATATCTATTCTATTTGATTTAATACATATGCTTTTTTTTATTATTTTACGCTTGCAAATAATCGATTTGTCAGTCAGTTTGAATTGAATGATTGTCCCAACGTACGTCCCATCGCCCAGTCTGCCTGTTTGACTTTTTCGATGGCTGGAATGTTGGCCAAAGTATGAGCAGCAGCTGCTTCAATATTGCGCATAGCATTTCAAAAACTCTATATAGCATACTAAAGTATTGCAAACATAGGTATTGTATGTATGTCTTTTAGTTCGAGTGGATTGAATGAAACATTAATGCCCATTAATCAAGCTAAACTAAGTTTCGCAAGGAAAATTTTACATGGAAAAAACTATCAGTTTCAAAGGAAGCTTGGAGAACATTTTCAGTAAAAACTTTTAAATTTTAATCATTTTATTTCATTAAAGACTTTTTTCTTATCTTATGAGTTTTATATATTTATCAATAAGTTAAGAAACTTATTACTTCATTTCGTTAGATCATTTTGAAAATGTTCATAATGCTTTCTCAACGCAATTTTATGTTTACAGGGTATCAACATTCCTTACGATTGACTTCGCTTGGAGTTTTATTGATTGATTTTCAATGGCCGTTGCGAAGAATTGAGCGCAGTAGCAGTAGCACAGCAATAGACAATCAGCCATAGCTATGAGCAGCATTGCTCAACAGCTGCTGCTCCCGCTGGTTTAGCTCCTGTCGTGACGTGCCAGCGTGCCAGGCACACGTTGCGTATGCTCAATACTCAATATATATGTATACTTACGTGTATGATAGCCACGTAGAGTTTCAGTCTGATCTGAAATGGCTTTGAAGGCTTTGGCTTGGTGGGAAGTTTGCACAAGAAATTCAAGCAATGATGAAGTGTTTTTATTGTGCTTATAGGCATGCGTTTTAATGAAGCAAACAGCCATGGAGCTAGAGGTGGTGGGGTAGCCAGTGGCGGGGGGATGACGTTTGGGTGGTGCAAAACAGTCAGCATACACAGCTCTATTAAGGGTCCAATTTCTGTACAAGAAGTACTACAAGAAAAAAAATAAAATTTGTTTTATGTAGAAATATAAGTACAAGTAAAACAAACATACAGTATGTATAAGTATGGTTATGGTAGTCCAAACTTTTTTCATTAAAACTCTTAAAGAAAAGGTGGTAAGGAGGGCGGGGGGAAGGGTATGGGAGGTATGCAATAGCTGTTGGCCAAAAAAGAACCAGCTGGATAAGTGAGTGCAAAATGTTATTTTATTGTCAACAAGCAAAGTTACAAACAAAGCGAGAGGGAGAGAGAGAAAGCAGCAGTGAAGAAGACCCAAAAGGACCTCACTGAACTGAATTGTTATGCTGCCAAAATTTATTTAATATGCAATATAAACACACAATAACAAGGACTCGCACACAGCACAAGGACAACAAGCATGACACGCTCATAAACTCATTTAGGGAAACGAACAACAAGAACAACAACAACAACCACAGCTCACAAAGCTTGCAGCTGCTTTTTGTTTTTGAAAGGTAGAGCAAAAAAGAAGAATTTTTTAATAATACCTCAAGGATTTCACATAGCACTAAGGATACCATGAAATATACCAAAAATATTGCTCCTATTATTCGTGATTCGTTGTTGTTGTTGTTGTTGCTGTTGTGCTTTATGTCAAAGTCAAATTGTAACCCACAGCTGCGCCCCCAACTTTTTTCATTAATTTTCAAAAAAAAAAATAGAAATCAACTCAACTCAAAGCACAAATTACCCACCGGCTTCTTTACGCATTAGCCATGGCGATTAAGCAAACACAATCCTCCTCCTCCTCCTCCTCCCCGCCTCAAAAGTCAATAAAAATGTTGACACAAAGTTTTTGGCTCAGCCGAGCAGTCATTATTAATTTATGCCCCAAAGGAAAGAACGTATACAAAATTTTCGGTTGGTGGCAAAATTGAATTGATTAATAAAATATGGCAGAGGCAAACAAAAAAGCTCCTAGGCTTTGCTTTAGGTTAAAGTCGAAAATAAATTACGTCTCGCGAATGAAATTCGTCATTTTTGTATTCTTTCCACTTTTAAATAAACAAAGCTTCTAGTATAAGCAATCTACTTTTGTATTTAAATTCAAATATTTGTTGTTTTATGTTGAATTTTGTGGAACTTCTAGAGTCTTAATGGATTGGAATTTTTATTTTATTTGTGAAATGTTGAGCTTGGAATTGAAAATAAAATACCTTTACCGAGCTTCCTAAATATACTATATTACTATCACATTTTTTATGACTACGCTTTCTTGCGAATTGTACTAAATAAAAGTGTCCGAAAAAAGTAAGTTCTGTTAAATGTAAATCTTTAAGCTCAATGTTTGCATATTGTGGCCCTTGTGTGACAATCTTGTCTTCCTTTTATTCATGCAACCACACCAGTTGCTGCATTTCTTTCCTTATCTTGCATCCTGCTTGCAACCAAAACCTAAAGCTATGGCATATGCATGACGCATGTTGTTTTTAACGGCATTTGCGAGATGTAAAACCGGCCAAAAAAAAACCTAGCGGACATCAAAAGTGACGCTAAGTGCAGGACTCTGTACTTCTCTCTTTCCCTCACTGTTGCCGCAATCACATCTCGAATGCTCTTTGCTGTTGCATGGCGCTGCTGCGGTTAGAAAAAAAAAAAAAAAAAAACGAAAATACATCCGGAAAATGGGTAAAACGGGTAGAGCTCAAAACCGCACACAGAAAAAAAAAGGTAGAAAATAAATACAAAAAAATAGGGTTAGCTGAATGTTGGCTTAAAGCCTGAACTCAATATGTGCATAACTTTCGCTTTTCGCTTGAAAGTCGCTGCCATTCGGCCCTGCTCCCAAATGCCAAACATAATCTTTGACCCAAATCCCTTCACTCCTCCGTTATTCAAAAAACGCCTTAAAGACATAAACAAACTGTGTCACTTGGTTCAGCCTCCTTCTGCTTCTGCCTTTACCTGTAAAAGGAATGCAAGGAGTGGAACGTTTTGTAAAACAAATATTGGCACTTGCCTCAATAAACCGGGTACGGCCCTAAGTCCTTTCCTGTGCATTTGCCTGTACTTTACTTTGCTTTGCTCAGCCATTGCTTCCACCGAAATCGGTCACAAAAGTAAGAGACAGCGAGTCTAACGTTCTTCCAAATCCGGCTAGACTTAAGACTTCGTAGCTATAACAACTAAAGACAGCTGGAACTACTATTATAAAAGTCAAAGACTTTAATTGTATTGCAGAAGCACTTAGTAACTTTAAACTGAATCGAATTAGCTTAATAAATGATGTGCCATAAATATTGTATTGAGTGCTTTTATAATCTCAATAAACAACTACGATCCATATGTGGTAATTTTGCTAAATATTAGGAAATTATATATTACCGTTTCCAATGTCCGCTTATAGCGTTCAAGTTAAATACACTGATAGAAATAGTCAAGTATTTCGTACTTAAAGCCCAATATGTCGAACTTGGTTTCTCACTAAGCACAAAATTACTGGAGTCCAGATTGTAGCTGAATCAAATTTATTATAATTAATAGATTAAGAAAAGAATTTTCGTACTGGACTTCAGTATTACTGTAGTTAACTTAATGCAAGTTCACTTATTCATACTATTTTAAGAATGATGATTTAAGTATTTTCAAGCACGTTCCAAGTATTCCATACTTTAATATAGAACAGCGAATATTCAAATTCATTTCAACCTAATTTTAGCTCGACTTTTTTCTATCAGTGCCATAGCCCCAAATATTTTTCTCAGTGCCCATTCTCACATACTTGGGGCGTGAAGCCTTTGAAATTTTAATGACATTTAAGTTGAGTTGCTTAGAGGAATGGGGGGCGGGGTGGGGCATTGAGGTAGGCGTGGTACTTGCGCTTGAATTAACAAATTAATGCAAATCGTGCATAACAACAGGCAAAACTCCTGCCCTTATTCTCTCCCTCCACCTTTACCCCACCACGCAGCCAACTTGTGCGTTTTTTGCATGAAAATCTAATGAATATTTATTAACTTGTTTCACTTTGGCTTTTAGCTTGTTTGAGCCATGTTTTTGTTGTTTTGGGCTTTTGTTTTTTTTTTTTTAAGAGCGGCTGCATTTCGATTTTAAAGATGTAATTTAATTGCAGCTTCCATTGCTGTTTGGTCTAAGGACAAAAGCAAGGACGACAGCATCCGTTTCCGCTGTGGCACAACATCCGTCGCCGCACTCGCACCCGCTTGCCACGCCAGCAAGCTGCCAACGACAATCGCATTAGAATGCGCTGCACTTGTAAACCACACACTGACGGATGGCTGGTTGGATGGATGGATGGATGAGCTCGAGCCTCAAGTCGCCTCCAGCTTCAGTCGTGACATGTTGCATGTCGATCATTGCACCTGTGTGTGGTGCATACAGGGTGTGGTGGCCGCTCTCCCTCTCGTTGTCGGCTCTACTTGCTGCTTAATGCAGTCATTTAATTGCATTATGCCGCAGGTCCTCTCACATTGCCTTTAAGTGCGGCTGGGCAGGTGTGGCAAGTGGCAAGTGGCGTGCGACAGGCATTGCCAGACTGGCTGACTTGACACCGAGGCAGTTGTCGCACTTAACAATAACAACAACAAACAGAAGCAAAAACACTGCATTAATTTGCATATGAACAAGAAAGTATAAGTAGTTAGCAACACTTTGCCGATGTCTAAATGCTCTATCGAGTCAGTCAACGTTCATTGTTCATCTTAGTTGCACACATTCTAGCACAAAACTCATATACCCTAGCTTTAGAAAGAGTATATGAACATCTTCAGCTTTCTAACACACACTTTTCTTGTCCTGTCCCATTGACTTTAATGAAGTCAAGAAGCTGCGGCTGCTTTTGCCAGCAAACCTTATGCAAATAGTCAACATGTATAATAAAGTAAATAAAATATATTTATAATAAAAAATATAAAAAAATCATAAAAAGTTAGGTGTTTTGCATAATTACAGAGTATTTTGCACATATCCTAGTGTTCCATATGTTGCTCCACTTAGATCTGGCTGAGGTTGCATTTGATACACAAAGCACGGGTAGTAGACTCCATAAGATGGTACCGGAACGCAGCACTTTTGATGCGATATAATAGGAGTTTTTGGTGAACCCTGAATCTTTTCCAACCAAGTAACAATGGCTTTGGAGCCAAAGTTGTTGTGTTTGGTTTTCAGAAGGTTGTGGGCTATAGCAGCTTCATCATTATTGCGATACTCGATGATATAGGCATATTTGTATGGATCGTACTCAAAGACGGTCAATTTGACATAGCGCCAGATAAAGCGTAGATGTTCATATACCTGCAACGGCTCCATATGATCCACATTAATAAGAAACAATTTTCTTAAATTTTTCGATTGGCGCACTTGAATTTTCAGGCCGGCTACACGAAACAGATGCTGCAAACTAAAAGAAGAAGAAATCAAATAAGAAACTTACATCAAAACTTATGCCTTAAGCAATTTTTACTTGTCCAATGCTCGCTGCATATTATTCACATCGATGTACTGCAAATAGGCATATCCACGAGCAAAGCCCGAGAAATCGATCTTGAAACGCAGCATAAAAACTTCGCCCAATTGAACCGCCACTTGCATTATTTCATCTATTTTGGTGCGTCTACTGATGCGTCCAAGGAATAACTGTTGATTGTACACAAAAAGCAAAACAAAACAGCTATATGTTTAATATACATATGATAACGGCATTTTATCCATAAGCCACCTCGCCAGCTCCACATTGCAGCAGTGAGACATGCTCCGGTGCAAGTATCAAATTGCTGCTAACATAGATAGTTCCATTAATTTGATGAATATAATAGTTATTTCGCCAATCTTGCTGATCCATTTTACAAACAAGAAACGCGTGCGCGAAAGCTGTATGTGTGTGTAACTGTGTGAAAAGTGCTGCCAATGTCCATTTCGAAGCGTTTGTAAGCATGTTTCTATGGCAGCGTTGCCAGACAAGCCAACCATCGATTACCAATAAAAGAATGATAATCGCTTTGCATACAACAAATAACAAATGCACTGTTTAACTTAAGTTGAAGAATAATAATTATTGCTCCTTCTAAAACTTCATTAATTTACATTCTCTGTTAACTAACATTTAAGTGCTGTTAAGCAAAGTACCAAAAAGGCACTGCCAGATTCACTTGCATCATATTAAAAACACAAAAATTGAAACGCTGCCACGGCAATTTACAATATTTGTACAAAATACTGCCAAATAGCTGTCACTGTTACGTTTTATTTGTTTTGTAGTCTTTTGTGGCATGTGTCAAGCTTACAATGTCTGTTTGCCTTGGCTGTTGTTTTTTTTTTTTGGACAGGTCGTGCGTGCTTTTTTCTAGCTCATGCTTAATAATATAAATTAATGCAGGCCACACACACACACACACACACAAGATGGCAGAGCAGCCACGTAACCGCAGCACCTACACTTTGTTACTCTTTGTATGTAGTTAGTTGTTGCTTTTGCGGTTAAGACACCCAATGCAAGTGTATGTGCCTGTGTCCCACCCGGCTTAAGATATGTACATCCCGGTGCCTGCCTGCACTCAAGTGACTGTTGTTGCTGCTACTGCGGCTGCTTCATTTTGCTAATTTATACGCGCGCAACGCTAATGAAAATTTGCGTGGCAAGGCAAACCGCATGCTTTGTTTCTGTTGTTGTTGGTTGCTGGTGCGGCTGTTGGTGCTGCTGCTGTTGTTGCTGCTTATGCTTCTGCTCTTGTGTTTATTGTAAATGACATGGGGCCGGCACTCCCAGGTGCACGCAGCTCACCTACTACTCCTTCTAGGTGCACTTCACTCCAGCAGAGCAGCAGCTCCACTTGAGCCTTTTGCCTTTGCTGCGGTTTGGTTGAAAGTTAGTTGAATGCTTAGAGACAGCCATCATAATCCTGTCATAGTCTCTCCTGCCCTTGAAGACAGAAAAAACAAAACAACAACAGTTAATAAACAAAAACTTAGCCAGCTAACAGATTTAAATTACATCAATTTACTCAGCGATTCTATTCAATACAAAACATATTAAATTTTAGGAAAATCTTCAAGCGAGCTAAGATATGGCTGAGCTAAGCGAAAAACAGTTGGATCGCCACTATAAGCAACAAATTGAGAAATATGAATTGGTATTCACGCATAAGGCCTGTCAATCAGATCAGAAAATCATCATATCTTGGATGCGTATACTCAATGCGGCAACTAAGACACAAAAACTAGCCAGAAATTGTCTGATGCTACTCATGTATGGACATATAACTGAGATTGGGTTTCTACAGGAACCTTTTACAGATATGCGTAACATCAGCAAAGATCTGAATGAAATATTGGATAGCTATGTCGGTTTGCCGGTACCAAAACCCAAGAAGTTTTCTGCTAAAGATTTAACAGCTTACATTGCAGAGACAAGGGAACTTCTAGCGAAAAATGATAAGCCTATGGCGATTATAAAAAAATTTGACAGCAATCATACTGAAATGATGGAAGATGTACAAGATCCCCTAAAGGATGCATGCAATGTTGATAAAGACCTGAAAAAGCCATCCAATAAACAGAGTAAAGATGTGAAAGCAATGGATGACACCATGACTGAGTTTCGTAAAGTTGAAGAGAATTTTAAAGATATCTTGGGTAGCTATAAAGATTTGCCGTCGCTCAATAAAGACAAGTCTTCTGAAGATTCCTCAGCAGTGGAAAAACGTCGAGCTCTTGAGGATGTGTTTAAAACTATGTTTGGTAGATCTGAAGAACTGCCCCCAATCCCTGATACTAGCAGCAATAAAAAGATAGCTGCTACAGAGACAAGTGATTTTGTGGAAAAACCTTCTCAAAATCCCCTTACAAATATTCGTAACGTAGAGAAGAATCGCAACAATAACAAATTGGCAACTTTTACAGCATTGACTAAAGTAGTAATAAAGAAAAAGGAAAAGCCGCTTGATTTACTGCAACGCTGCGAAAAAGTCGATAATATAAGCAAAGCTGTTAATAGGAATTCTATACGGAAGGAAGTACGAAAAGATCTTGAGAACCAACTATCGCCAAAAGACTCTTTATCCAAACTGAACGCAACCAAAATGCCCTCAAGCCCTAAACCGAAGGAAAAATCCATCGAAAGCTATAGTTTAACTATCGACGAGGCATTTGAAACATTTGATTCACATTATGTGTACAAACGAACAGCTGCTCAACCTTTGCATGAGTTAATTAAAATTGTTGATAAAATAATTGAAGACAAAAAGGCACAAGAATCAGGAGCGACATTCAACGCAGTTACAAAACCAAAACAAGACATAAAACCTTAAGCTGAGATTACGAAAATGTAAAAAGTAAATAAAAATCCAGATACAGATCGTTGACCTCGTTTGGTCATTGAACAGTTGAGTTGAGCAAGATTAACAAGAGAATTTCTAGTTGCAAGTGCATCTACTATATTAAACAAGAAATAACATAAGGGGCACTTAGCTTAAAGTACTTACATTTACGCCAGCTGCTCGTTAATTAATTTAAATTGCACGCTTTATTAATTTATAGCCTGGCCAAAGCAACAATACAGTATAGAGAAAAAGTAAGGAGGTGGGGAATAGAAGTATGTAATGAAATATAAAAAATAAACAAATCTGCTCATAAACAGCAGCTAATATTTTTTAATTATGCAATGCAGGCACAATGCAAAAACAACTACTTACAACAACAACAGCAACAAAAGGGCGACAGGGACAATAGTATAATAAAAATGGCTGCCAGCTGCGCCGCCATTTTGTAAGCAGCAGTTGGAAATTAGCAGCGAATAAAAGCGAAAAAGGCAGAGAAACAAGCAAATACAAAGAGAAAAAAAAATGTATAAACAAAAATAGTAATAATGAACTGTCGCCAAAAGCTGAAGTTGCAATTGTCGTTGTTAGAGTTGCTGTTGTTGGAGTTGTAGTATTTGTGGGCATACTCAAGCGGCAATCGCAAATGGTCAATGAACTTGCCACAATGTTCAAGTAAGTGCCTCAAATGTCAGCTGTTGCACAAATATATACAAACAAAATTTCCTGTGCACAGTTGCCTTAGAGGATTTGAAATTAACTTGCAAAGTCAAAATAATACTAGAATTATTTAAAACGTATATTAAAATACGTGAAATAATTACTAATAGACTAAGAAATGTTCAGTTTAATCAATGGAATAAATACTACGAAAAATATTCAATGAAAATAATTCATACACCAAAACTAGAACTTAACTACCAAACGAAGAAACTAACAAATTTTTAGATTTTTACTTCAAAAACATCCAAAACTTTACAGTTTTCAAAAATGGTGAACACAAAAGTGACAGTTTAACGCTCTCTAATTAATTCATGTACACCATATATTGAATGTTTACTGTATGTGCATACAAGCACACATACACAATGCATACACACATTGCAATATGGCCTCATCAGCTTTTGAGTATGCAAATTTATGGTCTATATTTAGGCGTTTGCACACACTCACACAGGCTTCAGTCTGCGGTTGCATAAATTAATTATTTATAGCTTGTGAAACATGTTGCTCAACTTTGTCATCCTTAACTTCACTACCCAACTCCTGCTCCTACTCATCGTCTACACTATTCAGTCTATATAGTTGTTATGGCTGACAACAACATCATTATCGCTATCATTATTATCAGCAGAACTGTTTGTTCAGTTGCGAATGATGATGATGATGATGACTGTGTGAAGGCAAAGCCTTTTGGTCGTCAGCCTCAGGGCTTATCTAATAGAATTGATCGCAAAATATGGACTTGTTTGTAGTTTTTTCTGTCTCTCTCTCCCATTTTTATTTTGTAGGCTTATTTGCATTCGAGGCACGCACACATAATTATAATTTTTACAACGTCTAAATAAACGCAAATATTTTATGCATAAAGGCAAGCGACGCATAGCTCAACAGGCGTTAAGGGAACAGGAAGGGGATGGTGGGATAGGAGACAGTAGTGGCCTGTCTCTGTAATGAATGGCAGTCCAAAGAAGGTAGCCGATACAAATCCGTAAATGACTGCAAATTCTAGAAGGATAGAGTATTCTTAAGAAACTAAGGTACAATGAGTTTATTGGCCAGGTTTAGCGAAGTCTGAAGCGAATTGTGCTCAAAATTCTAGAGGTTTTTCGATACTACAGTTGAGCAGTGTATACAAATTTTTTTGTTAGTGTATTTCTTTATTAGCATAAGCTTATAAATTTATATGAATTTCTTATTGCTGAATATCTTTTATTTTAACAACAATTTCAAATAGCATTACAATATAATTTATGCAACTTTATAGCGCTCAGCAAAGAAACCAAACCGACATATTAATGACTCTCTCACGCTCTGGCCGAGCTCCCAAACTGACGTCAGCTGTTCCGAACTGAGAAATGGGAGAGATAAGGCTATAAATATGATTGACATGGCTTACCAGTTTGTCAATCAAATTTTGGATATCATACGCACAACACTTGGCCCCCGGGATTATAATGTTGCTCAAAGTGCTACTGGTGAGTGGTGAAAGTACACGAAGAAGTAGAAGATAAGCTGGCGCTAATCATAATTGCAATGTTGTTGTTGGTGCACTTAGAAAAACTAAAGTTTTGATAAAGAAATCAAGTTGAAGCAGCTAAGAAACTTATTGATTAAGTTCTAGTCTAGTTCTATTAAGTTTATGTTTCCAATTAAATACAATTTACACTTGATTTGAGCATATAATTTTGTCTAAGTGCATTTGTGTATAGTCTCTCATCATTGAACTGTGTGATATCTTTGGCAGCTCACATTGACGCTCTGGCTGGCTGGCCTGCTGTGCAATGCTGGCTGCAATGCCAAGCCACATTTGTTGGCCGTGACGACGACGCCTGTTGGCTATGCAACGCCCGGAGGTGCCCCATGGTTCACAGCGGCAGCAGCAGCCGCAGCAGCTCCAGTTGCAACCGTAGGCTCTGCTTATTATCCGGCATATGCATCCTATACGTATACGCCCGTTTATTATGGTTCATACGCAGCATATCCCACGTATCCCTACTATACCTACTTTAGGCGCTGATATTTGTATGTTTTATTTTCTAAATTGATTAAATTTGAACGCTATTTTGTGTGAAAATCTCATATTTTACGCTGATTTCATTTTGTGAATTGCAGTAAGTAAATCAAAAATAAAGAAGCGTTTATGAAATCAACATCAACACACTTATAATATTATAAACAAATCAATAAAAATGCAAAAAGAAACGAAACGGCAAAGGCAGACTCTATACGTGTTTTCTTTGAATCTACAATTGTATCTGTATCTGTGCAGATGTATCTGTGTATTTGACGCAGCTGTGAGCAATGTCTGAAATTTGCTTACATGTGCGCATATTTTCACCAGCACGTCTTCCTTTTGACTTTGATGGGTTGCTAAAGGGGAAGCGGGGGAGAGTTTGGGGTAGAGCCTTCACAAGATGTCTTTCGGTTATACTCTGTGTGTGTGTGTGTATCTTGGTTGCCCGCAACTGATTTACCTTACGTGTATAAATCTTTTATTCATGTAATCCATTTGAAAACACGTTTGCACATGATTGTGTTTATTTCGAAACGGAATCTTTTCCAGCAGGTGTTTACAAACATACTCATGTGTGTGTGTGTGTGTGTGTTTGTGTGGACATTTGTCTGCCTCTCTTCGTGTGTGTGTGCTTGATTTGAAAAATCGTCAAAATTATATAAAGTGAATACAAATTTTATTTACTCAATTTTATTGCTTTTTGGCCAGGTTTGCCAGACAAACATTTGCTCGAAAATTTCTCATTACGCCTTTTGTGTTTCATTTTTTTTTTTTTATCTTTTTGTATAGTTTTTAGTTGTTTGATTTAAATTGAGTAAAACTTTTAAGCCAGGACTCAGTGTGCAATAAATATCAACCTTTTTTCTAGTTGGGAAACTAATGAAATATTTAACCAAATATTTTAATCTCTTAGCAAATAAAATAAATTCGAAAAGGGCGAAAAAAATGTCGAAAAATTTGGTTAAAAAATTGGGTTTATACAAATCCTTTCAATCAAATTGCTGATTTTTCGATAAGCTCAAATCGAAGCAACAGTTTTTGGTATTACTGCTAGAATTAAGTTGTTACGAATTTGAATAAATTTGTTGGAGCTTTTGTTCAACTTAAAAATACCTTTCTTCAACATCATTTTTTACCCCTCAAGCAACAAATGCAAAGCTGAAAAGAAACAAAATGCACGGGACACAAAAAAAAAAAAAGAAACAAACTTGCCCGAAACTTTTTCGCAGTTTTATTGAATAAGAGGTCATTAAATTTGGACGCTATCTGTTGCCGAGAAGTTGTGAAAATGGTGCAGTCACAACGCTTGGAAATTTGGAATCCACTGCCTCCTAACCAACTCAACCTCACCCCTCGGGAAGACTAGTTCCGCCACGCACTTGGGTTTTTACAAGACTTTTCCGCTTACGTTGCACAGGAAAACTTTACAACTACTTGGCGTTTACTACCTGCAAGGGCAGGGAAAAAGACAGAGAGAGAGAGAGAGAGAGAGAGAAAGGGGATTGGCGGAGACGATAGCAACCGATGTGAAAGTTATGATAAGCAGCAGCTCCAGTGTGTTGGCATCGCTGTCGCCTTCTCCATCATCATTTGCAACTGCTTTGCCCCAGAGCACTCCAAAGCTTTCAACGCATAAGGCAGCAAGACGAGGGGGGGGAAAGGTATGGTGCTGGGCAGGCGGACAGACAAAGTCAAGCAGAAAACTTGAGTTACCGCTGGGGATGGGGGCGAAGTGGCACAGGAAGCGCTGAAAGGAAGCATATTTCATAGAAAAGAAATCCTTTTTAAACAGCAAGTTTAATCCAAGCAAGAAAAACTTGCACCAGGTAGTTGAAGCTCTCCCCTCTCTCTCTCTCTTAGATCCTTGAATTTCGATAAGGCGCAACTACAAAACACGACAAACGCTCAGACTCCGCACCTCCTCTTACCACCCTTTACAAATTGTTGCCATGCAAAAGTACTTTGAGGCATGAGCTTTCCTTGCCCAGCGAGGCATTTAGTTAAAGCTATAGCATCAAAAAAAAATTAGATAGAGAGAGTTCATTTTGATCAACTAATTTACTGCTGCTGCTTGTTACGCCGGATATATGTATTCTACAGTGGAAACAAGTTAACATGAACTACCTGCTGCTTATACAACATAGATATAGATTAACAGTTGGCTTAAAGAGACTTTAATCAAGAGATTTATCCGAGTCAAGATAATTTTAAGTAAATACAAAACTTTATTTACACAAAAACGTGCCCATCAAAGCGTGTTCAAATATTTGTCAGTTTACTTCTTAAGTAGCACGGGCGCAGCAATTGGTGCGCTGTAGGCCAAAGGAGCAGCAGCAGCATAACGACCATAAGCAGCGGTAGCAATGGGTGCAGTGTAGGCAGCGGCATAAGGAGTGCTGTAAGCGGCAGCAATCGGTGCAGTGTAGGCAGCGGCATAGGGAGCAGCAGCCAGAGGAGCAGTGTAGGCAGCAGTGTAAGCAGCTGGGAAGGCAGCGCTGTGAGCGACCTGGTGAGCGGTATAGCTGGAGGCATAGGGTGCCACATACGCGGCGCTACCAACAACAGCTGCTGCGGGTGCAGTGTAAGCCAATGGTGCCACAATACCAGGCTTGGCAGCAGCCACAGCCAAAACAGCAAAGAAGCAAACGGCGAACTGGAAAGCGAATGGCAAAACACAAATGAACAAATGTGAAGCGAAATTATTCCTTCAGGACAACTTACGAAGTTCATGTTGATTGATTTTTTTTTTTGGGTTTGGGTTTTGCTTGTTAACACTTGAAGCTGTGAGCTTTGTTTGATATTGATTGTGGCCAATTGGCGAGTATTTATAGTTGTCGCTTCAAGCTACACATAGCGTTATATTGTTAGTATGACGCATTCCAGGGCCTCAAATGAAGGTTGCGCTTATAAATGCAGCCGGCATATGTTTGACAAAACTGAAGACTGGTTTGACGTTTAACTTGGGCCAGTTTTTTGATCGTATTTTCGTTGCATGTAAATCGCAATTTGGCACGTGCGGTGGCCTCTTTTTTTTTGCTGCTAATTTGATTATGTTTTTTTTTTGTGTATTTTTCGCAAAGAAAACCAATTGAAATGCGGCTTCTTTGCTTGTGCCACAAAAGCCATAAACCAATTATAAAGTACAAAACTTTAGAAATTCTCAAAACGCACACACCCCAAATTAGAAGCAATTGAAAGCATGGTTCTGATGGTTTCTACCAGGGATGGAAGCAGTGAGAGAGCAAAGCTGAGAAAAAAAGTATAAATTTGCTTTTCAGCTTTAGTATTGATTTAGATGTCAATCTAGTTATTTGTTCAAAAATTGTATTTTATTTGATTTTAATGCAGACTTTATTTATAGGAAGTTTGAATCAACTTTGAGAAAGTTGATGCTAAAAACTTTTTTTGGCAATTTGGTGTAAGCAGTAGGAAATTTCTTCAGTTGGGATATATAATTTTAAAAATCCTGTTTTGTTTTTGTTTTTTGTTGATGCAACCCTATTTTTAATAGCCGCACGTAGAATGGAATTTGGCAAATCCTTGAAGCATGCTTTTTGTTGCTTGGCACTTTATCATGAATAATTTTCCGAATCCACTTAAAGGCAGCCGTTGCCATCAAATGTCGCACGCATTTCTAGACAAATTCAAAATACAAATTTATAATAGACTTGCCCAAAGAGCATTGAGGGAAAAGAAGAGGTAAGTGGGTGCGCGCGTGTGTGTGTGTGTGGGTGTCACTCACGTTTTACAGCACTTGAACGACGCATTAACGCGCTAGCACAGCTGCTGCCACGCTCACACCTAGCGCAGCCGCCTTTATTATGGCAATAAAGCGAAGTTTCGCAAAGATGGTAAGAAAAGGTGGCGAATATTTTATACACACAGAGAACTTTCCCGTTCCTCTAGATTCTAGCTTGGGGCGAGCTCTTTGAGTTCGATAGGTGTAGAATGAAAGAAAGAGAGGAAAGAGAGCGAGAGGCGAAGGCAACTAGGCGAGTTCTTGTTTAAGCGCTTTGTGGCTCGCCAATTTTTCTTCTTTTGCGCCTTTTTTTGTGCACATTTCATTTTTAATTACTCGCTGCCACTTAGCCATGGCCCACCTCCACAACCACAACCCAACGGGGTTCGCGACTGCTTTGATATGTCGCCAGGGAAGGGGGGTTTGGGTCACTTGAGAATTTGCCGCGCCGTACTTGAAATTGCGGTTGAGTTTTTCTCAAAGCTTTTAGATGGATTAACTAATATATCTATAACCAAACTTGACAATGAAAGCGTTGCCTTTGATAGACTGAATTGCGAGGGAGGTGTGCGGGGGGGATTTGCATGCACAGCAGCTACAACAAGTCAAGTCGCAAGTTGCAAGTTCGTTCATTTTGCAATATTGCCGCGCATCATGATTGTGCATTTAGTAGGCGCTTTGGCCATGCTCAGCTCAGACTAAAATTTGTGTATTTTTTTTTTTTACGCTTTGCGTATGCATAGTCACAAGGCAAACACTTGAGGCACTCTCAAGAGTGTGGCGGTGAGGGGGTAAAGAGAGCAAATCCTTCAGCGACAACATCATCATCAACAGCAACAACAACAACAACAGTTGGAATATTCGCAAACAATTTTGTTGGCACGCTGAAGTTACACAGACACACCCCACTCAAACCAAACCCTTTTCTCCCCACACTACCACTCCACACACACACACACACACACACTTTATCCTACTTCACAGCATGCAACCATTACTACTCCTACCTTGCAACTCCCTGGTCCAATTCTTGTCCGTTGCCTTGCAAAATCGCGTAATTGGCATTTTTAAGCAAAATTCACGCTTCAACACTTTTTCGAGTGTTTGTGTGTAAATCAGACTGAGTAAGGTAAGTAAGTGTGTGTGTGTGCGTGTGTGTGGGTGTTGGATAAACACCTTGTTTCAGTGCACACACAACGTACACACACGCACACTCGATACTTCTAATTAGTGCGATTTAAGCGCTGCATTTTTCAACCCTTAAAAAGGAATTCCACTTTATTCGCATTTTTTTTTTCATGTAATTTTTTTGCAATTTATGACATTTTTTTGATTAATTTTCCATTGAATTGTAAAATGCTATGAGCTGTTTATCAATAAGCCCTTTAGTTCTTGTATTGCGTTGACATCGTCATCGTGTGTAGGGGTTAGCGGTAGGGGGAGTGGCAAATTAGCTAAGCTATGTTATTGGATTGAGTGGGTTTTTAAGTACATAAGCATGTGGCACCAAAAGTGAATCAAGCTGAGCGAGCGAAAAATACCAATAAAAAAGTTAAATAGTTGCATTATTGCGAAAAAAAAGAATTGAATAATTTGAAAATAAATCAAATGAAATCTCATTATTATTGAGAACTAAGATAATATATTTGGAGTTCAAATGTGGTAAGTTAATAAGGAATATTTGGGAATAATTATTAGGAATAAAAGAAGCTAAACCTATTTCGATAGCTATTATAAGCAGTTCTGTTGGATCGGGTAAAATAAGTTCAGCGAAAGAACAAAAACTTAACTCAACATCAACCTTATTCCTGACTGTAGGAGAGAGTAATACAGTCGGCCTTCCATATAATGAATCTTAATGAGACAAAAATTAAACTTTATTATGGAGAAAAGTTCGTAAAAACGAATTGCAGGGCTTTGGAAATGAATTCGTTACACACACCAAATGTTTTGCTGACTCATTAATTTATTTCGACATATTTCTTATGAAATTCCAATTGGCTTATCTTTAAACAAAAGTCAATTAAAATGCAATTAGTAAACGTGATATCGTTAATCACACCTGTAAGTAAGCTGGCAACATTTGCTACCGTTTCAAAAGTGGCAAACGGTTATACCAACCCATTTAACACACACAGCTCAAGGTCAGGGACAAAAAAAAAAGTAACGGACGCGCCAAGCACGCAACAGGCAAAGACACATTAAGCCCCCTCACACAAGACCGAATTTGTGGCCAAGAATTGCGCATGCGCAACATGGACAACATTGTCGACGTCTTTGTTGCCAGTCGTTGACTTGGCAATCGTTCAATGCGTGAATTGCATTCTTAAGTAGCTTTTTCAAACTTCAACTGCTTTGGTAGAGCTCTGAAAAAGTGTAAGTGCTGTGGGCTTGTTGAGTTTGACTATAAAAGCGCAGTGTTGTCTTCAGCTTGGCATCACAAATCAACTGGTCATCATCACTAGCTGACAAACAAAACCAAAATCCAACCATAATCAACATGTTCAACTACGTAAGTTGATCCGGCATCAAAGGAATATCAACAGCAAGAATTTAATATTAATTTTGTTTTTTTTTAACTCTCCTTATAGTTTGCCGTTTGCTTCTTCGCTGTTTTGGCTGTGGCTGCTGCCAAGCCTGGTATTGTGGCACCATTGGCTTATACTGCACCTGCAGCAGCTGTTGTTGGTAGCGCCGCGTATGTGGCACCCTATGCCTCCAGCTATACCGCTCACCAGGTCGCTCACAGCGCTGCCTTCCCAGCTGCTTACACTGCTGCCTACACTGCTCCTCTGGCTGCTGCTCCCTATGCCGCTGCCTACACTTCACCGTTTGCTGCTGCTGCCTACACTGCTCCGATTGCTGCCGCTTACAGCACTCCTTATGCCGCTGCCTACACTGCACCCATTGCTACCGCTGCTTATGGTCGTTATGCTGCTGCTGCTCCTTTGGCCTACAGCGCACCAATTGCTGCTCCTTATGTGGCTCGTCCCTACGTTGCTGCCGCCGCTGCTCCCTTCCTCCTAAAGAAGTAAAAAGTGCAAGAATATGAGTTCCATGTAAATAATTCATCATTTTTCACCTCCATTCCAATTTTGTGATTTTGTTAACGACCTAAAATAAAAGTTTAAGTTTCAACGAATTTGTATATTTGGGTTTTTTGTTGTATCTGGCTTTGTTTGGCATGCGCAACGTTTGTCCACACAAATATTTCAAACTGCTTCATTAGCTGCTTTAATGAGCTTATCAACTAGGCTTCATTATTGCCTCAAAAGCCAGCCCAAAGCCAATTGCTTGCCTGCATATGAATGAGAAGTGAGTCTTTATGGCTATATCTTTGGTATGTCTCTCTAGCTTGAATATAGATGTCTTAAAGTATGAAATCTTATAGCAAATTCTATAAATAGACTTTAACTTAACTTTTCACAATTCAAGGCATTACACAATTTTATTCAAAATTCATATCTCATCTTTGACTTTCTGGTGAATTTAATTATCGGATTCTCGACATGCAAAAAGTATTAAAACATTTCAAGAATCCTAAATATGCAACATTAATTTATGTATGTTTTTAGTTCGCCAACTCTCTTCCTTAGATAATTACAATTGCATATTATTTACCTAAATAACCACAGCGACCACAAAGCCCACAAAATATGAGACACGAGCACCTCAAACTTACAAGCGCCAAGCTCCAAATATCTCTGTAAGAGTCTCCCAAAAGGCAAGCCACAGTCAGGCAGTCAGTCAGTCAGTCAGTTATCGGAGAGCTTTATATCCTTGAGAGAGAGAGAGAGTGCAAGATAGAGAGAGACACTAAATTAAAATCGACACCTGCTGATGGTGATGTTGCTGCTGTTGAAGTTGATGGTTGGTGTTGTTACTGTTGATGCTACTGCTGCTGTCGTCGTTAATGAGGCCTGAAACCTAAATACGTCAACATCGTTGAACGTAATCCAAATACGAAATGATGATTTAATGGTATACTTATATAAAGCCTTGTCTCTTACCCTTCTGTCTCCCATCGCTGAGCAGCTCAAATTCACTCAAAAATTATATGGTTATTCAATTTCCATTCGAGTCAGTCAGGTCCTTGAGCTACTTGATAAACTGATAAGCGTTGGGTCAGCAAAAGGGGGTAGGGATGAGTATGTGGGCCAAAAACTTTGAGCAATTATCGTGAACAGCAGCATTAGCAACAACAATTTCAACTTCAAGTTGAACAAGGGGCAAGGGAAAAGTTTTCTGACTTTATTGTTGACTTTGTAAAATGTGGCTAAATGGCCGTAAATGACCAGGCAATAGACAAACACATACATATGTGTGTGTGTGTTAGGGATCGAAAAGTTAAAGCAGTTCATGCTGGGCGACCTCCTGCTATGAGGAATATATAGATATTTTTTCAATAGATTGTTGGGTTTGGTGGCTGCATCAACTTTCATTATAAAAACTGACAGCGCGTAAGAAAACTTCTTGCGGTTACCTTTGAGGCAGCTAAAAACGGCAGCAACAAAATGAGAAAAAAAAGACGCATTGAAATGTAAACAAACGCCACTGGTTGGTTAGGGTATCCGTCATTCTCATCCTCGTCGTCATCCTGATCCGCATCCGCATCCGTTGGAATTATGCGGCATTGTCTAAGAATGAGTTTTCGTTTGCTTGTTGCTATTTTTACGTTTCATCGAACAAAAGCAAAGTACCTTGCAACGACAGCAGCAACAACAACAAAAAGAGCAACAACAGCAAAAGCAACAATGAAGCTAAAAGCTGGCAAACATAAAGCATTAAGCTTACGAGCAGCAAAGATGCAGTATAAATAAAAGGAGCAGAAAAGCGTAGCGGAGTAACAAGTCCAAAAAGACAAGCCACAAGCACTCAGAGTCATGACAGTAGCGGGGTGGGGCAAGTAAATCGGAGAGGAAACGGTGCGAGAAGAAGCTTAACGAATCTACACATACAACCCCATTCAACACCCTTCAACCAGATGCAACCGTTCCACAATCAGCATTATATGTATGTGTTGAATTGGGATGCAATGCAATAGGAATAGGTGTGTGCACTTGGACCAGGCGACAAATGTGTCAGTCGTGTTTTGATGAACGTTTTGAAATTCAAAAGTAAAGTTAAATGGGTTTCAACAATATAATTACTCGATTTGTTAAAAGTTAGAAAGGATAAAATATGTATTGTGACAGAAACTACTTTTCCCAAAACCAATCAAGAATGTGTGTAGGAAACATACATTTAGGTTTTGACTTACAAATTGAATTTTGTTTATGTTTATCATTAAATGAATTTTAGTTGTTCAAAATGTCTTACAAAATGTTCAAGTAAAACGACGCAAACTAAAAAATAAACTTATCGATATCGATACATACAGCAACACTGGCGATTGCGGGGCATCACACTATGCGATAATCGTGCTTTATACAACCCTAATTACAGCTGACCAGGGCTACACTAACCCAATTACCCAATCCCACATACACATTTTCTGTAACAGCATCAAGTAAAACATTTTCTACGTTTTTTTTTTGTCGCCTGGCAATCATAATGCCCACAAAGAAATGCAACTGTAAGGCGCTCCGTTTGTAGTTGAACGGGTTTTGCGGAGATGCGCTTCCCTCTCACCTGACTACCAATCCTATCAGTCCTACTCCATCCTACTACCCTAAACCCTCGTGGCAAGTCGCATTAAGTGAAGCAAGAACGCGGCATGTTGGCTCAAAATGAAGTGCTGACAACGTGATGTTGCCGCTGCTGTCTGTGGCTGCTACACGGTGCTGCTGATGCTGCTGCTGCTGTTGGCACATCAGATGGTGCGAATGGCGTAAGTATTGCCCCATGCCTGTTAGCTGGTAGCACTAAGCGTCTTACAGTCTTAGCGCCAAACCACATACACACACACACAGGTATAAGACAAAAGAATGTGGCATACATGTATGTATGTATGTGTGTGTGATTGGTGCGTCACATCGCTGCGGTTGCCACTCCACTGAGTACGTTCTGGAAATGAAGCTTGTAGGTAGAGAAGTCTCATGCTTTCTGGCTGTTTAATTTACGCGCTGCTATTATTTTAATCTTTTGCGCTACAACAGCGTGAAATGACTTTCACCTGGCCTTTGAGGTGTTGGCGGGTTGGGGGGGATGGCGATGTCTCATCTGCAGGAACCTCAACTTCATCTTGTGTGCTTGCAGCAACAAAAGCATTTAGCACAAGATTCTTTTTTCTCTCTTCTTGCTAGCCCAGGTGAGTTGTGCTGACAGGAAGCTGCTGTTTGCTTTCTTGTCTTTGTCAGTATTTTTGTTGTTTTGGTTTTTTTTTGGCCTTCTGGCTCCTGGATATGTCGTCTCCATCTCTGGCCAGTGAGTAAGTGTGTGGGTGTGTGTTTGGTCTGTAGCACCTTGTCCTTTTTATTGTTTTATGTGGCTGCTTCGTCTTCAGTGCTGATCTGCTATTCTGGTGCAAAATAAACGAGCTACCTCATATCGTACATCATAGCGTGCTTTGCTGCCCCTTCAACAGCTGCAAATCTTTTACAATCAGCAAGCAATTTCACAGCCAAAAAACATTGCAGCACCAACTCAGACGAAAAGGAGCAAACACAAACGGAGGGGGAAGTGGTAGTCTTAGCTAATGTTTCAAATCATTTTCGTTTCTTGACATTCGCCTGTCTGCACTGAGCTTAACTCAAGACGTTTCTTTTCTTCTCGCATGTTTCGCGTTCTGTGGGAGTTTCTGCCCTTCCACACTATGCGAACATTACAATATTTTATAAGATTTACTGACCCAACACGGTGCAATAGCTACTACAACAGCTACAGCTAGCTGGCAAAGTGAAAAGCGCTATAAAATATTACGTACACGCAGTGGGCAGGCACCTGGAAAAGCGCTGGGATTCGTAACGCTAAGTTGCACATTTGTTTGGATTTAACAATTGCAGTTGCAGTCGGTCCGACACGGTAAATAAAGCAAGCCAAATATTTGGCTTATAATTCAAAATGATAAATATGTACGCGCTTGGAAAATTAGAATGCTCGGCAGCCAAGAAAGAATTTTAGTTTGCCGAAGTTTTACTTGTCTTTTATTATTATTATTATTTATTTAAAGATTTTTTGGAAACTCGAAACTTATTTTATTTTATGGGCAAGTCACATTTTCACAGAGTTTTCTGTAACCAAATGCCTTATGGCTAGTTTGTACTTATACAATTTTGTTAATCTAATTGCAAATATTTATAAGCGAAGCTACCTTAAAATTCATGCGATTTAAGCCAAAACTTCCGACCAAAGAGCCAACCCAAAAATCGCTCTTTTTCAGCTGGCCAAGCAGGGGGGAGGGCGAGTGGCTGCTGCATCAGACTTAAAATAAATAGAATTTTTAAGTAAATTGAAGTTGCGAAACTTATTTGCAGCTTCAGCCAACCCAACTGCGGCTTGATGGCAATCTACACACTTTTGTACCAAAACTTGGCCAACATAACTCACATGAAAAAAGCACAAAAAATAGGAAAAGAAAAAAGTGAAGGGTGAGAAGTAGACACAAGACACAAGACATGGCCAAATAGCAAAGGCAACTTGTAGAAAAGCCACACAGTGGCTTTGGTGGCACTTTCTTTTTTTTTCTTAGAGTACTTTTTGTACTTTTCTACACGTAGCGTTGTCGCTGCAGCCACCAGCTAGCAACAAATGGTGCACATTACACAAGGGCCCCCAAAAGCTACTTACCCAGGCAGCCAGCCAGCAGTGTGGCAAGGACTCACATATTTTATTATCAGCCAGTAAAGGATGTGCGGTGTGGGAAGTGCATGCAGGGGTGAAGAGTTGGCAAGTGACAGTAGGGGTGTTGCACGCTACTGCTGCTGCCTGTCTGTGCAACAAGGCACAAAACTTAAGCGGCGAAGACAAATTTTTATTGCCACAAGCCCAAGTCGATTTCGATTATTGACTGCAGGCAAACTGTTGCACACACACACACACACACACTTACTTATACACATGTAGTCAAGGATGCCAAACAGTGTTGCTCATTGGCGCTTGCCAGGTACAGAAAACAACATATTACGAAACATTTTTTTCGAACAATTCCAAAACAAGAAACTTGTTAAATGCTATATACTAACGCCGTTGAAATTGAAATTGAATATTAAATAATAATGTAAAAATATGTTGATATTTCTTAGCTTATGGTACTGTTGATTAAACGTTTAAAATGTTTTTGTATTTATAAATATATTTTTAATTTCTTTTTTAAGAAACAATTCTACAAAGAAGAAACAAAACAGAAGAGTTTTTATGATAATTAATTTTATTTTGCCGATTAAAAAGGAAAAAAAGCTAAAACCCCAAACTGGCATCACTGTTTGGCAATTGACTTCAGGCAGCCAGCCAAGAAGCAACCAAATTCGCTACTTGTCCTGTGGCTTTTTTCGTGCATTTATCGTATGCTCGACGAGCATTTTATTTTATTAGCGTGACATTTCAATTGATCGACCCAAGCTGTTTTGGAGATGTGCATTTGCTTTAAATGAAATGCATTTGGGTGAAATCGTTTTCAACTCTAAGCGTTTCATTCACAACGAACGCCGACTTTATTAAGTTATCGAATAAACAGAAGGCGATGATTTTTCTATGTCGTTCCAAACTGTCAAGAGCTACCGATAAGCTGTATTATTTTTCATTATTCTCAAAAACTCGTTGCAAGCAACACTATAAAAGTTCATTGTTCTTTATACTCAATCGTGTTCTGTGTTCTAATTTTTTTTGTTTTTTTTTTTTTTGTACTTGTTTCGTATAAAACATTAAAATCGTTTCCCTCAAAAATATTTGAAAAGTATATAAAAAGAAAATTGTTATTAAAAAATGGGCTACGATAATTTAAATGGCACTGAGGTCGTCGAAGCCGTACAAGACGAATCCTATACTGACAAAAATACGATTTCTGCTGTTGCTGATGCTGAACTGCAGCCATCATTGAATAGTGTTGTTAACACAATTGATTATGAGCTGTGCTTCAAGCATCCGCTGGAGCACACTTGGACTCTGTGGCATTGGCAGAATGATCATCAAAAAAGTTGGACAGATATGCTGAGCGAAGTGACCAGTTTCAATACGGTCGAAGATTTCTTTAGTGTCTATTTTCTAATTAAGCCGCCATCGGATCTAAAGGTCTTCAATGATTATATGGTTTTTAAGCAAGATATACGGTGGGCTGGCTTATAGCTTCTTGCTTTATGTATAAATTTTTCATTAATGTTTGCATTTTTTTCATTGCAGTCCCATGTGGGAGGACGAGGTTAATAAGTGTGGCGGCCGATGGGTTTTGTTCTTAGACAGAGAGGCCAAAGAGTTGGTGGACAAGTTGTGGCATGATTTGGTAATATCGATTAATAATGTGTACATCTTTCTAAAATGTCTAACTTGTATTCAATCTGTTCCTTAGCTTTTGTGCACAATTGGCGAGAGCTTTGAATATTCGGATCAAATCTGTGGCGTTGTCATTAATGTGCGCAACAAGGCCGTCAAATTATGTGAGTGCAATGTTTATACAATTTCTATATCTAATCGGATCTCACCGCTTCATTAATTCACAGCACTCTGGACCAAAGATTCGAATAATATGAATGCCATTCTAGCAATTGGAGAGAAAATGAAACAACTGCTGCCCTTGCAAGAGGTGCCACTGCAATACCAAGTGCATTCAGATGCAATGCTTCAGGGAGGGCCCAATGCCAATGCCATATACAAGTTGTAATAAGTAACATAAGATCGCCAAGTCGAGTAACCTACTAGGCGATAGCTGAGGGAGTGCCTAAAGGATACTTGAGCATTGTTGTATGCTAATGTATAGGAACCGAGTTGCAAGAACATTAAAAACTTATTGTATATGATACCTTGGTATTTCTTAAAATATATATAAACATCTAAATAAACTGTAGCATCTTTTTTTATCTTCACTGAAACGTGTAACTGTAACACGAATAAAGCATATCATCCTAAGGCTCAAACGCTTTCTATGGATTTTCCCATTGTCAGTCGGGCACAGTGTCTTTTGGCCATAAAAGCCAGCACGTCCTTAGACCAGGACTCTAGCATGTAAGTACGTTGAACGCGTGTCTCATACACCTCTACTCACTTTATGGCGATTATCCTTTGCGCCATAATTTTGGCCATTTCTGCTATCCTGTCGCGTCGCGTCGCGTTGCGCACGCCTTTTGTATCCTGCTGCTTGACTGCTTCACTGCCCGAGCGGGCGTGTTGGCCCTTTGTGTACATTATGCCATGCATAGCAAATTGTAAGCAATTTATGTTATGTAGTAGGGATACGCCCCATCCTCTCCCTGGGCCCCTTGAGTGCTCATGCACATGACCACAACCACACACAAATGCATAAGTATATGTTCATGTTTATGATGTGATTGTTGTAATTTGTTAGGATTTGGCCTTTTATTGTTTTATTGAATTATGAAGTGGTATTCGGTAAATGACACGAACGTGATACACTAGCCAGCACGCACACACACACACACACGGCAGACGCCAACACGTATCCTTGACGACTTCTGTATATGGCTTTTAATATGAGTATGGCAGAATTCCTGACGCAAAATGCAAAGAATGCATTGCATGCATTTCCGTACACTAAGAGAAAGGTACTTAATTGAGAAAGAAAAATTATTGTTACGGGGTTAACACAACAGGATTTAATACCATACTTTTAGTAACCAATTTGAGACACTCACTTTTTATCTATGGCTATCGATAGTTAAAAAAGAAACATTTTGAGGAAAAATCTTATACTTTTCGTAACTTGGAAGTTTTTCCAGACTTTAAACCAGTGTATTTACAAATGTATAGTTCTTGTTTTCAGTGTATTCAAATTGATATGCGCAGGTGACACTGGACAAGACCGCCTGCTGTTGCCTTTGCTGCTGCCCCTGATGTATTTTTCTTGTTGTTGTTTTTGCTGGCGTTGTTAATATGCGAAGTCAAATAGTTTAAACTCAGTGCGCTGAAAGTAAATAGCTCAAGTCAAATAAAAGTTAAGTGCATGCCAGCAAACAGTTCCGTTTCCGTATTTTGTTTCTTTGCTTTTTGCAGATAAGCAAACTAATGTTGTAGTTTATATAAATTAAATGCATGCTTAATTGAAAAAGCGCTGAGCTTACAAATGGAATAGCAAAAATGAAATGATAACGAAAGTCCAGCTGCCACTGTTATAAGAATCTACACCACCCGTTCCCCGCCACCCGCTCTTGCTGCTGTTTTAATTAAACAAAAAGCGTTAAATGTTTGACCATTTTCCAACTGCTGCTTCCTTCCAGCTGAGTCTCTCTCCACAGAGTTTTGTTAGTTTGTGTTTGTCCAGTGACTTGTCTTTGCCACGTAAATTTTCTTTGCCAACAAGCACGAAATTGTTTGTCCTGTGTGGCCTGGTCCTGTGGTCCTCTTACCCCCACCATATCCTTCCTCCATTTGCGTTGCAAAACAAATTAATTGTCTGTCGCTGGCTTGGTATTCTTTTTTTTGGTTTGTGTTATAAACTTTTTTGCCTCCTTGCTGACGACTCTGGTTGAATTTTACTGTGTGTCGCATCTGTGCAATTTTCAGCGCTCTGTTTGTTGTGTAAATTGCGGCCATTTTGTTGTTTTGTGTTGTTGTTGTTGTTTTATTTGCGTTATCTTGTCCATCATGTCGCTTGTCTCTCACTCAAATTTCACTTTGCCTTTTGCTTAGCTCATTTACTGCTTTAGGAATGTTCCCCTTGTTACCACCACCCCCCTCTTTCTCTCTCTCGCTCTCTCTGTCGCTCCCACCACTTTAATCATAATTTGAATGTTATTTCATTGCAACCATTCAGCTCCCCTGACGCTCATAATTATTTTTTGATTAAAGATGCTGAACTGCTATTGCTTGGGGTCCTTGCTCTGGTTCTGTCCATCAGCTAACCATTTGGGAGCTATGTTTTCGTAACACAATGTTCTAGTAACGCAATGGATGCAATAGATGAATGGGGAGCAGAATTATGCGTTGCGAAAACGAAATTTATGTAATCATCAAATTTTTCGTTTTCAATTGAGAAACTTACACAGTAAACAATGATTTGGTTGATCTGCTCATTAGTTTACAACAGAAATATTATCTTAAAAAATTCCGATTCCAAAATTTTTTAACCTTCAAGTATGTTGATCAAAACTAGCCATAAAAATAAAAATTGTACCGTTGCCATTTTGAACTAAACTTATAAAATTATTAAAACTCTATTAAGCAAAAGCCTTCATTTATGCATTCCAATATTTATGCACGAAAAAAAAAACAGCAAATAGAAAAAAAGAAGAAAAAGCAAATATTTGTACGGACATGTATTTCTAAGCAAATGTTTTGCTCAATTATTTATTCATATTGAAATTCCTTTATTGAATAAAAGCTGTGTTTATGTTTTTGAAATTGTGTTGCAAAATTGAATCTATAAATCTATGAATAGAAAAACGAGAAACATTTTACAAATTGCTCTATTAGGTTTAAGCAACAGTTTAAAAGGCTCGTTGAACATCTATCGTTCAATTATATACTAAATATTTGCCATTAACTTTTGAACTATGGTTTTTGATTAAAGAATTTTGCCATGTTGCTTTTCAATTGGAATGCATTGTGGCATTTGTGAGATTTAATCTTTAATATCGTTTTTATTTCCTTTACTTTTATGGATATAAATTTGCACAATTGTTGTTGGCAACTTGCTCGTGCGACTTTGTCACAGCTAATTTATTGGCATTCGATGTGTACTCATAAATAAATAAGACTTGATATATGTATGTATGTATGTATAGGCTTTAAAGCCTTGAGTTTTGTGAGGAGAGTGCTGCTCGAAATGCAATTAAAATAACGAGAGCTCGTCGAAATGCAATAGTAATTTCTCGATTGCCAATTAAATTGGCAACACGGTCTGACAAATTAACACGTTCACATCGTTAACATGTTTCATATTTCATACAAATGCACAGTATATATAGATAGATATATATATATGACTGAGTGTAAAATTCGCAGCTTCAAAATGCAATTATAGGCATTTGATTTGGATAAGCCTTAGGCTCCGGGGGTGTTTAAGGGCAGGGTGCAACAGCCTTAATTAAATTTATTACAATGCACAAGATACAACAAAATAGCCACAAAGTAGGGGGAAACCCAGCTAGTTTAGGTAAGACGAAAAACAAATGCTCTTTAAATAAAGACTAGAAACTATTTAATATAAAACTTAAAACATACAAAAAATCGATTTCCAACTTTAAACACGAAAGGACTACTAAAATGCAGAATTCAGCTAGATTTTTCAACTCTTTACTGATCAAAAATCTGCTTTATGATACCAGAGAAATCTCCAACAATATGATAATATCACCCACAAGAGTATATATCAAATGTCGAAAAAGCAAGCACAATATTTTGTTGATACACAAATACAATTGCTCATAATAACGACAGTTGTTCTTTTTCTTGTTGTTGTTGTTGTTGCCAGCGCGCATTTGCATTTAAAAATAATAACAACATTAAAATAAAAAACTTTTATGCCAAAAAAACGAACTAGTTAAAAGTTGACAACAATGAAATGTCAAAAAGCTTGCAGCAAAAACAAAAATACAAAAAAAAAAAACTTTTCAAATCCGTGACTCGGCACAGCAACAACAATATACATGTAGAACTACACCAACTATAACTCCTTGTGTGTGTGTTTGTGTCTATTTAATGCGCCCACGCCTAGACGACTTCGGCTACCTTTTATTTTGTCCTGTTTTATTTTTTTCGCCAACAATAAAAGCAAATTTTTGTAAAATTCCATGGGGGATGGGGGGATGGGGTTAGGGAACAGGCAGCCCAAGCTATTTGCAATTTAACTTTTTGCCAAGCAGATACCGAAGGGGGAGGCGGAGGACATGGAAAACAACAAGGACACGTAGCCAAAGCAGAGCTTTAGTTTTTAGTTGGCTTTTATTAACTCTGTGTCTGTGTATGTGTTTGGGTCTACAGAAATTTCCACTTAGTTTTGGGCACAAAAGTTGCGCTATTACTGAGATTTGAGACGTTTGCCTGTCCCTCGACAAACGACTGGCCAATTTACAGTTAACTCAAATTTCTTTAACAGCCACAACCCATCCACCTGCTTGTGGTGGGAAAGTGTGCAACCCTATTGGTGCTGGGAAGCACCACTTCATGCACAATTTAACTTAAAGTTAGGGTTTTTTGTATTATGTTACAGATATACTATATTTTTTTAAATGCTTTCGCGTTGCTGCTTCTGCAATTCTTAAGGCTTGTTCTTGTCTGCCTTGTCGACACTTTTGCCCGCCACGCCACCATTTTCCAACTCCACCTCTACCAATTGCTCCCTCTTCTCTTTATATGCGACCTCGTCACACTCCTTTTTGTCCTTGTCTGCGTCGTGGACACTTTTGTCCTCCTCCTCCTCCTTTTTATACTCGGCCACTTTTTTCTCCTTCTTGATTTTGCCTTCGTCGGCGACTAAGCAGCGCAACAACTCCTCGACATCTTCTTTATATTCCTCTGGCAGTCCAACTGTCGAATAATCGTCGTTATCGGTATCAGAACAATCTGTTTCCGACTCTCCCAAAATATCGTCCATTTGATAGTTGAAAGCAAAGAATTTCTCTATGAGCTCAGTGCTTATCTGATTCGCATTCTTCGCCTTACTCATTATGATAAAGATCTCTTTGCCAATATCTTGGTGTTGGCGCAGCGTCTCCCATTTAACTTGATCAAGATTATCGTCATTAGCCAGCTCGGAAAAGTTGCGAAAGACGAGATGACCCAGCGTCTGCAAAAATTTGGGAGATGGTAAATAATGAGTTACTATGCAGTAGTCTTTTTCACTTCTCTCACTCACCGTTAAAAAAAAATCCGCGGCAGACATTCGTTTGTAATCGTTGTCGATATCCATAGTTGTCATGGCAAAGCCAAATTTGATGAAAAATGGCGTTGCGAAGGTGAAACTTTTTTGGGTATAGAGAGCACGGTGTAGAAGTTGCATGATATTGTGATTTAGGTAATTAACGCAACCGTCTTTGGAATGCCAGCGTGGCAAGACGACAGCCCAATCATATGCATTATCGTTTCCGGCATTGGGCAACCGGCCATAGGCTAACCATTTTTGGCTGATGTGCGCATTAAAATATGCTGGCAATGGCACCTCGGCGCCATCAAATTCAAGAGCTAGTATAAAATCGATGCTTATGCCACGACCTTTAAAGCCATACGTCTTGCCATAGATCCGATGGGCGAACGGAACTCCATTGTAACAGAGTGGTTTATATTGCAGCTCATATACGGCATTCGAGTCGCTTTGATGGAGTGGCAGCCGCTTGATGACCCTCTTAAGATCCCTTTGAAAAGCAAGATTCATGTGTTTGGCATTGATCGCTTTGCCATAGAAGAGCCTATCATCAGCGTAGTATGTTGAATTGGGCTTAGTTAATTGTACGCTGCGTTGCGTGGCATGAAAACGGGGGTGCAACGCATATGGCACTTGCATGGGCAAAAATATCTCAAACTGTTCCGGCATTTGCAAATAAATTTGATTTACAAATGAAGCTACAAAAATATGTACATATGTATATAGAATTAGTAATTGATGAATTCTTGAGACTTCTATAGCTTACCACACTTGGTCAAATGGTCAAGCCATGGAGAAAAATCGGATTGAATATCATCCAAGTAATACTTAATATGATCGATTAAGTTTTGGATTTCTTTTTCTAATTTCTGAAACTCTTCTACATTGCCAATGTTTTGGGCAGCTAGCGAATTAAAAGTTTGCTCAAATTCAACAAGCATTTTGTTTTAGTTTTCACAATGCAACAACTAAGTCCAGTGTTGCCAAACAGACAAATGATGTCTCTTGCGCAGCTTTCAAATTGGCGCTGCCAGCACTAATTGTTATATTTTTACTATTGACACACAAGTTTTTGGACATTTTTAATTTTAAATGGTCGTAGATTGAGCAGTTTTTTGTATTTTACAGCTACAAAGTGATATAATTTATTTTTTATTTATTATCGCTATGTTTTTATGTCGTTGCGGCTATTTGCTGACTATGTGGCAACGCCCTGTACAAATATCTATCGTTATAAGCCGTTGATCAGTTATCGATACAAGAAGCGCTTAAATATAGGTATCGATATGCAACTATTGTTTACATACTTGCAATTCTTGTAAATTGTACTGTTAAATTGACAACGATCAACATAACCGCTGGGGCATTGCTGTTACCGTTGTAAATGAATGAAATGTAAATAGGATCCAATTTACTACGAATTTAACTACGTTTTGCGTGCTTCACGTGGCTTCTGCGCACTGCAGCACAGCATCCACAGTTAAAAGTTCTGCCGCAGCCATGGCAACTGGCAGCGAAGGCATCTTTAGCTTATGGACAGCGCAATGTGAATTCAGTTGCTGTTTGACGTTCCTCGCGTGCGGTTGTGCTTGGGTCCCTACACTCCACACACACACACTCGTGAGAGAGAGGGAAAGAGACAGAGCGGGTCGGACTCCCACATGCACTGAATTTTAACGGTAGTTTGTGTATAAGAACAAGAAGAAAGATTGAGACGCAAAGAGAGAGAGAGATAGAGTGGCGCCGACGCTGTAGCATTTTGTAGTTTGTGTACGAAAGAGCGTGCAAGGTGAGAAAGTGCAATAGCAAGGAAACTGCAACAACAACAAAAGCAGCGGCAACGTGCGCGCCGTGTGTAAATAACAGTTATATGCAGTTATGCATGTGTGTATGTACTTTGTGTATCCAGATACTACGAGAAACTGCAATGTGTGTAAAACAACGAGCGCCCGGCAACAACACAACAACAACAACAACAACATTGCACTTTGCTGATAAAGTTGTCTGTCTAATAAAAACGTGCTAGACTAGACTAGACTAGAGACTCCCACTCACCTTTAATAGTTTTACCCCCTACTCATAGCTACCTATTGCTTCTTATTTTCGCGTTGCATGCGCGCAAATTGAAAATAAATTGAATTGCAACAACGTGCAAAATTCAAGTTAAGCCGTCATCGTCTCAAGAACAACAACAACAACAACTTTGTTGCACCGCAGTGTTGGTAAAAGTGCAAAAGTGTTTTTTGAGTAAATGCCATGCAAATTTCGTTAAAAACTAAAATGCTCAACTAATGGGTTTTTTAAGTCTTGAGTGAACATTGTACGTTGCCGCATGTTGCATGCTACAACTACACAAGTACTATCTGAAGTGAAATATGTTAAAGAGACTAAATTATTTTTTAACGACTGTGCTGTGTTTGAAGATGTTAAAGTTCAGGCAAATATGTAAAAGTTTAATTTGAGTTTTGAAATTTGTTGTGTGTAAGTGTGATTTTGGAGATGCCTTCCACTAGTTGAATGTTAGTGTTTGTGTTTTTTATACATATTTAAAAAATATAGATCCGCTGGTATATTTTTTAATAATCATAATATGACTGATTTTCGCTTTTAAGTAACAGTTTTTAGCTTTTCAATGAAATTAATAAATTTAACGTTATCGCAAAAGGACAAGAAAAACTTTCGTCATAGAGAAATTTCGTAATATAGAATGTGTTTTCGATTGAACCAAATTGCAGAAAAGAAATCGTTACATAGAAAATTCCGCTTAACGAAAGTCCTTAGAACGGAAGTAAGTTTGTTGCGGCTTAACTACTAAAAGTAAAATTTATTTCTAAAATCTTTCGCAATCCGGTTTCTGTGACATTTTGAATTCCTATTTAAATGTCATTTGTATATGCAAACAGTCTTAAGCCAATATACAACATTTTCCCTCAGGTATTTCTGCTTGGCTTTTGATATTCTGCACTCCGCCATATAGTATATGTAAGTCTGTATGTGTGTCATACGTATATCAAAACATTTTAAGTATTCTTTAAATAAGCATAGGCTTACGCTTTAGCTACCCCCAAGCACTCTTCTCATCAATAAAGCATACTATGTGCTTCCCAGCATATGTAATCCTTGGCGGCGTCCTTATTGTTGAAGTCATCCCAACTCCGCTTCTCTCTTGCAATGTTGCGCGTGTGTCGCCCATTAAGTGCCTTATGCCCCGCCCATACGCCCAACGAGAAGCAATCCTTTTGCAAGTGCTGGCAAATTGGAAGACACGTTTAGCGACGCTTTCACGTAGCCTTAGCAGACGTCAACGTGGTGTGCTGTTGGCCGTTGTTGCTTCAGCTTCTGATGCTGCTACAACCTTTTCCGTAATTGCCGTTTAATTGTTTGACATTTTCGTTGTGTGCTGGCTGCTTGCTGCTGGCAACGTTTTATTTTTATACAATTTTGCAACTTGTGCTTGTAGGATTTGAAATTTTCTTTCATTATGCTCCGTGGCAGCTGCTTTTCCGTGCAATTAGGCCACAATATACCAAGTGACTTATTTACTGCAATTTGCGACTTACGTACTTTTTGGTTTTTATTTTATTTTTGCCAAAGAGACTTCAAGGAGCTTAAGCTTAACGCAGCCTGCACATAAATAATGCTTATACCGGCCGGCCACAGAGAGAGGAAGAGAGAGAGAATGTGTGTGTGTGAGAGAGAGAGAGAGAGAGCAAATTAACGTTGCACGTTGCCTATTGATTTTATGAACGAACGCAAGCTTCTGCAAAACTATTTTGGACATTGCCGCCATGACAAACTATAAATCTGTCTGTGCCGGCATATACAACACAAACACACACACACTATATATGTACTATATGTAGCATACATACATATATATACAAGCTGCACACGTTGCTGCAACACGCACACACTATATTTATCGATTGGATGCTGCTGCTGTTGCTGATGTGTAGTAGTAAAAATCGCTCGTATTTCATGCGGAAGTGACCATGCACAGAAACACACACGCACACACACACACACACTTATGCATACACAAAATGGCCGCCCATGTGCGTAGTAGTAGTAGTAGTTGTTGTTGTTGTTGTTGTCCTCGTAGTAATCGTAGCTGCAGCCGGCAACGCAACGACAAATGGTTTGGTTTATTAACATTTTTCGTTGCCTTGGCTGAATTGCCTCGTGGCTCGTTGTGCAGCTTATGTGCAGCAGTTAACAGTTACTACTGCCACACATATATAAGCATTATCTCCTTTTTTTTTTTGGGCTGGACATCAGCTGCAATGGCTCGCAGTGCGTATACGTAATATGCGTATATGTGCACTGTGAGAAACTATGTCAAGATTATCTATTCAAAAACAAATCAACGACAAAAATCTGTGATAAACTTTAAAAACAAAAGCAGTTACATTTAACTTAGGCTTAGTAAGAAATCCTTTTCCTGATCTGTATATTGTACATATATTTTTTTCGAAGTGCACTTTTCTGTAACACACGAAAAAAGTAAAGCTGTTAAAGCGGCGCCGTTTGTTGCTGTCATTAATTAGCTGTGCGCAACTCAGCTCATCAAGTTTCACTTTTTATTTTTGCGTAGTTCTCGTTGTTGTTTTTGCTGTTGTTGTTGTGGAGCAACCCTAATCCATCATTTACCACAAAAGTCACGTACAGCAGTTGGCAGCCGCTGAGCTTGAAAAGGAAACATCCACTCGGAAGAAAGTTCATGTTACTTTAACACACAAACGGCAAAAAGAGAAAGAGCCCAAGGATGCAGTAGGGGATTGACGAATGTTTCTCATGACTGCCAAGTTTGTTCTAACAAATTAAGAAATCACTTTCGCCCCGACGGCAACAAATAAATGTACATGCTATGTTGCAAGCCAAGCTGCACTAACTTTAACCCTCCTCGCAATATTTTAAATATTGCCCGTTTGCCTGTCAAAAAACGACAGCCTAAAACTGACGCGACCCCAAAATAAAGTGTTGCACAAATGGGGGCGCCACTTGATATATAAATATATATATATATATATGTAGATGGAATGAGCCTTTTATATTATTATGTAGCATTATGTATGCTATATATACTGGCTATATGTATTTAACTGTATCTCTTAACGACCTGCAACAATACAGTTGGCAAACATTTTTTGTGTTTGTGATTGGCGT
The DNA here is from genome assembly GCA_030179655.1 of Scaptomyza flava. Lineage (NCBI taxonomy): Eukaryota > Metazoa > Arthropoda > Insecta > Diptera > Drosophilidae > Scaptomyza > Scaptomyza flava. The sequence goes on along the minus strand of JARNME010000404.1, from coordinate 5,335,919 downwards.
TTGACATTTTCAGCGCAGTTCGCAAGGCTCACGTGAAGCTGCTGTTTAAACATTTTTGCACATTTATGTTTCATAGTAGCATATAATATCTGTCCGTGAACACATGATTGATGTGCCACAGGGGATGTGGCTGGAGGACGTTGGAAAGCAAAGGTGCTGAGTAAATGTCAGGAAAGGTCTTGTAGTAAAAGGCAGTCGATGTCTGACTGTGTGAAGCGTGTAAAGTTTTGCAATTCGTCTAGTTGGAGGATAGGAAAAAGCAGCTAAGACTTAAGAGCTTGTTATGTTATGTGTTGGAACATAGAGATATTGGAAAACAATTGATTTTTGGCATATGCTTGATAAATTTTCGCAATTCGGTTTTATTGATTAATAATGTCGACTTGCTTATTTCCTTAACTCAATCTACAGAGATGTTGTACAGAGATAGAGAGCAATTGTTTTTGCACTTTTTTGCATAATGATTCGTATCTAAAACCCCATCTACTCTCCTCTTCTATTGCATATACATACTATATTTTTGGCAATAGCTTTGCATCCGCCCCGTCTGTATTTACTTCGCATTCTGGCCCCTGTCGCATTTTTACTTAACCCAATATTTTGCTCGTTAGTCATAAAAAACAAAAGACCAGCAGAGTGTGGCGTAGTAAAAGCCAAAGGCAAGGAAAAATCACTGAGCAGCCAGCCTGGCAACAACAACAATAACAAGGCAAGGCAAGGCAAGGCAACAACTACTCAACGTTGGCATCAGCTGCTATATGCAAAAAGTTTATGACTTTAGACCCATTTTGTATGTTATGCGGCGGCGACGCTGAACTCAATTTTTTTGCACTGAATCACAGCAGCAGCAGCAGCAGCAACAACAAACCCAAGCCCCTTAACTGGAAAAGGAGGAGGGTTTGGGTATGGGCATGGGTAAGGGGTTGCTGGTTAGGTGGGTGCAGCAACTGGGTTGCTTCAAGCCTCACCTTAGTTTCGCTCCTGCTCCTGTTGCTGTTGCTGTTTCTTCTATCTGACTGCGACGCTGACGTCGCTGCTGTTTTTAAATGATTTTTATGTGCACTTTAGTCGCCAGCAAACAACAACAGCAACAACAAGGAGATCCAAGAGGCTACTGGCGGTTTACCCATTTCTTTCCCTTTTTCCATATTTGCATACCCTAGAAATATGTGTACCTTACAGGTGTGTCAATAGCTCTTGCGATGAAACAATAGCGAATTTTGTGTTTAAAGTTTTTGAAAAACAGTTTTTGTTTTTTGCAAATAACGGTAACACATTTAATAAAACTAACCTAACTTATATTTCGTTTTAATTATAATTCTAGATTAACCATTTATCTTTAACGTTTTTATAAGGAAAAGTTGTTTTTGTTAAAAGATCTTTAAGTTCGATTTTCGATACGTATACAATATTTTAATTCGCGTAAAGTGAACCCCAAACATAGAGAACACAATCAGCGGACTCTGTGAAAATGTTTTTCTTTTATAATTTCTTAATTAGGGTATCAGAAACGCAAACACAATTTTGCCTATTCATTGTGTTGTTGTAGTATGTACTATATGCATATTATATCTTCAACAATTTGTTGTCTGTTGTCTCTCCCTTTCTCTCTCTCTCTCTCTCTCTCTCTATGCTTCACAGTTCTCGGTATATAGTATTTCTCGGTTTTGCACTCATTTTCTTGTTTATTTGTTTGCTTGTTTGTCTCACGGCTTTGGTCTATTGATTTTCTGTTTGTTTTTTTTTTTTTAGTGTTTTGTCTCGTTGCTGCATTTGTTTGTGGGCACTCCGACAGTCGGAGAGACAGACAAATAGACAGTTAGTCAGTCAGTTAGCCGGCCGGTCGGCCGGTCTCGGTCGGCCAGTGTTACAATAATAATGCAACAGACATGCCCCGAAACTGCTGGCTCTCTTCTTGTTGTTGTTGTTGTCGGCCATTGTTTTTCAGGCTGGTTACAACTACGCTGAGACTGGACTGGGGCGGAGCGGGTCCAGCAACTCTTTCTGGCCATATGCATTGTATTGATTTTTATGCGGGCAACCCTTTTACAGCAGCCCAGGCCCAGAGACGCCATAAAAAGTCATTAGTGTGAGAGGGTTTCTGGGTTTCCATGAAATGAAACTGTGCAAAAAAAGCTTTTAAAAATTTTAAAATATTTGAAACTAAAAAAAATATATTAAATAAATGCATAAATCTTTCGTTTTAATATTTTTGGATTTTTGCTAACATTATTTTGAATATTTTTTAACAGACAAAAAATAAAAAAGAATAGTTTATCAAGTTCGATACTTTTTTCCAAGTGTGCGCTGGGTAGATTCGAGTGTAGAATGGCACAATTTAAATGCGAGTACGCGCCATGCCATGTGAATGAGCCGTGCAACGTGCAGCGTGCAACGGTATGCGGCAGCATCCTGGACTCACGCGGCGTATGCGCAATGTGTGTGTGTTTTTTTCATTCTTAATATTTAATCTTGCCCACGCAAAAACAATAAACTAAAAGCAATTTGTCTTTGATTTATTGACGCCATGAACGTGGCAAAGTGAGGCAGGCAGCATGCCACATGCAACAAGCTGAAGCTGAAACTGAAGCTGAGCGACATGATCAGAATCGATGGCGTAATGATTATCTATTAAAATAAATCACGTATTTGGCAACAGGCGACTCGACGCCCAAAAACTTGAGCAAGAATTCGACGAGCCACAATGTGTTGAAGTCTATAAATTGCAATCGTAGCTAGAAAAGGGAAGTGTGTCTGTCCTTGTGTGTGCGTATGTGTGTCCTGTCTAGTCCTTTAGCAAATTTCATGTTGGCATCGAGCACAAATTGTCGCTGACAGCAGACGACGCAAAGGAAACAAAAAAGCCGCCGGAGACAGCGTCAAGTGTAATATAAATATATCGAACTTGACTGGCAAGTGTTTAAGCCCTTTGCTTTTCTATTCTTTTTGACTCTTAGGGCCAAGACAAACGAGCTAGTTCTAAGTGAAATAGACATAAGCAGCGCTTACAAAGGCAAATGACATTGCCAACACTTAAGAGCCCAACTTACGAACTTATTTTCTTTCATTCTTATTTTTGTATTTTGCTAAGCCTTCAAAAGGCTCAAGAGTAATGGCCACACACAAAGCTATTGAAGTCACGTTAGTCTCTTTTTACAGCCAGTTTCAATTGAAGTTTTAAAATTTGTGAAATTGTTACGAAAAGCTTTTGTCCACAGTCTTCTATGTTTGATATTTAAGTTTGAAAAGCTTTGGTTTTGTTTGCAGTTTTTTGCATTATTTTCACGCTTTAATTAACTCAAATTGCATTGGCAAAAGCTGCTTAGGCAGCAATTTTCTATAATTTTACTTTACGCTTTTGTTGTTGCTTTGGCTGTCGCACACTTTTAAACTAATTGCTAGCAATTTAGCAAACGTTGCCAGTGCAATGCGGCGTATGCGTAATATTTATGCTGTTATCTCTTTCTCTCCTCTCTCTGACTTTTGTTTGCTGCTGCTGCTGCTGCTGTGGCATGCCCAGTGCGCACATTTGCCGCATAATTGCCAAGTCATGATTTTTTACTCACACACACGCACGCACACACCGAAAACGAAAAAAATCAAAATTCTCTTTTTGTTTTGTTTCGTTGCTTGATATTCGCACTGGGCATAATTTCCATGTTGCTTAAACGGCACTTTTGTTGTTGTTTCTTGGATCCATTTTCAGTCACCGAGCTCGCTTTATCGTTATTGACAGTTTTACTCATGTTTTCCTTTGTTTTTTGGTTTTTTTTTTATATTTCTTATCAAACAAGCGTTTGTTTGTCCCTTTTGCATAGTTTATGTTACGCATTTTTATTTTAGTTTTACACAAGATTTTACCTTTGGGACAACTGTCTGATTTTCGTGAAGGGCTCACAGGACAACAAGTTAATATCTTGCCAAGCGATTTTCAGCTTACACACGTACATCCTTGCTGTGTGTGTGTGTGTGTGTGTGTTTCTTAGGCTGGCATAGGGCTGAAGAGCTTTGTATGTGATATCTGTTCACTTGAGCTCAACTTATGTCGCTCCAATTTCGCGCTGATGCATAATTTTTTTTTGCCGGCGCGCATAAAAATGCGCTCAAAAGGGGCTTCATACCAAAACCCCGGAATAAAGGACGAAAAATTCAGGGAACAGATATAGGGAGAGAAATGCAAAAAAAAAAAAAATGTGTGGAATATATGGGGAACTTTGACTGTATGTCTTTGGCTCGTTTATCTTTCTCTTCTCAAGTGCTTGTGCGTGCGTATGTGTGTGTGTTTGAGAGGGTAGATGTGTTAGTGTATGTGTGTGTGTGTGTGTGTGACATGATTAATATCCTCGCTGACAGTTGACTGACTGTCGTCAAGTGAAATCAAAAGCGTTGCGGAAAAACTTCAACTTTCAACACAGAGAGAGCCAGAGCCAACTTTAAATATTTGCCAGAGCTTTAAATCGTTTTTATTCAATTTGTATCTAAAGTTCAATGGTCACCTGTACGACGTTGTCTCTAAGCTAGGCATAAAATATCATTTATTTTACTCAACAGCCTAGAAGCCGCATTAAATATTTAAATGAATTTCCAAGCGCGTAATACATAAATAAACAGAAGAAAGGAAAAGAAAAAGAAAAAACAACAATAACAAACGAACCATTAAAAAGCTACAATCACAACGGAAATCTGTTCATGTGTGCAAAAGGGCCAAAAAACGGCATAAAAACAGAAATTAAATAAGCAAACGCATCGAATGCGTAAAACAAACAAATAAACAAATCAAAGGCAACACAAAACAACAGGAAAAAAAAAAACGGCAAAAAATAACAACAAAATAGAATAAAACAAACACAAGCGAAATTCGGCATTTTATAAACACACACATAAAAAATGTAATGGAAAGCATTAGTGCTCATAAAAAATGGATTTACACAGCCTTTTTAAGGCTGTCCTGATCCTGTACATCATCCGAGGTGAGTAGCTCTATCTTTCCGATTTAACAATCAAAACGCTCAGGCTTTTAAAAATACAATTTTATACAATGCAAATGAACATATTATAATACCACTCTATACAAAAAAGAATATCATAAATGACATGCTTGCATTTTTATATTGCATAACAAATATGTGCAGTTGTGCCATTAAATAGGCAAAATATATATTTTAAATGTATCAAATAGTTTTTCGAAAGTACCAACTAACTGAGTGACTGATTGCCGACTAAAGCATAGGAATAAAAATAATAATAATAAAACATGTTAACAGACTTTTTGATATATAATCCATACGCCCTGTCATTCAAGCTGTTCCATCTGGAATTTCTCAGTTAATGCACACATCAGACGACATTTATTTTCTGTGTGCCTGGGTTAAAAAATAATTAAGCTGCGTTTGCCAGGTTTTTGTGTTCTTAGTTTTCTATAATTTCCCATTTTTTGTTGTTGTTGTTGCTTCCTGTTTTGGTTTGTTTCAGTCGCTTCTGTTCGTGTCGCTTCTTTGGTTTGTCTTTTGTGCACTGTCGCTTGCAACACTTCCAATACACACAAACACGCACACACACACACACACACGCATGCAGAGCCACTTTGTCCACTTTTGGCTAACAAGCCGTTGCAGGCCAGGAAAGGCCATGACAGCTTCCTTGCTTCCTCGCTATCTCTCGCTCGCACATTTTTAATCTTTTGATGCCCTTACGAGAAGATACAGAGTGTATATGTGATTTATGTTTACTACATTTCTATTCTTAAATAAAGAAAGTTGCTTGTAAAAGAACAAATAAAGCGAAAATTGGACATAATACTGTCATCATTATATTCCCTCATAAAGAATATTGTTTACTAAGATTACTGCCTTTTCGGCAGTTGTATTCTTCAGTTTCCACACAGAAAACAGAGTATGTATTAGTCGATTACAGGTTCAGGTTTGTGTTCATTTCGTTCATTTTTGTGCGCAACTCAAAAAGCCAAAGCTATCAGGAAAAGATCAACGACAGCGCTCGTGCGCTTGTTGCAACGGTTTTGCGAGACTTGCCTTCTCCTCTCAGCCGCAGGCGCTTTTGTTTCATTCACTTTGGCCAAAGCCAAAGTCTACGGGCTGTTCTTGTTTGCAGTTGTTGTTATTATTGCTGCTGCTTCTACTGGTATCTGACTGTGACAGTGTAGGCCTTTGCTTGTTGCTGCTGCTGCTGCTGCTGATGATGATGATGAGGCTGATTATGCGCTGCATGCTGTCGCTGCCTTGGACAATGATGCCACAAAAGCTTTGGCTTGCTTTGCTTGCTTGCTTCTTGCAGTTGCTGGTTCTGTGTTTACTTGGCTCGCCTTTTTGTTTCATTGAAAGCAGCTGCCTCTCAGTCTTTTTTGAGTTTTTCGCCAGTCTTGGAGCCAACCCGTGGCGCTTGTGACGAACAACTGCCACACCCACCTCAACAGCTGGCACTCAGCTTGCCTGCCTGCCTGCCTGCCTGCCTTGCCACTGCTATAGTATATGTTGCTGCAACGTGACATTCGAGGTCATTCACATTTCGAGGGCGTGTTGTTGAACTTGGTGTTGGTTGTGCATTACTGTATATATATACACACATATTTGTTGGTGTGTGTGTTTGTTGCACTATCGGTTAAAATACGACATTTTGTGACATAAATTAATGATGAGTCACTTTAAAAAAAACTTCCCGAATGTGTCAAAATTTATTCAATTGACTTGAATATTTGTTGCTTTTGGAATAATCTATTGTTGTTAAGCTTTTCCTTATGCCAACTGCAAAGTTTCTTAAAGAAAAGTCGTTTAATGCCATTGTATTGTGCAAATTTTTGTGACGCCCCTTTGGCTACTTGGTGCATTTGGCTTACGCGTTGCATATTCGGTTGCTAAATGCCAAGATACATTAGACAATGAGCAGCTCTAATTATGTCTTGCGTCTGTCTGCACAGTATAAAAAGAACTGCAATTAACATTTGATCCCAGTTGCTGTAGTTGTTGTTTCTGTTGCTTTTGTGCCCTGAAGTGTTGGTGCACGGCAGCGGCAGAAAGTTTTATGAGTTTCCTTGTAAATGACACCGTCGCTAGCTGCAAGTTGCCACGAGGCATGCAAAACTTTGTGCCATTGTTGCTGTTGCTGCAGTTGTTGCTGTTGCTGCTGCTGTTGACTTCATTTTTTATTTTGAGCTTTGTGCAACACAAACAAAAGTGAAACGTGTGCTTTTCAATAATTCAATTTTATGGCACAAACTCAACGTGACGTGCGCTTTTGTCTTCCATTTGCCGTTACTGACTTTTAAAGTTGGCGCTCATTAACGAAAGAATAGCAGCAAAAACAACAACAACAACAACAACAACAACAATAGCAACAGCAACAAGCAACAACAGCAACGCACAGTGGTTCCTCCCATAGGCCAAAAATAAAAAAGTCAAAGTTAAAATTTTGACTTTAAATGCATCAACACTTTTTCATAATTGGTCTAGCTATTAAACTGTATACTTGTTTTTGTTTTGTTCTTACTGTCCTCTTCAAGAATAGCATCAAAAGAGACAGCATAAAATTATTTTGGTATTGCAGCGTGAACAGCTTGCAAATAGAGCTCTCACTAAAAAAGTTAAATAAACATTTAAACAAAGCTGTTGTGCGATGGATGGGATTATTATTATAAATAAAGGTATTGACAATATTTGTGCAAAAAAAAATATATGTATTTCCCGCTGTGTGTTGTGTAAATCGTTATTGTGTTAAGTACGTTATTGTGGACGTTCTGTGTTTGTCTTTGCCGTGATTCGTTAGAGTTTTAGTTATGATCGTCAACTCACGTCAACTTAATTCTTTTGTATATTATTTATTAACATTTTAAGATTATGTGGTGTTAATTTCAAGTGCCCGTAGGTGCCCGTGCTCTTGCTTTACTCAAAAAGGTAACCTAACCTCAACTTTAAAAAATCACATGTGGCTTGCGAAAAAAAATACAATCAGCGTGCTAGACAAAGACGAAAGATAGATATAAAGAAGAAGAAAAGAGAGGAAGTGTAGTGTCCGACTACTGCAACTGTTTTATGTTGTTGTTGTTTAATGTTGTTGTTGCTTTTTGTTTGAATTGTTGTTGTTGTTGGTTTTGTTGTGTTTTTGTTGTTGTGGTGTTTTGTTGTTCTTGCTTTTATTCTATGTTTTATGTTTATTTTCGGTTTTTGCCTGCTAAGAGCTCATTATTTTCATAGGGACAACATACGAATGCCAATTTTCTCGATTAGCTGCTTTTGATTTATGGTGTGGAAAGGCAGGTTCAATCCAAGAAAAAAGTGATAATGTACAGGATGCCATTTTAAAACATGCCAATCATTTGGGTTATCAGCTGGACCAGGATGAGTTGAAAAAATGCATAAAGCTGCAGAAGCTAAAAACAAAGACATAAAACTGTTCAGGCTGAGGCATACACGAAAAATTTCAAGAGTCCTGACAAATACTGATTTATTTAACAGATTACTTTTAACCTCCGATCCCTTCATCACGGGTCAAAGAAAACTTCTTTGTAAGCCAAAGTCAAAGCTTTTAAAATCAGCTATTGATTTACTGGAATGTATATAAAACTTTTTTTTCTTTCTTACATATGTATATTTGTTGAATTTTTTTTTATTTGTTGAATTTTTACCTTATAATTAAAGCGTGCACATACATGAACTATGAAAAAATCTATAATAATTTTGTGTTTGTTGTTGTGTAATAATTGTTACATTTTTGCCGTTTGTCGTTTAAAACAAATAATTTTTCCAACAAAAAATCGATTTTAGACTGATTGTTCCTATGGCAGCTATATAATATAGTATCCCGATTTGCACTTAGCTCGCCCTGGTTAAATAAAGTAGTTTTTAATGAAGTATTATAAGGTTGCGTTGCAATATAATGGAAAACAAAACAGTTTCCATACAAACACTTGATTTCAGACCGATCGATCATATGACAGCTATATGATATGGTGGTCCGATCTGGCTGATTTTTACACATAATCTTACCATGAATTTATAAAAATTTTGTGTTGAGTTTCAAGCCTCTACCTCAACTAGAAGTATTTTTGGCCGCCCTCCCCATACAACAGGAACCAGTGTGCAACGTCTGCAGCGTTAATTGAAATGCTTTTCACTTTTTTTGTGCCGCTTCTTGCAGTTGCAATTTAATTGCATACTTTTGTGCGCATAGCAAATAACAGCAAACCGCAAAGCATCTACATGCTAAGTAAAACCTGGAAAAACAACTACAACATGTGTTGCTGCGCGCGAAACAACAACAAAAACGAAAGCAAATGCAACATTCCCTCGCAGTCAATATCGAATTTTTAATGTTGCCAAAGAATGTTTTAGTTAAATTTTGTTACAAAAAGAATGGTCTCCATAAATGTATGCTACACTTTTTATCCTGCAAGAAGGTAATAAATAAGTAGAGCAATTTTTACCAAAATACATAATATTGCCAGTTAGGCAGCAGCTTCAAAAGAAAATATTATATTTGTGAGTTTTTACAAGGAATAACCTGTATTTTTATGACAGGTTTAGAAATAGGCGTTTTAGAGAGTTACGAAAGAGTTTAAAAAGGAATTTCCATTACTTACTTATTTGTTGTCTTCAAGATCGAGTGATTATTTAAGTGTATGGCCTACTTGTTGTTATTGTTGTTTGCTGTCGAAGCGGCAACAGCTGAATAAAGTCATGTTGTGCGTGATATGACCTAAGCAAATATACTTTGCGCACAAACATATGTATACAAAAACACACACTTAAAAACTCACACATAAACATACGAATTCCGTTATGCTCTGTTGCGCCGAGACAGAGAAAGGGTGGCGAAAAGTGAGAAACAGAGAGCGAGAGAGAGAGAGAGAGTTAGAAGAAGGGAGTTGGAAGGCAGCGGAACGCTTCGTTGAAGCAGACGCCTCGCATTAGTCGAGGCTTTTAAGCAGAAAAATGCGTGCACTTCAACTGAGAGAGAGAAAGAGCGAAAAAAGAGAGAAAGCGAGAGAGAGAGACAGAGCGTAGGGGGTAAATGAAATCTAAGGAGCCTGCGACTGAAACGCTTTAAATGTAAAACGCTGCCTACTTTCATCTTCTTCTTCGTCGTCGTCATTTTATTTTGACATTGCCTCAATCAAATGGCGATGTTTTTTTGAGACCTCGACTCAAATGCTGTTGATATTTGTCAAGCCATTTCCCTTAGCCGCCTACCTTACCTCCCTCCCTCCGTCTTACATCGTAAATTGCGTCCCTTGACAGCAGACAAAAGCATTCAAAACATCTTTCACCCACGTAGTAGCAGTACTGCCGCATATGCAAATTTAGCTTTAATGTGTTCCTTCATCTTCATTTTCTACTTTCTACTCTTTTTCGTCATCTTCTTACTTAGTTTGCTGTTTCGTTTTGTTTTTTCACTGTTTTATTTTATTTTTTGGTGTCTCTCTGAAATTGCGTTTTCATTTAAATGCGGCACGAAGGAACTTTTTTGTCAGTTTTTGGTTCGGCAAAAAAGTTGTCGCTGGTTTTTATTGCTCGCCTTTTGCACCCTGCCAACCGCGTGCCCTTTCCTAATCAAAATAAAGTACTACATCTTTAGGGTTCGTTGGAAAAGTTTGGAAACGTTGGGGGCTTGTCGGGACTTGGCAACTGCTTAAGCGTTTTTGATTTAGTACGCTTTGAAGCTAATGCTTGTCATTATTTACAGTTTTTTCTTGACTTCTGTGGGAGAAAAATTAAAAAAAAAAAAAAAGAGGGTTCTTTTGCACTTTTAATGATGCTATAATGGGTGAGATATGTTTAAAATGGCATTTTAATGTTCGTAGAAAGTAATATAGCAACCAGCTTGTGACACAACGCCGTATAACAGATCACTTAACATGCCCTCATTAAACTGTTATACTTTAACAAAGTTATGAAATCAACTGTAAAAACTTCGATAAAAATACAGTTTGGTTTTCATTGGTTGCGAAATATTATTATTTTTTTGTTTTCATAATCAAGGGTATTTCATTCGCTTACTTTGAATTCTTTGCTTTTTTTTTTTTGTTGGCTGCACGGATTTTTTGTTCTTAATTGCGCGACGAATTTCCTTGCAGCTCGCTGCCATTTGTTAAGGCTGCAATGTTGAATTGAAACCTGGCCAAAAAGAAGGGGTAAGCTTGGAACAGGCAAATAACTGAAATGTTAGCTAGGGCTCTAGCTCTAGGCTATAAAAAGGGGGGAGTGCCGTTCATTTGCATTTTGTATATTTGTCAGTTGATGTGGGTTGATGCCTGTCGCTTTTCTGCTTGCTTGGGGCTGCTTCTTCTTCATTGCTTCATCTGCTTCTTCTTCTTCTTCTTGCCAAGTAATTTCCCATCCAGCGCTTCTATTCAAATGCACAGCAATTTTTAATGATCCGTGATAATGATGGTCGCCAGCTGCCGTTGGCAGTTCTTTCTAAGAGAGACAGAATATCTCTTCAATTATATATATGCATACATATATATATAAATTGCTGGGCTGCTTCTTCTTTTCTTTTGCCTGTGCGTAATTGATTTTAGCCTAGCTTTAGGGTTTGGTGTGGCTTCAATGGCTGCTGCTATGACGGCTTCTGCCAAGTCCTTTGGCCACTTTTGATTGACAAATGGAGCGGCGTGTATTCAATTATGTGAGAAGTGGCAGCCAACAAAGAGGCCACGCAACAAACGTGCAACACACACCTGCACTTAAAGAAATAATCAAGTGCATAAAACCTAAAATTTTGAACTTAATTTCTAGCTAAGCATGTTGTTCTTGTTTCAAGTACGATCTTGATTTACACACATTATACTTGCAACAAAATATGATTCTATTGGATTTGAACCCGCTTTTCTTACTTGAATCAATTTCTTCAGTTTTTCTAGAGTTAGTTAAGAATCTTTGTACTTCGTTTTAATATTTCAATTTTCGTTTCAAGTATTCCAAACATATTTTAGAATCGCGAATACTCAATTCAAGTAAATTCGACCTTATTAAAGCACACTTTTTGTATCAGTGTAGACACACTATAAAAATGAGCGACGGACAGACAAAGCAAAACCTTATCGAGTTTATCGGATGCTCATTGTGTTGCGTTTATGCGGCATTGTCAGTGGCACCCACACACACATACACACGCACACTTGCCACATAGGCCAGATTAAGCGGGCAGCATGCATCAGTTACACAGCAACAGCAGCAGCATTTACACTGAGCGAAAGTAGTATTAATATCAGTACAAGTATAAAGAATGGCAAAACTGCAGAATTAGAAAGTTTTAGCTACTTTTATTTTTCAGTGTTTGCAAAAACACACAACGCCACACATGCATGTATTTATGGGGCATGTTTTCATGTCACATTTTGATAGCGGCAGGCGGGTTTTACATTGTTGTCCCTTCGAACCGCCTTGCGTCCTTGCCCGCGCCTGTGTTTGCCCCATAAATAACTGACAGACTTTGTTGCACGTTTAACCAGCTTTGTGTCTGTGTGTGTGTGTGTGCTGCGTCTCAAATTAGCTGACAACATTGTGTATTCACTTTTAACATCAATTACCTGTTTTTTCTAAATCCACTTTGCCACCCGTCCGTCCTTTGTCTCTTCAATTATCCGTAGAAAATATCTCCACCGCTGACAAATTAAATTTCCATTAGTTTCGCAACGTTGGGCAAATCTCTGGTCGCAACATTTTCCACAAATAATACAAATAAAATGTTTGAAACTTTGTCTTAAGTGACTTAAAAACTAAAAACTGGAAAATTTAATGTGCTTGCCCCGTTGTGGCATCAACTTGACGGCCAACACTTTTTCTATATTTTTCACTAACATTTTGTGCCCTGCTCGGCGCATTTCCTTTGGTCATTGCAGTTGACAGTCTCTACACACACACAACACTCACTCAGCCACAACAAATGTGGCACAAAGTTTGCGACACTTTTTTGGTGGGGTTAAGTAAAGGGGGATGGGGAAAGTGTGTCTGTGTCCGGTTTTTCGGTCCACTCTATCGTTATCTTTTGGCCAATGCTTTTCCAACAAAACAATTTTTCCATTTTATTGCTGCAGCCGAATGCTGCTTACAAATTTGCTGCTGCTTCAGCTGCTGCTGCTATTTGACAGCATGTTCCCATTTTGCATTTTGTCCAAAATTCACTTAGAATTTCGATATATTTAAAGTAGTTTCCTACAACAGTTAAAACCGATTTCAAAAACTACATAAAATTGAACTACCAAGACTTTAACAATTATTATTGTGTTAACAGCACTTGAATTTGTTTTCTCTGTTTAATCTTAGCAAAGCTTTTCTGTCTACTTTTCGCTCTTTTTTTTATCATATTTAGTTTCAAAAATAATTAAATTATTCATGTTGTATGATAAAAAATATTTGAAAATTTATGTTTCATACACAAGGTTCTTATCCGAGTGTGTGTGTGTGTGTGTGTGTGTTTGTGGCACAAAAACGGGTCAGTGCTCTGGTGAGGCAACGCCTCAAGTTGTCAGGCAACCGCAATGCAAATATAATGCCTCACACCCACACACACACACAAATAAACAGTCAGAAACAACAACACCCACACTTGTCTGCAGTGTCTGTATTTTTGGGGTAGGAAGTGGGGGGGGGGGTGGGTAAGGTTTTTTTACTGCCTTGACTACCAAGTGAATAATAAATAAGGCATAAAAAAGCCGCATCAGAAGCGGCCTTTTAAAAAAGTGTCCGAAAAAAAGAACACACACACCGAAATTATTATGCAACGCGCTTGGCCAAAAATGGCTGCGTCACAGCAATTAGAAAGGAATTTTGTGTTGACAGGCGATCCACGCAACCACACACCCCCTGCGCCTGCCCACCATAAAACGATGGCCACAGGTAAAAAGCAATTGTCTTTTGTGCGCCTTTGTGCGTGCTTTTCTTGTTCTTCCTTTTCGTTTGCTTGTTGTGGTCCATGATAAATGCTCATTAAAATTTAGGCCAAGCCGCTGGGGGAAAAAAAACAACAACAACATCGTCACTGCCACAAAGTTTTCGTTCACTTTTTGTATTTTGGCTTAAATGAAATTGAAATTAACTTTTTGGCACGGCTGACAGAATTCAAGTCATCAAAATATACAATTTATAACTTACTCAAACTCTCTTTTGAACTTAAACTTTCTCACTTTAAAACTTATTAACGAGCGCTATCCTTTATTTACAGCTGAGCGCAGCTATATAGTTAATGGCTTGGATCTCCAGGGACCGATATTTCTGCATGAGCCGCCACATCGCGTTGAATTCTCTAATAACTCTGGTGGACTAATAGAATGTTCCGGCCATGGAAGTCCACCACCAGAGGTATGTTTATTTCGTATATACAAATGGAAACGTTGCAGTCGGACGCAAGCGACTGCAGTATACTCGATTACCTGTTCTTTCGCGGATGCCACCAGCTATATAGCCTTTAAATTTTGTGACTCTAGCTCAAAAAGATACACGCTTAACTGTTTATAAAATGCGAGAGCTGTCTGACTGATTGATTGACTAATTAATGTGACTGGCTGACAGCTGATCAACTGATTTCGTAACTGATGACTGAATGATTGATAGATTGAGCTCTTACCGCGTAACTGAGTGACGGCTGGCTTTGATTAACCCACCGATTAACTGACTGACTCATATGTAATAACTAATTGACTGACTGACTGACTAGTTGCCTTAAAACTCTAGTTACAACTTTAACAAAAACATTTGCCACAACCAAAACTAGCTACTAACTTTAACTATACTAAAGAGCTGCTTCCTAGTCGAAAGGGCGTGGCTTCAGCTGTTTTTCTTCCGTTCATTCATTCTCCTAACATTATTTTTGCTCGCTTCTCTTTTGCATTTTGTTTTCGCCTGCTTAATTATGCATGCCATTTTTGCTTGCTCGCCGCCTCGCTCATTTCCAAGTTAATTGACAGCCAAAAAAAAAAAAATACTAATGTCCCTGCCCCGCTCTTCTCTCTCTCCCTGTCACTTAGGTGGAGTGGACGCCCATACCACCGCAGCAGGACATGGTGTTCCAGCTATCAAATGGCAGCATGATGTTCTATCCATTTACCGCAGAGAAATATCGACACGAAGTCCATGCCACCGTTTACAGGTGGGACACACCATGGCGTACACTAAATAAGTGTTAATATTATTGCCTGTAATTTCTTTTTACAGATGCAAACTACGCAATCTGGTCGGAACAGTATTAAGTCGGGAGGTACATGTGCGTGGCGGTAAGTAATTATATATATTTCTCTTCAGTCTCTGTATAGAATATTTTACAAATTTTTCAATTAATTTACCTATCACTTTGTGGTCGCATAGCGGCAGTTGATTTTCGCTAACTCAGCGTGTCGGTTCGGCACGAAAATCCAAAAACTTTCGCTTAATTGCAAAGTTTTTGAAAGCAGCGCCTAAAAGCAGGCAACAGAAGTTTTAATTACTACTGCCAAATGTTGTCGAAGGAGAGAAGAGGATCAGATAACGGCAAGGGAAACAAGTTCCACCCACTTAATGCCCAAAAGCTCAGCGCTAATTTGGCGCCCAAGCGCGAGAATTGACTTCGGCTTTTCGGCTAGATGCCATCCAAACCAAATTGTGGGGTCGTTTTATTAGTAGGCCTTTTTGGTTGCTGAAAATACTATTACGAATCTTAAATTCTATTTTACCAAAAATTCGTTAAAAGGTTTTGACATTTTAGTAAACAAAACTACAAGAAATATATTATTTCATTAAAAGCAATTTTTTAAAATTAAATTTTTTGAAGCTGCCTGGAAAATTTCTATAAATACCACAAAAATACCAACTTCAACTCTTAACTTACCCAATAATTTTTATGCAATCCTTCAACTACTTTACAAAAGCGCACTAAAAACTTTGACGTGTTTTTTTTTTATTTTTTCGGTCAGTTTCGCATAGCCAAAACTTTGTTATTCATTAGCCACTTTGGCGAGGACTTTATTAAAGTACGTTAATGAACAGCAATTGAGCCAGCACGGTTGAACACACTAAAGGCTCGGATACGAGAAGCGGGAAGAATGGATAAGAGCCAATCACATTGATTGGCATCGCATGTCGCATAGATTTTGCTGCTCATTGGGCAAACGAAAGCTCTAACTAAAGACAAAGGCAACAATTAGTGCTGTGGCCATAAATGATATGAATGCCATTTATGTATCCATACGGAATACTCGCAAAGGGACAAAACTCATGACTCTTCGACTTTTGGGCTTTAATTAACAGTTACACTCACAAACAAAAAACATAGAGAAAAGTCGCCATTGCAAAAGATCTTAGATATGTTAGCTTAATGCCTCCCCCCACACTCCCTGTACAAACACACATGGTTACGCATCGTGACTACATGCAAAGAGTTTCAACGTCCGGCGCTCATTTTTCAGCAACTCAACTCAACTCAGCTCAGCTCAGATCCATGTTACGTATACGCCATGTCGCTGGCTTATTTTATTTGCGGTCGCTTTGTTTGTTTTTGCTTGTGCTCTACGTGTGTGTGTGTGTTTGTGTATAATGTGTGCCTACACTTAGAATTGAGAATGTGTATTAAGATTTTGGGCTATGAAACTTGAAATTTAGATTTGCAATAAAATTGTACTTTTTTCGAGAAAGAAATACATATTTAATATATTTTACAATTGGTTTAAGGAGTTTCTTAGAAATATGCTTATTTTCTCTCTGTGTAAAAAATGTTTGTTGTCTTTAGCTTCAGCTAGGTTTCTAGCCCAGTGGCCGCAAACGCTTTACGCTTGAACAATTTGACAACGCGTAGATTTGGCGCAAAACGTTTTGCCTAATTTGCAAAAGTTGCCAAGCGTTTTGCAAGTAACCTTAACCGCCACCCAACTCCACCCATTACCACTCTACACCCTTTTCCTCCCTGCTCTCACTGGACCACACTAATTTCTTAGCTAATGTGTGTACGCCATTTGACTTTTTGGCCATGTCGGCGCCAAGTTGCCGTCTTAGTAGTTGCGTTTATTTAATTGCCAGCGCTTTGTTGTTCGGCAGGCATATCCTTGACTGGCTTTTTGCTTAAGTGCGCGTAATTAGCACAACAAAAACATAGTTGCTACAATAACAACAACAACAACTTAAATTCTTGACAAATTCGCCAGACAACTTATAGTAGTCGTATAGAAAGCTGAAACTTTTTGGTTCTGTCAGGCCAAGGACTTTTTGAGTTAGCAATGGATGCAGATGAATGATGCCACAAAGTTGTGACTTGGATTGCACTTTTGCATACAACAATGTGTGCATGTCTGTGAGTGTGCATGTGTGTGCTTGGATTTGTGTGGTTATCAAAAGTTTTGTGATTGAGCTACAAAAGTTACTTCGTAGCTGTTATTCACCTGCCTCTCACGTTGTTGTCAGCTTGTAATTTGTTCATAATTAGTTGAATGCACATCGTTGAACATGCTTATACATCTCTCACCCCTCTTACCCACAATCAACTGTGCATTGTTTATGCAGCTGTATAATTTAATAGTCAGAACACACACACAATAACTGCAAATCAGGCAAAGAGAGTGGCTGCAGCAAAAGCATCTTTCCGCCGGCGCACATCATAAACATAAATTTCGTGCAACAAAAAGTTTGCAACACACACACACATACAAAACAAAGCGGAAATGAATTTCCGCCTAGAAATCCAAAGAGCTGCCTCCCTCCATTCCTTTTTCTCTTTGTGTGGTGAGCTATAAGCTTAGCTTGCATTGCTTACTTTCCTGCCCAGCTGTCCTGTTCCTGTCCTTCTATGCGACACAATGTTGCCCTCCACCTCCCGCTGCCACCACTCACAAAATTCGCCATGCAAAATGCAACATGAAAGCGCTCAACAAAAAAAAAAAACTTTTGCCTTTGCTCAAAAATACAAAACTATGCACCAAACAAAAAATAGAAAGAGAGCTAAGGCAGTCCTGGCATGTCCTGGCTGTCCAGTCAGTCCCCGTTGCCTGTCCAGCAATACAAATAATGAAGATACAACAACAAGAAAATTGCACTAAACTCAACTGAAAATAGAAACAGAAACAGAAACAGCAGCAGCCAACGTCGCGTTTGGTCAGAAGAATTATAATAAAATGTTGTCACAAAGTTTTTTCACTTTTTCAGTCGTTGCAAAAAACGTACAAAACAAAAACTAAGCCCCCCCAAATAATAACAACAACTTTTCAAATTAAAATTTATCCAATTTAAGCATATTAAAGTTGGTCGTGAGCGGCATTTAAAACTGAATACTTCATGTACAACGTATACGTAATATTGACTAAAATATTGGCATTATACAATAAGAAGAAACTTGATCGAAAAAAATGGGCACATGGCACGCGAAACGCATTTCAAAAAAGGACACAAACACTTTTTTTTCAAGTGACGCGTGCACAAAATTGCCATTGTCCATCTTAATTAATTTCCAACTGCCAACGGCCAACATTTGGCCTTAACTGGAATGCAAGGACGATAGGAACGATTACCAAGGCTAGGCGACGCGCGTTGCAAGCATATGAATTGTGGCACAGTGGTGTAGCAGTGTTAAAAATTTTAATTAACATGCTTTAACTTTTCAATATTTTTAATATTATATTTTTTTTTAAGATTTTGTTAAAATATTACTGAATATTTGAAGGATTATTTAATTAATTAGAATATGTGTTTAGTTATTTTTTGCCCAAAAATATCTTTAAGAATTTTTTATATATTTAATTGGTAACAGTAATTTAGGCACAGTTTTAAACCGTTTTTGTGAATAAATGAGTATTTAACTTTCAATATTTTTCAATTACTGTTATGCCACTGTACAGCGACCATTTTGCTGTTTTAGAATCCATGTCATTCTTAATTTTGTGCCATGTGCTCGGACTGAAAAAAAAGAAAATATTCTTGAACTCAAATTGCCCCAAACCTTTTTTTGATGGGGGCCTGTCGCCGTCGGCAACTTTATCGTCTGTTTGACAAACGGTCACACTTTTGCAAAGTGTCAGAATATGCTAAACACGTGCCTTTGTCTGATTGTGCGTGTGTGTGTGTGTGTGAGGGTTGACAAAGGACTCACTGTGGTTGCGTGTTTAATGTGCGACATATTTTGTGTGTCGACCCTTATTCAGGCTCGACAAACCTTTTTTTTAAATGTTATCCACAATAAAAATTAAACAAAAAGAATCGAGGGATATCTGGCTAATAAAAACGCAACAAATTTGCTTGCCCTTTTCTTTTGTGTTAGGTGGTTTTGTTTTGTTTTTTATTTTTGTCAGCCGCTACGCAATATATTTATATTAAACTCGAAACACTTTTTTCCAACAATTTGTTACAGTCGTCAACCAAAAGTACACGGTACAGGTGCACGACGAATACGTGATGACGGGCAACACGGCAGTGCTAAAATGTCAGGTAAGCTCTGGTCCAACAGAACAGCCTCGAGCTATTCGTGATGAAAGTAAAAGCTCAACTGGAAATTGAACCGTGCCCACAAGATTCATTTAACACGCAAATTAAATTTTATACTAATCAAATTTGCTTATCTTATACTCTTTGCCCTCTTTCTCCGGCCAGGTGCCCAGCTACATGTCGGAATTTGTAATGGTCACCGCTTGGGTGCAGGATACAGGCATGCATCTGTATCCAAACACGGATATTGGCGGCAAGTACACAGTGCTATCCAATGGTGAATTGTACATAAATAATGCGGGGCCCAATGATGCGTACAAAAGCTACACATGCCGCACTGTAAATAGACTGACAGGTACGTACATATACATACGAATACGTGATAATCACATTTTCAGCTTAATCGTCCAGTCAGCAATGCTTCAATGCGCCTTTCCCTTTCTTCATACCTCCCTCCCTTCTTCTTCTTTGCATTGCTAGTGGCAAGTTCTGTTGGCACACAATTAAGTTGAATTAATTAGCAGCTTTGGGCAAATGGCATGTAAAAGTTATAACCCCTCGCTTGTAAGTGGGCCAATATTAAAATTGAATGCTAGCAAAACTGAGGAAATTTTAATGAAAATTGCTTTGCAGCAGCTTTCGTTGTAGGTAGAACAAAAAGTTTCGTCAAACTTCGAAGTTATAGAATATTTTAATATTCTTTGATATATTTATAGCTGAAAAATTACCATAAAATAAAGTTTAATAATAATAAGAAAGTTGAAGCGACATAAAAATAAAAAATTGTACTATTATAGCCTCATCCATGACGGATCCTAAACGCACTACATTTTAAAGGTTGACTATTTGAGATTTTCAATTTCCAAAAATATTTAAAGTATTTCAAGCGTCTTTGATATATTATATAGATTTTATTGTTGAAAAATGTTCGACAGCTTGAAAAATATCTTTAAACTATTTTTAAAGAACTTTTTAAGTCACAAAATAAAGGCATCAATTTTTATTATTATTGCAATATTATTAAGCTTGTCATAAATTCTCATTTGCGCACAATATTTCTCATAATTAAAGATATCAATCCACTTGAAATGTGTCAGTTTTATGAACATATTATTCTTCCTTTGGGTATGCACATAGGATATTTTTTCATGTTTTATTACACAAGAACATCAAATTATTTGCTCAACTGCTGTTTTTGTTGTTGGCAAATCTAAAGTTTATAGTTTTGCTGTGTGTTTCCCCCCAAGTCAATTTCAAGTTTTGTTGTGCATAATTTATGATGTGTGACATTCAAGCGCCGGCACAAAACGCAATGCGCAAAGGGACTTGGCCAACTTCTCAGCTTGTCAAACAGAGATACAATCAAAATGTTTGCCGACAGACACACACATACGCACACAAGAGTGAGAGAGAGAATAGAAGTGTAAGCGAGATGGATGAAGTCCAAGTTAAAACGTGAGATCTTTTATCTGGTTGGACGTTTTGCTTATTTGAAGTTTATTGTGTGTGAAAATGCGCTTAAGCTCAATTTCTATTAGCCTTTTGTACGCATCTTACACATCATCAATCAATACGATAAAACTTTATGTTCATCTCTCCTTCTCTCGCTGCAGGTTCAATATGTGTGACTGACCCTTTGTTGAGCCCCACTTTAATCAAACATTGATTTCTTAAGCCAATTGCCAAAAATTGTTTAACATTTAATTAATCACATTGTGCGGGCGCATTAAATTTTCGACCAAAAAACCACAAGCTCGAGTGATGTTTGTGCGCGTGTGTGTGCGCGTGTGTGTGTGTGTGTGAGCTGCCACATATTAATTACAAGCACTAAACAATGCCCATTCAAGTGACCAACACAAACACACACACACACATAGATACACACACTTGCAGACTGACATTTAAAACAGCTTAGAGTGCACTCATTAAAAGTGTAACATGAAACAGTTCTGGCTCTGCCAGCTGCAGAGTCAGTCATAACTAATTCATTTAACAAAGACACACACAGATAACAAGCACATACACACACACATATTTGCATGCATAGCCACACACAGGTTACACTTGGAAAAAAGGCAAATGGGCTTTCACTTTTCTCTTAAAATTATATTTACAAGGAAAAAAATTTTATCTTGATATATATGTAAAAAAATAAAAGATTTTTTTTACTTTAATTAAGTACACAATAGTTTTCTTTGAGTGTACGCTCAATTTAAGGGCTGGCTTAACCTGAGGCGCACAAAAGCAGGCAACAGTTTTGTATATTGCACGTGTACGAGTATACGTATGTAGGTGTGTTTTGTTGTTGTTGGTGGTGGTGCTGTGGGCGTGTCTGGTTGTGTTGTGTTTGTGCTGGCTGGCAGCGCATAATTACAATTTAAACCAAAAATCCATTTATTTTGCACAATAAGGGGCACAACAATGGCGGCTAACAATAATACGACTGCTAATGCACAATAGAGCAATGAGACAGGGGAGAAATGGGGAAAGCAGCTGCTGATAATAATAATGATGCTGTTGCTCCTGCTTTTGCTGCTGTTGCTTCAAATGATAATCATGTTCCGTGCAAAATTATAAATTAAATTGGTAACCAAAGAGCGTGGGCGAAAGAATGCAAGGACAATGGATAGAAACGTTATTGGATTCAGAAATTTTGTTGTTGGCCAAGTGGCCCAGTGAACCAAACGCGCTCTCCTACATTATATGTCATACTGTGCTAACAGAAATATACATTTATGTGAGCGCTTTCATGATTGAAAGCAGCCTTCGCCATATAAAACCTGCTCTCAATAATACTAGACACAACAGACCAACAAGCCAAGGTAGTCAGAGAAGTGAGTAAAAGATAACAGTTGAAGGATTAGATGGTTAAATATTTTATGCTCCAAAGTAAACTGGCTGCTTTTAAAAATGTTATTTATTTCAGATTCGACATCAAATGCATTATAATATACATTTTTAATGTGCTATCAGGCGGTTTTATTTAGTAAGAACAAACTTTAGTACTCTTTGCCTAACTAAGTTAGTGCATAGTATTAAACATGCATAATGAAGCAGGAAGCAGACTTCACCATCTATCTTTTGTTCCCTCTCCTTCCATTTCTCCTCTTGTTGTTTTTCCCCACAGCTAAAACTGACCTCCAACCTTTCCGGTATGTTGGGTCGCATGTGGCGCATGCAATCAACTTGATTGCTTTCATTTACTTTTAATTAATTAAAAATATATACAAATATTGCCATTCATTTTTATTTTCCAAGTGGGCTGGCACACTTAAATCTAACCATAAGTCGCGACACGTCAGCTGCCACTTGCCACTTGTATAAATTGTTGCAAATTTATTCAAACACACACACACACACAAACATATGTTTACCTTTATTGTCTCAACTTAATGCTTCATTTTGTTGCAGGTGAAATACAAATTTCGACATATCCCGGCCGCATTATTGTAACCGAGCCCAAGGGCATGGTACAGCCGCGCATTAATGTTGAGAAGCATTCGATGCGGCATGTCGTCCTTAATGGCCAAACAACGTTGCCGTGCATTGCTCAAGGACATCCGGTGCCAACATATCGGTAAGTAAAAAGCAACGAATAAAAAAACATACACACGGCATCAGCAGCAGCTGGTTTTATTTACTTTATTTTTTGGCTGCTGTTATTGTTGTTGTTGCCACAGCTGCCACACAGGTCACATCTGCTGCTAAAGGGGTTAGCTGAAGAGTGGGCGTGCGGTAAGGGGAGCGTCGCATGCACACAGTTGCCGCACATTTTATGACAATGTAAAATATTTAGCACGCTGCCAAAAAAAGAATATCAAAAAATTCCAAGCGAGAAAACATAGTAAAAATGTCAGGCAAATTGTCAAATGTGAGATACATGAAAGCTAAAAATGCTGCGCAGTAAACAAAAAAATGTTTACGGATAGTTAAACAGGTTGTGCAGCATCTGCCTTAAAACCTGATATGTGATGTCCGATTAAACGTATATATGAAGCTAACACAACTTTGGCAACATCTGTGTAACATCAGAATTATGGTTCTTGACGAACTGCAGAATAGATAAATTTTTATGCATTTTATTGAACTTAGTTTACAAGTTTCGTTTTAGTAACAGACACTTTTTCCGTTGAGAAGAAGGTGAAATGAATCAAAAGAATGAATTATAAAATACATTATAAAAATAAATATAGAATTGATCTGCTTGGAAATATATAAATATTAAAAAACAAATTTTTTTAATACAATGTGTAAACATATTGAAATTTAATATTTTGTATAGTTGCAAGTTGTACTTATGCTTTCAAAATTTTCTTTACAATTATCATATTGAAAGCAGAGCTGCGTGTCTCGACCGTCTCAAGGACCATTTTCCGGCAATAACCGTGAACTTGAAATTCAAAGCTCAAAGCTGTTGATTTCAAATAGACTAGAACCATATTAAAATTTAATATAATTAATACCCGACTATCAAGATATTTCTTTTGAAAATCGGGTCAGTGTTGCCGAAGTTATGGAAGTCGAAAGATTTGACCAATGCCCAAGTCGTGTTTTTGGTGTAAAAATTTAACATGCATAAAAACAGGCATTTTGACCAAAAATCTTATTTCATTTAAATGTAAATACTTAAATGCAGTTTTATTCTAGGGGTTAATCCATGACTTTAAAGATATTGCTTTTGAAAATCGGGTCAGTTTTGCCGAAGTTATGGAAGTCGAAAGATTTGACCAATGCCCAAGTCGTGTTTTTGGTGTAAAAATTTAACATGCATAAAAACAGGCATTTTGACCAAAAATCTTATTTCATTTAAATGTAAATATTTAAATGCAGCTTTATTCTAGGGGTCAATCCATGACTTTTAAGATATTGCTTTTGAAAATCGGGTCAGTTTTGCTGAAGTTATGGAAGTCGAAAGATTTGACCAATGCCCAAGTCGTGTTTTTGGTGTAAAAATTTAACATGCATAAAAACAGGCATTTTGACCAAATTCTTATTTCATTTAAATGTAGATATTTAAATGCAGTTTTATTCTAGGGGTCAATCCATGACTTTTGAGATATTACTTTTGAAAATCGGGTCAGTTTTGCCGAAGTTATGGAAGTCGAAAGATTTGACCAATGCCCAAGTCGTGTTTTTGGTGTAAAAATTTAACATGCATAAAAACAGGCATTTTGACCAAAATCGAATTTCATATAAATGTAAATACTTAAATGCAGTTTTATTCTAGGGGTCAATCCATGACTTTTAAGATATTGCTTTTGAAAATCGGGTCAGTTTTGCCGAAGTTATGGAAGTCGAAAGATTTGACCAATGCCCAAGTCGTATTTTTGGTGTAAAAATTTAACATGCATAAAAACAGGCATTTTGTCCAAAAATCTTATTTCATTTAAATGTAGATATTTAAATGCAGTTTTATTCTAGGGGTCAATCCATGACTTTTAAGATATTACTTTTGAAAATCGGGTCAGTTTTGCCGAAGTTATGGAAGTCGAAAGATTTGACCAATGCCCAAGTCGTGTTTTTGGTGTAAAAATTTAACATGCATGATAACAGGCATTTTGACCAAAAATCTTATTTCATTTAAATGTAAATACTTAAATGCAGTTTTATTCTAGAGGTCAATCCATGACTTTTAAGATATTGCTTTTGAAAATCGGGTCAGTGTTGCCGAAGTTATGGAAGTCGAAAGATTTGACCAATGCCCAAGTCGTGTTTTTGGTGTAAAAATTTAACATGCATAAAAAAAGGCATTTTGACCAAAAATCTTATTTCATTTAAATGTAAATACTTAAATGCAGTTTTATTCTAGGGGTCAATCCATGACTTTAAAGATATTGATTTTGAAAATCGGGTCAGTTTTGCCGAAGTTATGGAAGTCGAAAGATTTGACCAATGCCCAAGTCGTGTTTTTGGTGTAAAAATTTAACATGCATGATAACAGGCATTTTGACCAAAAATCTTATTTCATTTAAATGTAAATACTTAAATGCAGTTTTATTCTAGAGGTCAATCCATGACTTTTAAGATATTGCTTTTGAAAATCGGGTCAGTGTTGCCGAAGTTATGGAAGTCGAAAGATTTGACCAATGCCCAAGTCGTGTTTTTGGTGTAAAAATTTAACATGCCTGATAACAGGCATTTTGACCAAAAATCTTATTTCATTTAAACGTAAATATATAAATGCAGTTTTATTCTAGGGGTCAATCCATGACTTTTGAGATATTACTTTTGAAAATCGGGTCAGTTTTGCCGAAGTTATGGAAGTCGAAAGATTTGACAAATGCCCAAGTCGTGTTTTTGGTGTAAAAATTAAACATGCTAATAAACAGGCATTTTGACCAAAAATCTAATTTCATTTAAATGTAAATACTTAAATGCAGTTTTATTCTAGAGGTCAATCCATGACTTTTAAGATATTGCTTTTGAAAATCGGGTCAGTGTTGCCGAAGTTATGGAAGTCGAAAGATTTGACCAATGCCCAAGTCGTGTTTTTGGTGTAAAAATTTAACATGCATAAAAACAGGCATTTTGACCAAAAATCTTATTTCATTTAAATGTAAATACTTAAATGCAGTTTCATTATAGGGGTCAATCCATGACTTTTGAGATATTACTTTTGAAAATCGGGTCAGTTTTGCCGAAGTTATGGAAGTCGAAAGATTTGACCAATGCCCAAGTCGTGTTTTTGGTGTAAAAATTTAACATGCATAAAAACAGGCATTTTGACCAAAAATCTTATTTCATTTAAATGTAGATATTTAAATGCAGTTTTATTCTAGGGGTCAATCCATGACTTTTAAGATATTGCTTTTGAAAACCGGGTCAGTTTTGCCGAAGTTATGGAAGTCGAAAGATTTGACCAATGCCCAAGTCGTGTTTTTGGTGGAAAAATTTAACATGCATAAAAACAGGCATTTTGACCAAAAATCTAATTTCATATAAATGTATTTTATTAAATGCAGTTTTATTCTAGGGGCCAAACCATGACTTTTAAGATATTGCTTTTGAAAATCGGGTCAGTTTTGCCGAAGTTATGGAAGTCGAAAGATTTGACCAATGCCCAAGTCGTGTTTTTGGTGGAAAAATTTAACATGCATAAAAACAGGCATTTTGACCAAAAATCTTATTTCATTTAAATGTAAATACTTAAATGCAGTTTTATTCTAGAGGTCAATCCATGACTTTTAAGATATTGCTTTTGAAAATCGGGTCAGTGTTGCCGAAGTTATGGAAGTCGAAAGATTTGACCAATGCCCAAGTCGTGTTTTTGGTGTAAAAATTTAACATGCATAAAAACAGGCATTTTGACCAAAAATCTTATTTCATTTAAATGTAAATACTTAAATGCAGTTTCATTATAGGGGTCAATCCATGACTTTTGAGATATTACTTTTGAAAATCGGGTCAGTTTTGCCGAAGTTATGGAAGTCGAAAGATTTGACCAATGCCCAAGTCGTGTTTTTGGTGTAAAAATTTAACATGCATGATAACAGGCATTTTGACCAAAAATCTTATTTCATTTAAACGTAAATATATAAATGCAGTTTTATTCTAGGGGTCAATCCATGACTTTTGAGATATTACTTTTGAAAATCGGGTCAGTTTTGCCGAAGTTATGGAAGTCGAAAGATTTGACCAATGCCCAAGTCGTGTTTTTGGTGTAAAAATTTAACATGCATAAAAACAGGCATTTTGACCAAAAATCTTATTTCATTTAAATGTAGATATTTAAATGCAGTTTTATTCTAGGGGTCAATCCATGACTTTTAAGATATTGCTTTTGAAAATCGGGTCAGTTTTGCCGAAGTTATGGAAGTCGAAAGATTTGACCAATGCCCAAGTCGTGTTTTTGGTGGAAAAATTTAACATGCATAAAAACAGGCATTTTGACCAAAAATCTTATTTCATTTAAATGTAAATACTTAAATGCAGTTTCATTATAGGGGTCAATCCATGACTTTTAAGATATTGCTTTTGAAAATCGGGTCAGTTTTGCCGAAGTTATGGAAGTCGAAAGATTTGACCAATGCCCAATTCGTGTTTTTGGTGTAAAAATTTAACATGCATGATATCAGGCATTTTGACCAAAAATCTTATTTCATTTAAACGTAAATACAGTACGACCTCGGTTAACGCAACCCTCGTTACACGCAACTCCTCGATTATTGCAACACCCGAATTCTTAACATTGTTGACTCTGTTAACGCAACTTTAAAAAAAAAATTACCTTATTTAACGCAACTTCCTAAGGAAAGTATGTTTTAGTTCGGTTTTACCACTTTTTTTTCGTTCTCTTTTTGTTTTTTTTTACATGCTTGCGAAAATGATAATATGGACAAATCATTGTACGCGTGGTTTCTAAAACAAAGAGAGCGTAATTTTCCCATTTCTAAAGAAATTGTAAAAAAGTACAGACCCGAATTTCTCAATTTTTTAAAAATAGGTAAAACAATATGAAATTCTTGCTTTAAACAAAGTCTTATTCGATAAAATTTAATTTTAAAGGTAAGCGAAGGCATCTTTTATTTAAAAAGGTCGCGTGGCCACCAGAAAATTTCACCTCAGTTTTCGCAACCACCTCAGTTTTCGCAACTGGCCAAATTTTAATAGGTTGCGTTAACCGGGTCGTACTGTATATAAATGCAGTTTTATTCTAGGGGTCAATCCATGACTTTAAAGATATTACTTTTGAAAATCGGGTCAGTTTTGCCGAAGTTATGGAAGTCGAAAGATTTGACCAATGCCCAAGTCGTGTTTTTGGTGTAAAAATTTAACATGCATGATAACAGGCATTTTGACCAAAATCTTATTTAATTTAAACGTAAATATATAAATGCAGTTTTATTCTAGTGGCCAAACCATGACTTTTAAGATATTGCTTTTGAAAATCGGGTCAGTTTTGCCAAAGTTATGGAAGTCGAAAGATTTGACCAATGCCCAAGTCGTGTTTTTGGTGTAAAAATTTAACATGCATAAAACAGGCATTTTGACCAAAAATCTTATTTCATTTAAACGTAAATATATAAATGCAGTTTTATTCTAGGGGTCAATCCATGACTTTTGAGATATTACTTTTGAAAATCGGGTCAGTTTTGCCGAAGTTATGGAAGTCGAAAGATTTGACCAATGCCCAAGTCGTGTTTTTGGTGTAAAAATTAAACATGCTAATAAACAGGCATTTTGACCCAAAATCTTATTGCATTTAAATGTAAATACTTAAATGCAGTTTTATTCTAGAGGTCAATCCATGACTTTTAAGATATTGCTTTTGAAAATCGGGTCAGTTTTGCCGAAGTTATGGAAGTCGAAAGATTTGACCAATGCCCAAGTCGTGTTTTTGGTGTAAAAATTTAACATGCATAAAAACAGGCATTTTGACCAAAAATCTTATTTCATTTAAATGTAGATATTTAAATGCAGTTTTATTCTAGGGGTCAATCCATGACTTTTAAGATATTACTTTGAAAATCGGGTCAGTTTTGCCGAAGTTATGGAAGTCGAAAGATTTGACCAATGCCCAAGTCGTGTTTTTGGTGTAAAAATTTAACATGCATAAAACAGGCATTTTGACCAAAAATCTTATTTCATTTAAATGTAAATAAATAAATGCAGTTTTATTCTAGGGGTCAATGCATGACTTTTGAGATATTACTTTTGAAAATCGGGTCAGTTTTGCCGAAGTTATGGGAGTCGAAAGATTTGACCAATGCCCATGTCGTGTTTTTGGTGTAAAAATTTAACATGCATGATAACAGGCATTTTGACCAAAAATCTTATTTCATTTAAATGTAAATACTTAAATGCAGTTTTATTCTAGGGGTCAATCCATGACTTTAAAGATATTGCTTTTGAAAATCGGGTCAGTTTTGCCGAAGTTATGGAAGTCGAAAGATTTGACCAATGCCCAAGTCGTGTATTTGGTGTAAAAATTTAACATGCATGATAACAGGCATTTTGACCAAAAATCTTATTTCATTTAAACGTAAATATATAAATGCAGTTTTATTCTAGGGGTCAATCCATGACTTTTGAGATATTACTTTTGAAAATCGGGTCAGTTTTGCCGAAGTTATGGAAGTCGAAAGATTTGACCAATGCCCAAGTCGTGTTTTTGGTGTAAAAATTTAACATGCATAAAAACAGGCATTTTGACCAAAAATCTTATTTCATTTAAATGTAAATATATAAATGCAGTTTTATTCTAGGGGTCAATCCATGACTTTTAAGATATTGATTGTGAAAATCGGGTCAGTTTTGCCGAAGTTATGGAAGTCGAAAGATTTGACCAATGCCCAAGTCGTGTTTTTGGTGTAAAAATTTAACATGCATAATAACAGGCATTTTGACCAAAAATCTTATTTCATTTAAACGTATATATATAAATGCAGTTTTATTCTAGGGGTCAATCCATGACTTTTGAGATATTGCTTTTGAAAATCGGGTCAGTTTTGCCGAAGTTATGGAAGTCGAAAGATTTGACCAATGCCCAAGTCGTGTTTTTGGTGTAAAAATTTAACATGCATGATAACAGGCATTATGACCAAAAATCTTATTTCATTTAAACGTAAATATATAAATGCAGTTTTATTCTAGGGGTCAATCCATGACTTTTAAGATATTACTTTTGAAAATCGGATCAGTTTTGCCGAAGTTATGGAAGTCGAAAGATTTGACCAATGCCCAAGTCGTGTTTTTGGTGTAAAAATTTAACATGCATAAAAACAGGCATTTTGACCAAAAATCTTATTTCATTTAAACGTAAATATATAAATGCAGTTTTATTCTAGGGGTCAATCCATGACTTTTGAGATATTACTTTTGAAAATCGGGTCAGTTTTGCCGAAGTTATGGAAGTCGAAAGATTTGACCAATGCCCATGTCGTATTTTTGATGTAAAAATTTAACATGCATAAAAACAGGCATTTTGACCAAAAATCTTATTTCATTTAAACGTAAATATATAAATGCAGTTTTATTCTAGGGGTCAATCCATGACTTTTGAGATATTACTTTTGAAAATCGGGTCAGTTTTGCCGAAGTTATGGAAGTCGAAAGATTTGACCAATGCCCAAGTCGTGTTTTTGGTGTAAAAATTTAACATGCATAAAAACAGGCATTTTGACCAAAAATCTTATTTCATTTAAATGTAAATATTTAAATGCAGTTTTATTCTAGGGGTCAATCCATGACTTTTGAGATATTACTTTTGAAAATCGGGTCAGTTTTGCCGAAGTTATGGAAGTCGAAAGATTTGACCAATGCCCAAGTCGTGTTTTTGGTGTAAAAATTTAACATGCATAAAAACAGGCATTTTGACCAAAAATCTTATTTCATTTAAATGTAAATACTTAAATGCAGTTTTATTCTAGGGGTCAATCCATGACTTTTAAGATATTACTTTTGAAAATCGGGTCAGTTTTGCCGAAGTTATGGAAGTCGAAAGATTTGACCAATGCCCAAGTCGTGTTTTTGGTGTAAAAATTTAACATGCATAATAACAGGCATTTTGACCAAAAATCTTATTTCATTTAAATGTAAATACTTAAATGCAGTTTTATTCTAGGGGTCAATCCATGACTTTTGAGATATTACTTTTGAAAATCGGGTCAGTTTTGCCGAAGTTATGGAAGTCGAAAGATTTGACCAATGCCCAAGTCGTGTTTTTGGTGTAAAAATTTAACATGCATAAAAACAGGCATTTTGACCAAAAATCTTATTTCATTTAAATGTAAATATATAAATGCAGTTTTATTCTAGGGGTCAATCCATGACTTTTAAGATATTACTTTGAAAATCGGGTCAGTTTTGCCGAAGTTAAAATTTAACATGCATAAAAACAGGCATTTTGACCAAAAATCTTATTTCATTTAAATGTAAATACTTAAATGCAGTTTTATTCTAGGGGTCAATCCATGACTTTTAAGATATTGCTTTTGAAAATCGGGTCAGTTTTGCCGAAGTTATGGAAGTCGAAAGATTTGACCAATGCCCAAGTCGTGTTTTTGGTGTAAAAATTTAACATGCATGATATCAGGCATTTTGACCAAAAATCTTATTTCATTTAAATGTAGATATTTAAATGCAGTTTTATTCTAGGGGTCAATCCATGACTTTTAAGATATTGCTTTTGAAAATCGGGTCAGTTCTGCCGAAGTTATGGCAAGTGTGTTTTTGGTGTAAAAATTTAACATGCATAAAACAGGCATTTTGACCAAAAATCTTATTTCATTTAAATGTAATATATAAATGCAGTTTTATTCTAGGGGTCAATCCATGACTTTTGAGATATTACTTTTGAAAATCGGGTCAGTTTTGCCGAAGTTATGGAAGTCGAAAGATTTGACCAATGCCCAAGTCGTGTTTTTGGTGTAAAAATTCAACATGCATAAAAACAGGCATTTTGACCAAAAATCTTATTTCGTTTAAATGTAGATACTTAAATGCAGTTTTATTCTAGGGGTCAATCCATGACTTTAAGATATTGCTTTTGAAAATCTGGTCAGTTTTGCCGAAGTTATGGAAGTCGAAAGATTTGACCAATGCCCAAGTCGTGTTTTTGGTGTAAAAATTTAACATGCATGATATCAGGCATTTTGACCAAAAATCTTATTTGATTTAAACGTAAATATATAAATGCAGTTTTATTCTAGGGGTCAATCCATGACTTTTGAGATATTACTTTTGAAAATCGGGTCAGTTTTGCCGAAGTTATGGAAGTCGAAAGATTTGACCAATGCCCAAGTCGTGTTTTTGGTGTAAAAATTTAACATGCATAAAAACAGGCATTTTGACCAAAAATCTTATTTCATTTAAACGTAAATATATAAATGCAGTTTTATTCTAGGGGTCAATCCATGACTTTTGAGATATTACTTTTGAAAATCGGGTCAGTTTTGCCGAAGTTATGGAAGTCGAAAGATTTGACCAATGCCCAAGTCGTGTTTTTGGTGTAAAAATTTAACATGCATGATATCAGGCATTTTGACCCAAAATCCAATTTCATATAAATGTATTTATTAAATGCAGTTTTATTCTAGTGGCCAAACCATGACTTTTAAGATATTGCTTTTGAAAATCGGGTCAGTTTTGCCGAAGTTATGGAAGTCGAAAGATTTGACCAATGCCCAAGTCGTGTTTTTGGTGTAAAAATTTAACATGCATAAAAACAGGCATTTTGACCAAAAATCTTATTTCATTTAAATGTAAATACTTAAATGCAGTTTTATTCTAGGGGTCAATCCATGACTTTTAAGATATTGCTTTTGAAAATCGGGTCAGTTTTGCCGAAGTTATGGAAGTCGAAAGATTTGACCAATGCCCAAGTCGTGTTTTTGGTGTAAAAATTTAACATGCATAAAAACAGGCATTTTGACCAAAAATCTTATTTGATTTAAATGTAAATATATAAATGCAGTTTTATTCTAGGGGTCAATCCATGACTTTTAAGATATTACTTTTGAAAATCGGGTCAGTTTTGCCGAAGTTATGGAAGTCGAAAGATTTGACCAATGCCCAAGTCGTGTTTTTGGTGTAAAAATTTAACATGCATAAAAACAGGCATTTTGACCAAAAATCTTATTTCATTTAAATGTAGATACTTAAATGCAGTTTTATTCTAGGGGTCAATCCATGACTTTAAAGATATTGCTTTTGAAAATCGGGTCAGTTTTGCCGAAGTTATGGAAGTCGAAAGATTTGACCAATGCCCAAGTCGTGTTTTTGGTGTAAAAATTTAACATGCATGATATCAGGCATTTTGACCAAAAATCTTATTTCATTTAAACGTAAATATATAAATGCAGTTTTATTCTAGGGGTCAATCCATGACTTTAAAGATATTGCTTTTGAAAATCGGGTCAGTTTTGCCGAAGTTATGGAAGTCGAAAGATTTGTAAAATTTAACATGCATAAAAACAGGCATTTTGACCAAAAATCTTATTTCATTTAAATGTAAATACTTAAATGCAGTTTTATTCTAGGGGTCAATCCATGACTTTTAAGATATTGCTTTTGAAAATCGGGTCAGTTTTGCCGAAGTTATGGAAGTCGAAAGATTTGACCAATGCCCAAGTCGTGTTTTTGGTGTAAAAATTTAACATGCATGATATCAGGCATTTTGACCAAAAATCTTATTTCATTTAAACGTAAATATATAAATGCAGTTTTATTCTAGGGGTCAATCCATGACTTTTGAGATATTACTTTTGAAAATCGGGTCAGTTTTGCCGAAGTTATGGAAGTCGAAAGATTTGACCAATGCCCAAGTCGTGTTTTTGGTGTAAAAATTTAACATGCATAAAAACAGGCATTTTGACCAAAAATCTTATTTCATTTAAATGTAAATACTTAAATGCAGTTTTATTCTAGGGGTCAATCCATGACTTTAAAGATATTGCTTTTGAAAATCGGGTCAGTTTTGCCGAAGTTATGGAAGTCGAAAGATTTGACCAATGCCCAAGTCGTGTTTTTGGTGTAAAAATTTAACATGCATAATAACAGGCATTTTGACCAAAAATCTTATTTCATTTAAATGTAAATATATAAATGCAGTTTTATTCTAGGGGTCAATCCATGACTTTTAAGATATTACTTTTGAAAATCGGGTCAGTTTTGCCGAAGTTATGGAAGTCGAAAGATTTGACCAATGCCCAAGTCGTGTTTTTGGTGTAAAAATTTAACATGCATAAAAACAGGCATTTTGACCAAAAATCTTATTTCATTTAAATGTAGATATTTAAATGCAGTTTTATTCTAGGGGTCAATCCATGACTTTTAAGATATTGCTTTTGAAAATCGGGTCAGTTTTGCCGAAGTTATGGAAGTCGAAAGATTTGACCAATGCCCAAGTCGTGTTTTTGGTGTAAAAATTTAACATGCACGATAACAGGCATTTTGACCAAAAATCTTATTTCATTTAAACGTAAATATATAAATGCAGTTTTATTCTAGGGGTCAATCCATGACTTTTGAGATATTACTTTTGAAAATCGGGTCAGTTTTGCCGAAGTTATGGAAGTCGAAAGATTTGACCAATGCCCAAGTCGTGTTTTTGGTGTAAAAATTTAACATGCATAAAAACAGGCATTTTGACCAAAAATCTTATTTCATTTAAATGTAAATACTTAAATGCAGTTTTATTCTAGGGGTCAATCCATGACTTTTAAGATATTGCTTTTGAAAATCGGGTCAGTTTTGCCGAAGTTATGGAAGTCGAAAGATTTGACCAATGCCCAAGTCGTGTTTTTGGTGTAAAAATTTAACATGCATGATAACAGGCATTTTGACCAAAAATCTTATTTCATTTAAACGTAAATATATAAATGCAGTTTTATTCTAGGGGTCAATCCATGACTTTTGAGATATTACTTTTGAAAATCGGGTCAGTTTTGCCGAAGTTATGGAAGTCGAAAGATTTGACCAATGCCCAAGTCGTGTTTTTGGTGTAAAAATTTAACATGCATAAAAACAGGCATTTTGACCAAAAATCTTATTTCATTTAAATGTAAATACTTAAATGCAGTTTTATTCTAGGGGTCAATCCATGACTTTAAGGTATTGCTTTTGAAAATCGGGTCAGTTTTGCCGAAGTTATGGAAGTCGAAAGATTTGACCAATGCCCAAGTCGTGTTTTTGGTGTAAAAATTTAACATGCATAAAAACAGGCATTTTGACCAAAATCTTATTTGATTTAAATGTAAATATATAAATGCAGTTTTATTCTAGGGGTCAATCCATGACTTTTAAGATATTACTTTTGAAAATCGGGTCAGTTTTGCCGAAGTTATGGAAGTCGAAAGATTTGACCAATGCCCAAGTCGTGTTTTTGGTGTAAAAATTTAACATGCATAAAAACAGGCATTTTGACCAAAAATCTTATTTCATTTAAATGTAAATACTTAAATGCAGTTTTATTCTAGGGGTCAATCCATGACTTTAAAGATATTGCTTTTGAAAATCGGGTCAGTTTTGCCGAAGTTATGGAAGTCGAAAGATTTGACCAATGCCCAAGTCGTGTTTTTGGTGTAAAATTTAACATGCATGAAAACAGGCATTTTGACCAAAAATCTTATTTCATTTAAATGTAAATATATAAATGCAGTTTTATTCTAGGGGTCAATCCATGACTTTTGAGATATTACTTTTGAAAATCGGGTCAGTTTTGCCGAAGTTATGGAAGTCGAAAGATTTGACCAATGCCCAAGTCGTGTTTTTGGTGTAAAAATTTAACATGCATAAAAACAGGCATTTTGACCAAAAATCTTATTTCATTTAAATGTAAATACTTAAATGCAGTTTTATTCTAGGGGTCAATCCATGACTTTTAAGATATTGCTTTTGAAAATCGGGTCAGTTTTGCCGAAGTTATGGAAGTCGAAAGATTTGACCAATGCCCAAGTCGTGTTTTTGGTGTAAAAATTTAACATGCATGATAACAGGCATTTTGACCAAAAATCTTATTTCATTTAAATGTAAATATATAAATGCAGTTTTATTCTAGGGGTCAATCCATGACTTTTAAGATATTGCTTTTGAAAATCGGGTCAGTTTTGCCGAAGTTATGGAAGTCGAAAGATTTGACCAATGCCCAAGTCGTGTTTTTGGTGTAAAAATTTAACATGCATGATATCAGGCATTTTGACCAAAATCTTATTTCATTTAAATGTAAATATATAAATGCAGTTTTATTCTAGGGGTCAATCCATGACTTTTAAGATATTGCTTTTGAAAATCGGGTCAGTTTTGCCGAAGTTATGGAAGTCGAAAGATTTGACCAATGCCCAAGTCGTGTTTTTGGTGTAAAAATTTAACATGCATAAAAACAGGCATTTTGACCAAAAATCTTATTTCATTTAAATGTAAATACTTAAATGCAGTTTTATTCTAGGGGTCAATCCATGACTTTTAAGATATTGCTTTTGAAAATCGGGTCAGTTTTGCCGAAGTTATGGAAGTCGAAAGATTTGACCAATGCCCAAGTCGTGTTTTTGGTGTAAAAATTTAACATGCATAAAAACAGGCATTTTGACCAAAAATCTTATTTCATTTAAATGTAGATACTTAAATGCAGTTTTATTCTAGGGGTCAATCCATGACTTTTAAGATATTGCTTTTGAAAATCGGGTCAGTTTTGCCGAAGTTATGGAAGTCGAAAGATTTGACCAATGCCCAAGTCGTGTTTTTGGTGTAAAAATTTAACATGCATAAAACAGGCATTGTGACCAAAAATCTTATTTCATTTAAATGTAGATATTTAAATGCAGTTTTATTCTAGGGGTCAATCCATGACTTTTAAGATATTGCTTTTGAAAATCGGGTCAGTTTTGCCGAAGTTATGGAAGTCGAAAGATTTTAAAAATTTAACATGCATAAAAACAGGCATTTTGACCAAAAATCTTATTTCATTTAAATGTAAATACTTAAATGCAGTTTTATTCTAGAGGTCAATCCATGACTTTTAAGATATTGCTTTTGAAAATCGGGTCAGTTTTGCCGAAGTTATGGAAGTCGAAAGATTTGACCAATGCCCAAGTCGTGTTTTTGGTGTAAAAATTTAACATGCATAAAAACCGGCATTTTGACCAAAAATCTTATTTCATTTAAATGTAGATACTTAAATGCAGTTTTATTCTAGGGGTCAATCCATGACTTTTGAGATATTACTTTTGAAAATCGGGTCAGTTTTGCCGAAGTTATGGAAGTCGAAAGATTTGACCAATGCCCAAGTCGTGTTTTTGGTGTAAAAATTTAACATGCATAATAACAGGCATTTTGACCAAAAATCTTATTTCATTTAAATGTAAATACTTAAATGCAGTTTTATTCTAGGGGTCAATCCATGACTTTTAAGATATTGCTTTTGAAAATCGGGTCAGTTTTGCCGAAGTTATGGAAGTCGAAAGATTTGACCAATGCCCAAGTCGTGTTTTTGGTGTAAAAATTTAACATGCACGATAACAGGCATTTTGACCAAAAATCTTATTTGATTTAAATGTAAATATATAAATGCAGTTTTATTCTAGGGGTCAATCCATGACTTTTGAGATATTACTTTTGAAAATCGGGTCAGTTTTGCCGAAGTTATGGAAGTCGAAAGATTTGACCAATGCCCAAGTCGTGTTTTTGGTGTAAAAATTTAACATGCATAAAAACAGGCATTTTGACCAAAAATCTTATTTCATTTAAATGTAAATGTTTAAATGCAGTTTTATTCTAGGGGTCAATCCATGACTTTTGAGATATTGCTTTTGAAAATCGGGTCAGTTTTGCCGAAGTTATGGAAGTCGAAAGATTTGACCAATGCCCAAGTCGTGTTTTTGGTGTAAAAATTTAACATGCATAATAACAGGCATTTTGACCAAAAATCTTATTTCATTTAAATGTAAATATATAAATGCAGTTTTATTCTAGGGGTCAATCCATGACTTTTGAGATATTACTTTTGAAAATCGGGTCAGTTTTGCCGAAGTTATGGATGTCGAAAGATTTTAAAAATTTAACATGCATAAAAACAGGCATTTTGACCAAAAATCTTATTTCATTTAAATGTAAATACTTAAATGCAGTTTTATTCTACGGGTCAATCCATGACTTTTAAGATATTTCTTTTGAAAATCGGGTCAGTTTTGCCGAAGTTATGGAAGTCGAAAGATTTGACCAATGCCCAAGTCGTGTTTTTGGTGTAAAAATTTAACATGCATAAAAACAGGCATTTTGACCAAAAATCTTATTTCATTTAAATGTAAATACTTAAATGCAGTTTTATTCTAGGGGTCAATCCATGACTTTTAAGATATTGCTTTTGAAAATCGGGTCAGTTCTGCCGAAGTTATGGAAGTCGAAAGATTTGACCAATGCCCAAGTCGTGTTTTTGGTGTAAAAATTTAACATGCATAATAACAGGCATTTTGACCAAAAATCTTATTTCATTTAAATGTAAATACTTAAATGCAGTTTTATTCTAGGGGTCAATCCATGACTTTTGAGATATTGCTTTTGAGAATCGGGTCAGTTTTGCCGAAGTTATGGAAGTCGAAAGATTTGACCAATGCCCAAGTCGTGTTTTTGGTGTAAAAATTTAACATGCATAAAAACAGGCATTTTGACCAAAAATCTTATTTCATTTAAATGTAAATACTTAAATGCAGTTTTATTCTAGGGGTCAATCCATGACTTTTAAGATATTACTTTTGAAAATCGGGTCAGTTTTGCCGAAGTTATGGAAGTCGAAAGATTTGACCAATGCCCAAGTCGTGTTTTTGGTGTAAAATTTAACATGCATAAAAACAGGCATTTTGACCAAAAATCTTATTTCATTTAAATGTAAATATTTAAATGCAGTTTTATTCTAGGGGTCAATCCATGACTTTAAAGATATTGCTTTTGAAAATCGGGTCAGTGTTGCCGAAGTTATGGAAGTCGAAAGATTTGACCAATGCCCAAGTCGTGTTTTTGGTGTAAAAATTTAACATGCATAAAACCAGGCAGTTTGACCAAAAATCTTATTTGATATAAATGTAGATATTTAAATGCAGTTTTATTCTGGGGTCAATCCATGACTTTTAAGATGTTACTTTTGAAAATCGGGTCAGTTTTGCCGAAGTTATGGAAGTCGAAAGATTTGACCAATGCCCAAGTCGTGTTTTTGGTGTAAAAATTTAACATGCATAAAAACAGGCATTTTGACCAAAAATCTTATTTCATTTAAATGTAGATACTTAAATGCAGTTTCATAATAGGGGTCAACCCATGACTTTTAAGATATTGCTTTTGAAAATCAGGTTTTGCTGAAGTTATGGAAGTCGAAAGATTTGACCAATGCCCAAGTCGTGTTTTTGGTGTAAAAATTTAACATGCATAAAAACAGGCATTTTGACCAAAAATCCAATTTCATATAAATGTATTTTATTAAATGCAGTTTTAATCTAGGGGTCAATCCATGACTTTAAAGATATTGCTTTTGAAAATCGGGTCAGTTTTGCCGAAGTTATGGAAGTCGAAAGATTTGACCAATGCCCAAGTCGTGTTTTTGGTGTAAAAATTTAACATGCATAAAAACAGGCATTTTGACCAAAAATCTTATTTCATTTAAATGTAAATATTTAAATGCAGTTTTATTCTAGGGGTCAATCCATGACTTTAAAGATATTGCTTTTGAAAATCGGGTCAGTTTTGCCGAAGTTATGGAAGTCGAAAGATTTGACCAATGCCCAAGTCGTGTTTTTGGTGTAAAAATTTAACATGCATAAAAACAGGCATTTTGACCAAAAATCTTATTTCATTTAGATGTAAATACTTAAATGCAGTTTTATTCTAGGGGTCAATCCATAACTTTTAAGATATTGCTTTTGAAAATCGGGTCAGTTTTGCCGAAGTTATGGAAGTCGAAAGATTTGACCAATGCCCAAGTCGTGTTTTTGGTGTAAAAATTTAACATGCATAAAAACAGGCATTTTGACCAAAAATCTTATTTCATTTAAATGTAAATATTTAAATGCAGTTTTATTCTAGGGGTCAATCCATGACTTTTAAGATATTGCTTTTGAAAATCGGGTCAGTTTTGCCGAAGTTATGGAAGTCGAAAGATTTGACCAATGCCCAAGTCGTGTTTTTGGTGTAAAAATTTAACATGCATAATAACAGGCATTTTGACCAAAAATTGTATTTCATTGTAATGTATATATTTAAATGCAGTTTTATTCTAGGGGTCAATCCATGACTTTTGAGATATTACTTTTGAAAATCGGGTCAGTTTTGCCGAAGTTATGGAAGTCGAAAGATTTGACCAACGCCCAGGTCGTGTTTTTGGTGTAAAAATTTAACATGCATTTTGTCCAAACAGCCTGATAGGCAAAATATAACGCTTAATTATCTATTAACCTATAAATTTAATAACACTTATACCAAATGACTCATACAGCAAAAATATTTATTTATATGATTATGTGTAATATATGAATGTTTTTCTCGCAATCGGGTTTTAAAAACACTCAGATCTAGCGGAAAAAATGGCAGCACTGACAAGTACATACATCGTGATATGCTCGTTAGCTTACGAGCAGCAAAAGTTCGTCTTATACGACTTCACTAAGCCAAAGACAAATACACCGATTTGAACTTAGTTCTTACGTAAGTTTCTTTGTATTTATATGAAATAAGGTTTTTACCCATGAGCCTATAAGATTTTCACATTTTAAAACAGGTATCTTATATCAACCAACTGCTTAGCAGAAGACCGAATTTTGTTAGCATAACCAAGTTTAAGGGATATGAAATTTTATATCAATAAATGACAACACTTTAAGAAAATTCATGGCAAGCAAGCGCAAACTAAAAGCAAACGATGCATACATATTAATGATAAAGACAAATTTACAAAAATGTTACAGCTCAGTCTTGCAGCTCAATTTTATTATTTATTACTTTAGTTGCTGCTGTCTAGCTTGACTTTTGACACCATACATCAAAAATTGTTTATTGAGGCACTTGGAACTCTTGTCACACTTGGCGTGGCAAACGCTAGCATTTATCTTATCCAGACTGAGGCTCCTTTGGAAGTGATATGTAGATTTCCCAACGGACAATTCAAATATCTTTTTTTCCGCTTCGCTTTTTTGAGTTTTTTCTGTTTTGGTTTTTTTGTGTCAAGCACAAATCAATCAAATGAGCAACGTTTATGGCCGAAATGGCAAATTGCATTTTGAATGCCGCTCTTCAAGTTGAATGGCAGCTGGCAAAGGTAATCACACAGGACGACACACAGGACACAGTTGCCTTGGCCACTTGCCACTCTTGGCACTTTGGCACTTGGCTCATCATCATGGCAAATGTTGGAGTGCTAAAACATGCATTGCTTTTTATGGGTGCCGAAGGACGCAATGTAGCAGCGTATAATGGGTCATTGTTGTAGTAACAGTCGGCTGGCACTATGTCCTTCGTTTGTGCATGCATAAAGTATGCGACTAGGATACGCTACGCGATATGCGCTGTTGCCGCTGCTACGGTTCACCCACTCTACGTTACGCTCCTTCTTTGTTATACTCTGTTTAGAAGTGAAGAAAAGAGTATAATGGGTTTGTTCAAAGAGCCTCTTCATGGAGCAAAACTTTGCTCCTTACAGCTTAAAGGCTTTTCCTTAAGAGTCGCATTTACTTCATGTTCAGTGCATAGATTCACTTCACAATCAAAGGCACATCGCAGTTGGAGAGTTACTAACTTCAGATCCAACTAATTTTCTTCATTCTTTTTAGCACTAGCAACAGAGTATCACTTAACCGTTTGTATTCACATGTTCTTCACGTGTTTTTGTTTAGTTTTTGTTGTCACCCGCTGAGCGACGACCAAGACCAAGATGTGCAATGCCAGCAACAACAACAACAACAACGACAACGATCATAGTTGGAAGCCAACGAGGCGACAACAGTGGCGACTTTTGTTTCTGTATTTTTCTCTCTGTCGCATTGTTTTGTTGCAATGTCCGTATCCTGGATATCCCGGTGCCGCAACTGCTGCTGATGTTGATGCTGCGGCTGCTGCTGCCGCTGCTCATAAATGTTTAAATAGTTGGCAGGTTCCTTGACGCTGTTGTGGTTTTGCCTCTTCAACTTTATCCGCTCGGCATGGAAAAATATATGTTTTTGATGGCAAAATCTTTAATTTAAACTCACGAAAAATTGTTAATAATAAGCATTAATATATAAAGCGATTGCAATTGAACATATGGCATAATAATCTTGATGTAAGGAAATGCATTTAACTGATTTTAATTAAGAAAATGCGCGAGCAGAAAGCTGAAAGCTTGCCACTCGCAACGTATGCCACAAGATGCAAGAAATGCACTCAAGTGCAATTAAAGCCAAATTAAAATCAATAACTTGATTAAAAATGCAACAGAATGTACATGCATTCATGTACATTACTGCAAAAGTGAGCATGGGGGGAGGGGGGTGGCGCAGCTGAAGGACATCAAACAGATTAAGGCACGCGCTTGGTGAAAATGCGTGATTCTCTCTTGATTTCCGCAAACGATATTTTTCTGGCATTCAAATTAAAAATACAAATAACAAAAATTGAATATGTATTGAAAATATGAAATCAAACTGATTTCGCACGAAACGAACTTAATATGCTCTTTAATTGGATGAAATATTGCAAAGTTTTTTCGTTTTTTTATTAAGTTTTGTACCGGTGGCAGCCATATTTTGTTTCAACAAACAATGGAAAATGTGAAAATTCTGCAATTATGTTAGCGGGAATATTAAATGTTTAGCATCAATGGGAAAAATAAAGTTTCAAAAGAATATTTAGTTTCATATATTTTCGTTCGCTTTAAGCAAACAAATTTTTCACCTATTTTAAATAAAGAGCGTTAGCTACTAGGCTTTCTGCTCGCTTTCTGTTTTAATGATTAAATTTAATTTAAAATTCGAAATTTATTTATCAAATTTAGGCTTTGCCTTCATTCTAGTTGCAATAGCAAAAAACTATATTAAAACTAATTAATAACTAGATTTAATAACAAGATTTTGGCATACCCTCATAAGCAAAGAGCTTGCGATAAATACTCCTTAAATAAGGCAATCGAAATGCATTTATCATCCCCTTTTCTCTCTCTCTCTCACTGAGTGTTGTGACCTTCCTTTATGTGCTGCTTATAGTTTTTATTAATATTTGAATTAAGCCCCAATCTCTTCTTTCATTTTTGCTCTACTTGTAAAGTGCGTTAATCATTTTCCATCCTATTGAAAAGAGGAGCGCAATGCATTTCATGGCAACAAGCGGCAATCAAAGGCCACACACACACACACACACACTAGTAGGGGGCGGTGGGCAGGCTGCAGGAATTCAATAGCAGTGAAATTTTTTTTTATTGCTAATGCAATCAACGTATTAATTTGATTAAAACAACAAAGAAACGTTGAAACCTGAAATGAAATAAAATATAAAAAGTTTTTTTTTATATTTTAATTTTTAACGTTTTCCATTGTTGGCCTTTTGTTTGGTTTGTTTGCTTAATATTGTATTCTTTTCATCTCTGTGTCTTGTATCTTGTATCTTTAAGCTGGTTCAAGGAGGAGAACGAGCAGCTGCTGCCACTGCAACTGAGCGAACGCATTACCATTGTATCCGCAGGTCTACTCAAAATCACCAAGGTACGTACTGCAACCCACTCCGCCCCCAATTGTGAGGACATGGCATGGAAATGAAAGCCAAATATTATGATTGCCATTGATTTATGCTATTGCAGGCGCGTCTCGAGGACAGCGGGAAATATCTGTGCTGGGTAAACAACACAGCTGGTGAGGAGACAATTCAAGTGTCTCTCACGGTGACAGGTGAGTGAGAATGGGGCTTGGTACGCCCGTTGTTATACCCCATCTGCGCATTACTTATTCGTACAAACAAACACACACACACACACACATTTACAGCTCCACTGACAGCACATCTGCAGCCGCAGGTCCAGACCGTTGATGTGGACAAAGATGCGCAATTTCAATGCATTGTCTCTGGCCATCCCGTGCACGATGTCAACTGGTTACACG
This sequence comes from Scaptomyza flava, assembly GCA_030179655.1. Classification (NCBI taxonomy): domain Eukaryota; kingdom Metazoa; phylum Arthropoda; class Insecta; order Diptera; family Drosophilidae; genus Scaptomyza; species Scaptomyza flava. The sequence continues at coordinate 5,291,989 of JARNME010000404.1, read as the reverse complement.
ATGGCAAACCGATACTCCGAGACAATCGTGTCGAGGTAAGGAATACAAATCCTTGAAACTAACCCTATTCCAATATAACTTTCGTTTCTTTATAGATCCTTACAGATCCTGCACGTCTCATTATCAAGAAGGTGCAGAAGGATGATCCGGGCATGTATCAATGTTTTGTCTCCAATGAATGGGAGCAAATCCAATCAACAGCTGAGCTTCAATTGGGCGGTAAGCTTACGGGTTGCATTGGCAATATTTGTACGATAATTTGTCACATTATATCCCACATAAGCACACACATCTAAATAGGCATATATTGTAGTATAGCGCAGGCACTCATAAATTAATGTCAATGATGATGACCATTAATGGAACACTTATGACAACACACACTCTCAACATTCACACTACCCCCTCCTTAACCAGAAGCGAAATCTAGAGCGTAGTTTTTCGTTTACGTTGTTTGATGACCACAAAAACCGCACGAATAAATGTTTGTCATAATTGCATTTCATTAATTTCTAATTTAGCAAATTGCTGACAGCAACAACAATAAAAATAATACCTAAAAACACCAACAACAATGCGTATCTAACATAAAACGCAGGCTGATAACTTAATTTTATTACCAGCACTAAAAATCAAGCCACAGCCACCAAACACCCGCCCATGCATTAAGTTATACACTTGAACAAATTAGAGATAAGAAAACTAAATTATAACCCAAAAAATGGGAGCGTAGAGATCATTTTTTAACCTTCAGAAAGTAACAGAGTTGCAGCATTTAAAGCTTTAATAAAAGTTCTTTTTAGCCATCAAACTAAATTTATGTTATCGATAATCTCTTCAGTTTTCGATACACATAGACTTTAGATCCCAATGAAAAAGGTTTCAATGTACCAGTATTTTGTATATTTAAGCAAGTTTTGAAATTAGTTCAATGCAACTGTTTAAAAAAAAAAACTTCTACTTAGCCTGTTCTTTCAGTGTGCACAATAAAAACGCTCAGCCTAAGCACAACCTCATTGTTACATTTAGCAGCCTTAGGGCTTATACCAACACAATGACACACACACACAGCTTTAGCTCTCTTTTCCTCTTTAGACAGCATAAACATTGGCGCTTTGTCGCTTTGGTGGCTTTGGCAACATTTTTGATTTGCTTTTAGGCGCAAACGGAAATTGATTTCGATATATTATTGGCATGCTAACACACACACACAAACAGAGACGAGCACACACAAGTGTTAAAAGCTGCCACCACCCCCCCCCTCCCCTCCCCCTTTGTTGTGGCACCCAATGGAGCGCTATTAGGCGGCCGGATATAGCTGCCTTCTCATCCATGTGTGTTTGTTTGCGTGTGTGTGTGAGTGCGTTGTTAGCTGATGGCAAATAAATATGGCTTCTTATAACTGGCAATGTTCGTTGCACAGATATTTGATCTTCGCCAAAATTCTTCTTTGCCGCCGCCGTTGCGGAAATTGATACAATTTTCATCAGCTGAATAACATTTGCTCTGGCCTTCTTCTTCTTCAGCTACTACCTCTTGTTGTTCGTCTCCGTCGTCACCGCTCTTCTGTCTAGCTTGTCAAATGCACTTTTCCGCCGCGCTGCTCAAGTAAAAGCATTTTCACAATCTGATTTTGATTTGCAAGCAAATATGCAGTGAGGAAAAGCAAGCAAAAGTTACAAGCTGTAAGAAATGTATAAACAGAAATTGAAGTGCAAGAAATACGAGAAATAAATATACAAAAATACTGTAAAAATTGTAAAAGAATATATGTATTTATTTTTTCGTTTGCTTTGAGATATGCACTTATAATGCAGCTGCTAAAATTTCTTTGGCCTTAAACATTTTTAGTGGATTACTTCAAAGTTATCAAGTTTGTGTACCTAAATTGCTAGGAATTTCTTTTAAATTGCTTTTGAAATTATGCTACAAAAGTCTCATTTGTAGGCCAAGTTAAGTTCATTGACTACATTCCTGGAGACACGCAATATCTTTTGTGCATTTTCTAATAAGTTGCTCACTCACACACACACGCTCACACGTACAGTAGTGCTCATTATTGAAATACCCTTAAATATCTAAGCAACATACAGAAGGTTTAACCCCAAGCCCCAAACACACACACATATGAGTAGTTTTGCCTTTATCTTTATCTGTATTTTAATCTCGTATAATTTTAGATGCTTCGCCGGAACTGCTTTATTGGTTTTCAGAGCAAACATTGCAGCCGGGTCCGACGGTATCATTGAAATGCGTTGCCACCGGAAACCCACTGCCGCAATTTACATGGTCTTTGGACGGATTTCCGGTAAGTTTGAGAGTAAGAGTGTGTGGGATGAATTCGGAGTCAGTAAAAGGTATAAAGTTCACACACACACACACACACACGTACGTACGTGCTGTAAGCACTTACTAAGATAGATGCATGCAGCGCTTACGGAAATGCAGGCAACGTATCCGTTTCCGCTAGCTATCGTCACATGTGAGTTGCTGATGATGATGGAGTTGCTTCAAACACACACATACAAACACACACACACACCGATATGCATAAATGTTTACCGAAAAGCGTTCAGCTGCAGTTTAGCTACTTCTATTTTTTTTTTTTTTTTCTTTTTCCCCTAAAAATGTTTGAACCCTACTCGTTCCTGTCCCCTCTGATGTTAAGGGCATGCTTAACTTGCCCCGTGGCTTTTGCTTTGCTTTCGCCACACTTGATAGTTCTGTTTTATTTATTTTGGTTTCTTTTTCCACAGCATTTTCTTGCTGGGCTGCACTTTCTAGTTTCGCCCGTCATGGTCCATAGCGTATTTTCAAGGATTTGTTTCCGTTGCTTTGCATAAATTTTACATTTTCTTTTCGACTGATGCTCGCTCGCTTCTCTCTCTCTCTCTATCATTTTCTCTTTGTCCCTCTCTTGCTCTTGTCTTGTGCAAATTTAATGCAGATTCGATTTACATGCATTTTTTATAGCTTTTCTCACATCGAGAAAATTGAATATTTTGCTCGTCTAATTGCCATCATTTTAACGAAATATGTTAGTACATATAACTTATATACTCCATCTGTTTTCTACCCTTTTTAGATACCAGACAGCTCACGCTTTTTAGTGGGTCAATATGTTACCATCCATGACGATGTCATCAGCCATGTGAATATATCAAATGTCAAAGAGGAGGATGGCGGTGAATATACCTGCACGGCACAAAATGCGATTGGCAAGTAAGTGTGGCCGTAGTTCCATAAATAAAAAACACATACACACACACACACACACCTTTACGCATATACATAACAGTTCACTGTGATAGGGGCATAAAAAGCATTTCCATGCTAAATCATAAATTTAATTGCGACATAGTAAAAACTAGAAACGGGATGCTTTTGAAACTTTTATATGCGACTGTCAGATGCCCTGGTAATGCTATACATTTCTAAGAATCCTTTTTATAAAATAGTTAAACGAATGTTGTACAATTACTTTTTCTCTCACCTCGAAAAATCTAAACAAAAACCAAAATCACCATTTGTTCAAATATCGTTTTATCTTCATGGTTATCTTTAGCCAGTTATCATACCCATTTTCATTTATGCATATTAGACATGGACAACTTTATGCCATAAAACATATGCTATGTGCTCTGCCCCTACTTAGATATAGGTAATCTAGGGTATGCTGAACAATGGCAACGCATTGTTTGCAGGCAAAAGCGACATAAAATCCAAACAATTTGCCGACTCAGGCTTTTTAGCAGCGGCAACTGTGCACAAATGCCTGACAGTTTCGCCTCCTTCAACCCCTAACACACACACAAACAAACTGTTTATTTTTTTGCTCTCCCTTCTAAATGTTAGTTATGACTTGTGTATGATTTTTATATATATACATATATATTGCCACAGGGTCTCGCATAGCGCCAAAGTGAACATCTATGGATTGCCTTACATACGTGAAATGCCAAAAATAACGGGCATCTCCGGCTCTGATTTGGTTGTTAAATGTCCCGTGGCTGGTTATCCCATCGACAAAATACACTGGGAACGCGGTAAGAAAACTACTTTTTTGATACCACATCCCTGCACTTTATTGTTGCATTAAAAGTGAAATACTTTAATCGTGCTTATTAATTTATTTTTATTTCCTAAAAATGTGTTCAAAATTCTTTTCTTTTGTACTAAAGAAACGAAAAAAAAACGCCCGTTCAAAATTGTTTCAAAACGTATAAATAATAAAAGTCATGAAAAAGACGATAAATAGCCCCGTTCATAAATAATATAAGTTTCGTTTTCTGCTTTTCTTCTGTGTGCGAGGGAAATTAATTGCCTGAAGTTTCACTTCATTTCATTTTTTTTTTGCTATTTTCTGTGTTCTTTTTCATGTTTTTTATTGCGATACACCAAAAGATGGCCAAACGTTGCCCATAAATCGACGGCAGCGTGCCTACAACAATGGCACCTTAATTATTGAGCAACTGCAGAGATTGGAGGATGCCGGCACTTATACCTGTATGGCCCAAAACAAGCAAAAGCAAACATCGAGGCGCAACGTTGAGATACAAGTTTTGGGTAAGCATATATGTGTGTTTGTGTGTGTGTGTGTGTGCTTACGCAGCGTATGCGTAATATGTGATGCCTGTTCACTCTTCTCCTTTTTTTTTCCAATATTCAAATTAGAAAGTTTGCTGGCAAACAACAACAACAACTGTTGCTGTTGCTGCTGCTGCTGTTGTTGTTGTTGTTGTTGCATACAATGAAACTATTCCAATTAGACTGGCAACAGAAACTATGCAGCCAAAGCAGCGACAGCAGCCGCAGCCACAGCAGCAACAACTATTTCCAGCTGCCAGCACTTTTAATGCACATGCACACACACAAGCTTTTAAGAGGTGGGTGGAGAGGGTTTGGTGCGGTGTGCTACAATAAAGTCATTGACTTTTGTGTCTCTGTGCCTGCGGTTATCTGCATCTCGCTCTTTATAATAATTTACTGTGCAGCTGTTATCAGCGAGGCAGCTGTTGCTAAGCCCACATTGATGTGGTAGCTCCTGCTATTGCTGCTGTTTCTCCTGTTGCTGACTGCCACGCCTACTTAAAGTCAGCCAGCCAGGCAGGCAGGCAGTCAGATAAAGCTAAAGCCAACGCAGGCCCAAAAACGCCTGATGGCTTTTGTGCTTAAGCCAAGTTGGATATTGTAATGAGTTAAAATGTTGAAATTGTTCAAAGTAAGCGAATACTCGATGAGATACCCTGTAAACAACATCAACACAAAATGAAAAAACTTAAAAACTGCAAACTAATGAGCTTTCTTGCCTTCTGACGAAGACACAAAACAAATATTTCTTACATTTGCCTTGATAAAGGACTCGGCAAAATATCCTCAGAATCCAAACTCATCGCTTAACTTCCCATTTGACAAATCTATTGATGCCGAAATGCTAAGGAATATTTTTGTTTTTAGTACCGCCAAAAATCATGCCCATACAGGCCATGACGAATATGTTGCGTGAGGGAATGCGCGCGGCGATATCCTGTCAAATCCTTGAGGGTGATTTGCCGGTCAGCTTTCGCTGGGAGCGCAACAACAAGCCGCTTATAGGCACGGGGTAAGTACAAAACAAAACAGCCCCACACAGCCCCTCAATTCACAACTGCTTCCCTAACTTAGCAACGAGGTATTTCGACGTTTGGATGAGTATTCGGCCAGTTTGGTCATTGAGCACATTGCCTCGGATCATTCAGGGAACTATACGTGCATTGCTAGCAATGTGGCTGGTACGGAAAGATTTACGGTGCCGCTGACGGTAAATGTGCCACCCAAATGGATACTGGAGCCAAAGGATTCGAGTGCACAATCGGGGACAGATGTCCTGCTACACTGCCAATCGGCTGGCTATCCCAAGCCGACCATAACCTGGAAGAAAGCCATTGGACCCACGCCGGGAGAGTACAAGGATTTCTTGTATGAGCCCAGCGTACAACTCTTTCCCAACGGCACCATCTTCTTCAAAAAGATCTCCAAGGAGTCTCAGGGACATTTTCTATGCGAGGCCAAGAACAACATTGGCTCCGGCGTTAGCAAAGTCATCTTTCTCAAAGTCAATGGTGCGTACGAACAAATCAGTGTAGTACTTAGAGTATTATTAAATTTCTCATCGTTCTCTTCTTCAACGTCTTCAATTTCTTGCAGTGCCCGCACATTTTCCAACAAAAACGAAACAAATCTCGGTGGCGAAGGGCAAACAGGTGCATGTTCAGTGCAATGTTCAGGGCGACAATCCAATTGACTTTAAATGGAAAATCCAGGCAACACAACAGTATCTTGACGAATCGCTTGATTCACGGTAAGTCTCGTTAACGGCACCGCCTTCTGCTTCCAGCAGAGAGAGCACTCTTTTATTTTGTGTCTACGAATGTTTTGTGCCTGGCTGTGTAAACACTCCGCGGCACTTGAATAGGTTTCGGGAGTAGATATCAATTTGGGTTGGAGTTCTCATTTTATAGTAATAAACTTTATACGACATAGAAACATGTAATAAAAAATAAAATAAAATTTCAATTTAGAACCATTTTTTGAAGAAAGTTAAGCCAAGTTAGTCAAAACAGTAAAGAAATCTACATTGTTTATTGATTTAAATTCTTGTTTTTGTTTTTATTAGTTTTAGCATTTAAATGCAACATTTGCATATTCAAGTGCCCTGGAGTGTTTGTCTGTTAGTATTGGTTTTGAAATCAATTCCAAGTCTATTGCATTGCATTGCAAATGGCTTTTAATTAAAAACCTGAGCTACCTGCTAAGCCCAATTTCAAAATTCGACAGCCGACGAGTTTTGACTTTTTGATTGATTGAAGAATGGTATGCCTGCTAGCCGTAATGCCAAAAATGTTTACAACCCAAACCCTATTGAGGATTTATCCTGTGTGTTTTTCTTGTCGTATTTATACTGTTGAGCAGCCTTAAAAGCTGTTTTGTTTGTGCTTTGGTTTTAGTTACATTCGCATTTAAGTATTTTCCACTTGTATTTTCTTGTAAGTATTTTAATGTATGTGTATTTCCGTCTCTTTGCTCTCTCTCTCCCTCTCTCTCTTTGCTGCTGAACGAATCCAAAAACAAACTGAACGCAACACGCGCTTTTTATTTATTTATGCTATTTGCTCACGACTACGAACACACACACACACATGCTAAACTATATGCCTATGTGTGTATGTGTGTGTGTTTTGGCCTCGTTCGTCTTCGTCTTTGTCAACAAACAACAAAAACAACAACAACATCGACAACAACTGCAACGTAAAAAACATTGTTATAAAATTGCATTGCATCGCTCACGTTGCGCAAATACACGTATTCGTATCTGTATCTGTCTGCATCTGTATCTGCATGCTAACATGTGTGTGTGTGTGTTTCTCTTGAATGCATTTACTTGCATATAAATCACACAAACACACATGCACACAGCTACACAATAAGAGATCAAGTGCTCGACGACGGCATGGTCTCCGAATTGGGCATTTCACACACATATCGCCAGGATACTGGCATTTATATCTGTCAGGCCAACAATGCATTTGGACAGGTAAGTGCATGCTGACACTTTTGTGCCACACTCACACACATACACACACAAATAAACTGCAGCCAGGGCTGCTAACAAAAAAAAAAAAAAAAAAAGAAGAAAATCGAAAAGCAATCAAGAACTTTTTAGTAGAAACTTTTAAGTTACGTGCCCAAATATTTTATTGTGTACTTAGCAAGAAATCTATATAAAGTTAAGCCTACGTGCTTAACACACTTTATATAATCAAATAAGTATATTTGCATTGTAAGAAAAAGCTAAATTTTAATTCTACTTTGTAAATTGATCTTCAAAAACCCCGTTGAACCCCGTTGCTAAATAAACATTTCAGCTAACCTAAAGACTATAAATAGTACAATAAGATGCAGTTCAGCTGTTAATAGCTTTAAAGTCTTTAATATCTTCAGATTGCATTATGAGCCAAAAAGTAAACATAATTTTTTAATGAGAGCTGGAGAAGCTTTTGTTACAAATAGGTAAAATTTGCTTAATCAATTGAACAATAGCAAAAAAGTATTCAATCCAACCCTATAACATAAATACTACACTCACACAATGTGTTCACTTTTGTGGCAGCTTGTGGTGTTGGTTGCGCCACGCTCTGCACTGCCTCCCCAACCAATAGTTGGCTCATTGTTGCTATGCTGCTGCTGCCTTCAGCTGGCAACAGTTGTTAACCCTAATTGATGACAATTTGAATGAGCTGGCTCCTGTTTGAAACTTTCACAGACTTAACTCAAAAGCAGCTGACGCTTTAACGAGCTTTGAACTTGAATGTGTGTGCTACTAAACGAATCCCTTTCTATTCTTGTTTGGCAGGACGAAATGTCCATACAGCTTATCGTGCAGGAAGTGCCGGAACAGCCCAAAAATCTGCGTATTAACTCACAGCAATCACGCAGCCTGCAACTGACTTGGAGTCAGCCATTTGCTGGGAATAGTCCCATCGAACAATATCATATCTACTACAAACAGATCTCAGGTGAGCAACTATGAACTTGCAAACTTACTTGGGACTTAACTAACAAAGATATCAACTCCCCCCCACAGACATTTGGCAGAATGCTGAACACATTGATATCGGTGGTGCTCAGACTGTAATCAACATTCAACAGCTGCGCCCAGCAAAGGCATATCACATACGCATGTCGGCCGAGAATAAGCTTGGGGCATCTGAATTCTCGGAAGTGGTGCAGGTGACAACGCTCGAGGAGGTGCCATCAGGACCACCGTTGCAGGTGCGTGCCGAGCCCAAGGGCTCAACCGAGATATCTGTGACATGGGATGCACCGGAACGTGACCATTGGAATGGCATCCTGCTGGGCTACTATGTGGGCTATCAAATGTCTTTAACGCCCGAGGACATGGAGGTGAATCCCACTCAAGGTTTCAGCTTTAAGACTGTCGAGGTGCGCTCACATTTTGGTGGCGAAACGGTGCTCAGCAATCTCAACAAGTTCACCCAATACCACGTTATTGTCCAGGCCTATACAAGTCAGGGCAGCGGACCACCCAGCAAGGAAATTGCTGTGCAAACAATGGAGGATGGTAAGTAAAGAACCCAGAACCCCAACTGCCAACTCCTTTGATTGGATAAGTTAATAGTCCGTGCACAAAATTTGAATGGAGAAAAGTGGGCTCCTAGCAGCTCTTCACGCAACTGTGGCGCCCCAATTGTTGATGCACTTGAAAAAAATGCTAGAATGATTTTTTGCCACTGAATAACAAAATGTTACTAGAAAACAAACAAAAATTTTCTAAGTGAAAAAAAAAAATATATATTTTTTTTAAGAATTTTTTTAACATAGGTTTTTGCGTGAGTGTAACATCAAGAGTACTGACCAAAAGCGTTCAATAAACGTTTTCTTTCACTGTTTGTAGTTCCCTCATCGCCGCCAGAATCGCCGCAATGCGATGTGCTTGGCTCCACATCGATTTATATCACCTGGTCACCGCCGGATATTGACGGACAAAATGGCAAAATCAAAGGCTACAAAGTGTTTTACATATCGGTCGATGAGCTTTACGGTAAGTCTGCACACCCACCCAACAACCAACAACCATCCAACCCGCCCTGCCCGTGTGTCTGTCTGTCTGTATGCTGCATTTATTGCCTTCTCGGCCGAATTGTTTGGCTCGCAAATTACATGAGCAGCATTGAAAGGAGATTCGGATTTCAGAGCAATTATGTAATGCCATTAACCCATTAACCAGCAAAAGCAAAAGCAAACCCGTAAATGCTAGGCATCACAGCACAGTTCAATTGGAATAATAATTATACCCTGTTCCCATGCTATGTGAAAAAAAGGTATAATAGATTTGTGCAAATTGCTGTCAGCCAGTTTGCCTTTCAGCGTGTCGATCTTGGAGCACATGAGAGCTAGAGACTTGAGATTTGGAGTTTAATACACACACATACGGTGCAGGGTATCTACAAGTCGAGCTAGCTCGACTAGAGCCTTCTTACTTGTTTTCTTTTTTAAATGTTTGTGCGTTAAAATGTATGAGAAATATTTTTAAATTAAGCTTGTTTGTTGATTAACTCATTATGAAGGTAATTAAAACCAAAAAAAAAGAGTTAATAAAAAATGATTTTCTTTGAATTTCAGAAAAGTTGTTCTCGTTTATATTCATCCTAATTATCCGAAAAATAAATCCAATACAATTTGAGTTTAAACGATCAAAGAGTATTCTTATTCCACACAGTTTTAAGTCAAGTATTTTCATTTAATTATATTTCACGTAAATAGATAAGAGAAAAAGACCAACAAAAATCCTATAAATAAATTTGCGAATCTTTAAATCGACTTTTGTAGTCAGAAAAAAAGAATGATATGCAATAAACAATATTTTCCAATTTTATTTTCAATTAGTTGAGTTTCTTGTGCATACATTTTAATGACATGTTCTAGCGTTTCAGTTTAGATTCTTTACGCTTATAATCATTTTTTATGCTGTTGTTCATTTAATTAGCCTTCCTCCTTTTGCGTTTGGATCGAACGTCTTCATATTTCCAATCAGTGCTAATTGTTGTTGTTGTTTTTATTTTTTTATGCATAGAAACGGAGCCGGAGGTTGTCAAGTCAACAAATCAATACGTCACCATTGAGAATCTGCGCAAATATACAAACTACACGGTTTGGGTTTTGGCTTACACCAAAGTGGGCGATGGCATGAAAACCAAACCATTTTATTGCCGCACCCATGAGGATGGTAAGTGGTTCAGCGTTGGTTCAATGAACGCAAACGAGGCACGATGCTTCATATATAGCCAGTGGCAGTGGCAGCAGCAGCACCTACCTCCTCAACCCTTAACATTCCTCAACCCTGTTTCTCTCTCTTGGTCGTCATCGTCGTCGCCTCGTTTGCAATTTCAAGCAGCGCTTTTTATTTATTTCAGCGCTTTGTTTTTTCATTGCAATTGCTTTTATTTACATGTAGTATTTCTATTTTTTATGTTTTATTTTTTTGTCGTTTTGTTATACTTTGTTAACGGTGGGTAAAGAGAAGTATATTGGGGAAGTGAGAATTTCGTCTAGATATCGAACTTTGGAAACTTTGACTATGTTTTTTTTGTTTTATGAATTTATAATCTGTTTAAATAATGTTTGGATAAAACCTGTAAGAAATACTTGCTATCAATATCCCAAACCGTTTATAAAATTTACTCATAGGTAAATGAAATAAGCATAAAAATATTAAAAACAATAAAAAAATGCCATATCAAGATATTTTCAAACAAAATTTAACAAAATTTCCACAGTTGAACAAGAAACCAATTGAATTTTTATACTATTAAATAATTCTCCAGTAGAGGTAACACCGGTATCAGAGTATAACACAGTCGGTTATATTTAACATTCATCTGCAATATTCTTACTTGTCCGTTTTGTCTTTTTTATAGTGCCTTCAGCGCCGCAAGCAATCAAGGCAATACCCGCGTCAAGCACAAAAATCATAATCTCTTGGCTGCCGCCTGACCTACCCAATGGTGACATCGTAAGTAGGCCACCCCTAACCCAAACAACGCATCTGTTAAGCTGTTAATATCCACTATTTCCAGACTGGTTATACCTTCTACATGTCCATGCTGGAGGGTGGTCGGGAGGAGGGAACACACAAACGTGTGCTGGGTCCGTACGTAGAAATGCATGAGACAGTGAGAACACAGGAATCGGCAACCTATCAATTCTGGTTAACTGCATCCACCAAAATGGGCGAGGGTGAGAAGACGCAAGTGGTGACAGTGCCACCCAATAATAAGGTGCCGGCGAGAATTGTATCGTTTAGTCAGCGCATAGTGACACCTTGGAAGGAGCATTTGGAGCTGCCATGTCGCAAAGTGGGTGCACCTGCTCCCGTTACCATATGGCGTCAGGATGGACACAATATGGAGACGAGTGCAAGGAAAACGATTGCCAAAAATGGCACCCTGTATCTGAGAGAGTGTCAGGCGAGTGATGCTGGCAATTACACCTGCAGCGTGGAGAACACCTGGGGCAAGGATGAGATTGTCTATAACATTGTAGTGAAGGTTCCCCCAGAAGCACCTAACCTGACCGTAGTTAATACCTACACGGATAGCTTACATCTGGAGTGGCTGGACAATAGTCACGGAGGCAGTCCCATACTTGGCTATGTCATCAACTATAAGCGGGACAATGGTGATTGGGAGGAGCTGCAAGTGGATGCCAAAACCAATTCGCATCTCCTCAGTAATCTCTGGTGTGGCACACGCTATCAACTCTATATAACAGCCTATAATAAGATTGGCACTGGTTTGCCCTGCGATATTGTCAACTCCTATACGAAGGGCAATTCACCGGTGCAGCCAAAGCACTCCCAGATGATAACGAATAACTCGACTAGCGTCACTTGTTGGCTCGACTCGTGGGGTGATGGTGGCTGTGGCATACTCTACTTTATGATCGAATCTAGGGTTTATGGTCGGTCCACTTGGAATGTTGTCTCCAATCACATACCGCCCACTGAACGCATATATACGGTTAGTGATCTGGTGCCGGGTACTAAATATCAGCTTAAAGTAACAGCTCACAATAATGCCGGCTCCACAACAGCTGTTTACAACTTCACCACACTCTCACCGCAGGGTGGTAAGTTTACGTTTATTTAGTACTTGCAAAGACCCTTTAAAAACAAGATAATGCAGTTGGTAAGAAAAGGCCTTACAGTTATTTCGTCTCAGCGTTCCGCTCTCAGAAATAAACTGTGCAATGAGTGTGCGGGAGCGTGATAGCGTTTTTGTTTCAGTTGCCTTTGCGCACAGCGGGCCGTCAAGTGAACGACAAGCGGCAGGCCAGTGGCAACAAAGAACCGTAAAAATTTGTCACTGTATGTGTGCGTGTGTTTCACTTCTTGCTAGGCTAGACAAACAGTCTAGAATTTTGCTATTTTTCATATTTTGGTTTTTTCTGTGTCATAATTTATGTCTAGTGTCATAGAATTAAATAAAAGGAAAGAGTATGGTTGATCAGCAATTGCTAAACTCAAATTTGACTGTTTGAGTACATCTATGCATATGCAGCACCCTTAAATGTGAGTGTGGCAATTGTATATCATTTATTGACCAGTCTCAGCTACATATATATATATATAATTTGACCATTTATGAAAAAGTAAGAGAAATCCAAAAACTTTTTTTTAGAGATTTCGATCATGAAAATGTTTGAAAAGTTTAAATTAAGCAATATACTTGTATTTTGAAAGTGTAAAGTTAAAAGAAAAATTTTTATACATTGCAGCAATTAAAATTAATTCTATGACTGTATCCAATCTAATTACAGTAATAGAGTGATTTACAGAGAGTGTGATTAACAGGGTGATCAATGTAATATAGAATATGCAGAATTTACTCACCGGTAGCAGCAACAACACAAATACAGTTCAATGCAAGTGCTCTCTCAATCTCGCTCTCTCTCTCTCTCTCTCTTTTTCACTGAGCACTTTCACAAAAACAAAAACCTTAAACCCACACACAACAATAATTAAATGCGATGCATCTCATCTTTATTTTATATATACATATGTATGTTTATTTTATTTTATTTTCACTGCACTTCGGCACACAAGAAAAAAATAAAAACAAATTAAAGCAATTAATACTATGCTTCGCTTATTATGGAGATTTTCAGCGCGCTAAGCGCAACAACAACACACTCGTTTGGGCGCCGTTATCCTCTCTCTTCTCTCTTTAATTTTTTCGCGACCCGGCAAAGCAGCAACTAAAATGGCACGCGTTTGTCAATTTTTCATTTGCTTAAAAACACTTTAAAAAGCAATTACACGGCGATTCTATAATGTTATAAAGACTTTGCGTATGTTCAGTGCGTTATTTAAACACAATTTGAATATTAATATAGGTCGTATCACTTTTAATTAAACAAACAAACGGACGATAAGCTGCCAGCGATGTAAAGACGCGCACAGTTCCAGGCTTACTGACTTTGTGGATAAAGGGAAACAAGTGGAATTATGTTGACTTGTGGAAGGTAACGATCGCTCTCTGCAGTTTGAGCAGGACAGTTATTTTTTTATGTATGTCTATTCGCGAAGTTGATGTACATTCGTGTGCAGCAATAACTAACTAAGCAAGCATTTTTGTTTTTGCATGTATTTTACTATTGCCGGTGTTCTTGCTTTAAATATAATGTTAAAAATATAGCATATAAAAATAAAATATATTAATGAACAATTTAAAAACAATTATCGTCAAGCAGACTCTGCAGTAATATAAAATACTAACACATTTTTAGCGTCCATGTCGTAAACTTGACGGGCCGCTGAGTGCAAGGGCAACTGAAACAAAAACGGCTGCACATGCTATCTGCTATCGCGCTCCTTCACACTTATGGCCTACTGCTTTTGTTATTCTGTATTCTATTTGAAATATTTCTGAAGCGAGACAAAGCTTTTCTTACCAATTGCATTATATTGTTATTAAAGGGTGTACTTGTTGTACTTGTTACCAACTGTCTACTTATATCTGTCTTTTAACTTGCAGTGCTTTATAGTAATGATCATTCTACGCCCGTCTCCCATTTGAGCGATCTGCCTTTCTATGCGAACTTTAAACTTTTGTTGCCCATTTGCGTTTCATTGCTGATGCTGCTGGCACTGATTGCTGCCGCTCTCTTTCTGCGCAAGCGAAGTAAGTAACGAGAAATTTGAAACGTGAACTGAACCTCAACTGGAAACACTCCATCTTTTATTTATAGAACTTACTAATCAAGCGCGTTTGGCCAGTTCCTCGATGTCGGAATCACCTTCATTAGCGAATTTGCAGAACAAACAGAATCGTGATCAGCAATATTTGGCCGTGCGTTGTAATCCTACAAATTCGGCACCACGCGGCTCCAATTCCAACGATTCGGGCAGCTTTGGCAAAGCGGAGGGCAATGAATATATAGAAGACATATGTCCCTACGCCACATTTCAACTGAACAAGCAGACATATAGCGAAAGCTCCTACAGCGGCAATGTTTATAGCGGTCCCTATCACTCGGTGCGCGGCTCCTTTGTCTATCACGATGTCAAGCCAGAAAGCTATCATGTAAGTAACAATTTTAAATGGTGTGAAAAAATGAATAACTTTTTCACCTTTTCAGTCCAAGGAGCCTGAGTATACTAAAGTGCGTCGAAAAGTCGGTCGCCTACGCGATCCACACTCTGAGAGCCAAGGTAGCTTCTATAATCCTATAACATTGAAAATCCTTATTATTTTCATTTGTGAATCCCCCTAGTGTGTAGTGTAGTTTTAAGCAAAATTTGCACATTTTTACGTTTGTTGTTCACATCATGTCGCATTAAAATCTCAATCCACTTTATGTTTTCGGTTACATATATATGCTTTATATCACTTTATATCAACTTCAAATAACAACTAACATTCACATTCAAAACTTCACCAAAAACCAAAAAATTCCATCGCATCGTATTAACTTTTTAGAATCGGACAATCCAGGTTCAACAGATTCCGAAGTTAGGAAAATCCTAACGCTTCACATACCAATTACAGAATATGACACACTCGGTTCCGAGTCCGACAACGATGTGTCTGCACGCGCTCTAAACTCGGCCAAATATCGCGCGCAACGCGGTAACTAAAACTAAATGATTATTAAATCTAGCACAGCATTAACAGCATCTTCTCTTCATCTGCTCTAGATACTCAAGATGAGACATCGTCGTCGTCAGAGACGACACCCACTAGCATGACCCGTAAATCGAAGCCACCATTTGCGGCTAGAAAGTCCGGTAAGCCGGGTACAAGTGGAAAACGCCACGTACGCAGTTCCAGCGGCTATTCGAGCCACAATGAAGAGACTACATTTAGGTAAGCAAGAAATCAAATATGTGCCTGTCAATGTGGATTAGTCGCTATAAACATAATTAGAACCCTGTACGTTTAGCATATCCAACTATCCACCAAACTATCAGGACCACATAAATCCACCAGCCCGTTTCTCGGATGCCAATGACAAGTCCAAGACACAAACATCGCCACGTATGCGTGCCAATCAGAAAATAACAAGAGAAGCTTTCCAAATTAATGTCTAAACTAAATATATACACTAAATATATTAATGAAATACAAAATTATCGAAAAAAGATTTTACAAAAAGATCGAAAAGCGTTAAAACAAAAATTGTAAAATTCACCCAAATAAAAAATATAAGAAAAGGGAAAATTCCATACATATGGCAGACTTGGCACAAACCAAAAAATACACTCTACTTCTGCATTTCTTTAACAATATATTGTTAATAAAATTAAACGAGCTACATACTAATTCAAATAACTATCGAAAAATTAACTAAATTTACTTAAATGTATGCCGTTTAAAACAAAAGAAAGTAATAACTATTTACAACAAGTGAATAACTGCAAAAACCTTTTTGAGCGAATTTTGAATTTCAATGAAAACAAATACAAACAAAAAACAATGTTCGCCATAAAAAACATAAAAATAAACCATAAGACTTATTTACACACTGATTATGCTTAGTTGGACTTGAAAAGCTGCATAAAATATAAGTTAAAACAAAGAATAGAATACCGCAAGAAAGAAACTCTATAAATGCATAATTTAAGCATTTAATGTAATAGAAAGTTAGAAAAAAGAGAAAACCGTGTTTAAAATGTTTTGCATAGCTAAGGTACTACACAAAAAGTTAAGTGTATAGAAAACTCTTAAAATTCAGAGCATAAATATGATCGAAATGCTAATAAATGTTTGGCCTCTAAATAACACATACAGACACACAAAAATATATACACACACACACATATTTGTAGCAATTTCGTTGGATTGTTTGTTTTTGTCCCAATTTTTGCGTCAGTTCGTAAGTAATATTGAAAGAAAAATACTTTACAAATGTTAGCTAGTTATTTAAATGAATTAAATTAATTTATAATACCAATAAATAATACAAAAAAAAAAATGCATCTAATAGTTTATGAAACTGTTGTACATAGCTAAGATTATAACATTTAATTATACAAATCATATATTCATATATATATATGCATATGATCCATATATATATGTTAGTGGAATATTTAGAATGCCAAAGTCGTAAGCCAGCATGCATTTTCACTGATAAACAAAAACAAAAACTCAGAACTTTAGCATATAAAAAAAAGTCAAGCAGCAGCTCATGATAAAACAAAGTTTAAAATATATATAGCGCCAATTCTTGTTTGCCAAATTATAAACCATAGCTTTCACAAACACAAAAACACACATACTGCTCCTGTATGATATAGACTAGCGCGTATCTGAATTTATTTTACAATAGCCAAAAACAAAATAAACTACAAACCAACCAATTTACATGACAATATGATACCAACAAAATACATTATATAATACACATTAATACACAATGTTGTAATTCACGAAAATAATACATAAAAAAAAAAAACACACATCTCTAGTCATATAAAACATTATCTACCATTACTACCTAACGATCTATGGAGTAACAATTCTTTGCAATGCAATATTTCAGACTGCACCATAAAACAAATTTAGGCATTTAAAAATCTAAAACAAAAATACTTGGTTGTAAAAATTAAAGAAGAAAAAACGTATTAGAAAAACTGTAATATTAACAAAACAAATGAAAAACTCTTTAAAAGCAAAACCGCACAGTTGTTGTACAATTAAATGTACAATTCCATTAAGAAAAAAAAAATATTGTGCTTTAAATACATGACATGATATTATGATGAAATCCAAATTGTACTTGAAACTTTTATTGATTGGTTTTTTTTTGTAGTGATAACAATATATCACTTTTATTTACATTCGACAGAGAAGATTTGATTGATTTGAAATGAGCAAAGCTTATAAACATATGCAGGCTGATTTAAAATATTTCTTTGCAATTGTTGCACTTTAAAGCATTTCATAGAGCTATAAATGTTGTAGAAATTCAAAACAGCTGAACGCTTTACAATGATTGTTTGTGTGTTCTTCATTTTCTTTTCTTTACTTAATATTAACTTAAGTCTATACAGCAATATTACTTGAATTACAAAATGAAAAAACTAACATTTCACTTAAAGCACATTTACATCGTACTAGTAGTTAGGAGTTTTTTCTTTTTGGGTGGAGAGTCGCTTTCAATAATGGCCAAACGCAATAAATTCCAAAAACATGGTGTATAAAATCGCTTTAAGAGTAAAAGCCACTTTGTAAGTTAAACGGCAACTGCCGAATTAAATGTTAAAGCTAATCGGAAACATTTTTACGATTTACATTTTTTGTTTGTTCGTTTGTTTTTCTTTTGTTACTTGCTGGGTTTTGATTGCATTGTTGCTTATGGCAAATATCAGAACATAATCGGTTTATCCTTACACTGGTCTATCACATAACCGGTGAAGCGTTTCAAGAACTTGGGATATTCACGCTTATAGACAGCGCGCAAGGCGCTAGCCGGCGCCCAACCACCGGGATTAACTAAAAAAAGCAGAGAAACACATTATAAATATAGCCATTGGATAAATTAATTAAGTGTATATACGCACCCACAGAGCAATAGGTTACTTTGCAGGTTAGATCATCACGACTCAATGGCTGACCCTTGACATAATCATCGGGCAGATGTGTTTGGCAGGCGAGTATAACTGTCAGAAAGATGCGCACGCATTTGCCATTCTTTGACTGTTTAAAGAAGTAAGTACAAAATAAAGTATACACTATATAGTATGCACAATAGACACTTCTCACTTGTTGTTTGGCATATTCTGTTGAATTGTTGCACACCACCCACATGTCGCATGTGTCTGGATCAAGGCCATCGGTGATTTTGCGCATATGTGACCAAAATTGTGCATCACGCTGGCTGGCAGGCCAAATACGTTTGTGTGTCTGCAAAAATAGCAATGTGTCCGCTGAGATTTTCTCCAAAATTGTGCAGTCCTCCAGCGTAGCTAAAAAGAGACACAAATACAGATTCAGTTTACGTTTGTTAGCATTCAACACTATCACTCACTCTCCCAGTCGTTGCGAAACTCGGGCATAAAGAAATAATGGCACATTTCGCGCGCCGTAACGCCCTTGACGGAGTGATAGGCTTTCAGTGGATCCATGACCATGCCATTGACCTCCTCCTCACGTTTGTACATTTTGATTTCACCCTCATCGGCAAAGATTTGCCAGCCATTGCCATCCTGGCCGACGCCCTCGCGCGCATAATGCAACTGCTCCTTGCAAACGCGATCAATCTGCAAAGCAAATTTCAAATCAAATTAATGAATTTTTGATTTGAATGTGTGCAATTTCCGTGCTTACCTCCGGCCAGAGTGCATGGGTTTTGGCCTCAGCTCCCGTGCCAAATTCTTCGCGTGCCTCTTCACCCTCGGCAACAGCCTCGTGTGGCACATTGACCAATGTCTGTGAAATTTGCGACTGTAGTCTTAGTTTGAAGCGCAGCTGCATATCCTCCTCGATTTTCTCCAGGCCCGTCTCAACAGCATCAAAGAACTCATCCTCGGGCAATGTGGAATGTGGACCCTCCTGAAAAATACCAGAAAAACACAAAAATAAGTCAAGTTTATTAACTGGGTTCGGTCTAATTAATTTTAATGATGCACCAACGCAAAAGAAATGGCAAAACGTGATGTGTATAAATCAATTGTATATAAACGTCAGAAAAATTCCCAAACAGCAAACAACGACCGGCATGCTTAATTTATAGCGTAGAGCATAATAGAATGTCCATATATAAACATACGCCATGAATATTAAAAGCTTTAGCCGTCTGGAATCTATGGATGGCGCGTGCAAATCCTACCAAGAACTAGGAAAATTTATTTTAAGCTTAATTTAATTTATTAATTAATGCGGGCGACGGGTCGCAAAGCAGCTGCAAAAGAAAATTAAGCTAAAGCCCGCGCAGACATCAGTTTAGGGATATGTTAAAAACAAACATTGTTGTCAATCACATACATATGTACATATGTATTTGGCTTCGACCTGGTGTGGTCGAAGGCCGATGAAGTCATGGCCTTGTTTTTAAGCTCACGCAATTGCTTTTGGCTTACTTACCACGTCCGCCTAAAAGCAAACGGCAAACCAAAAACTAAAGCGGCGAGCGAGAAGACAGGCGGGCGTGCAGGGCAGCGTGCTGGTGGTGTGAAGCAAGTGCGATGGTCCTTGCGTCTGGCGCGAAAGCGCAAAACAAACTGTTGCTCAACCCCAAATATCCAATAAACAGCGACAGCATCCTTACAGTTAAAAAAGCAGAGAGACAGAGAGAGCGAAAAAGAGAGAGTTGCCGAAAGCGTGGCCAAATTGAGAGCTTGAAAAGCCTCAAATGTAACAGGATTACACACGCTTGGCTAATAAATCAATGTATGCACTTATAAAAATAAATAAATACCATAAAAACTTTGTTAGGAATACGAAAAACTGTCACGATTGTAAGAAAAAACTTGTGTTTTATATATTTTGAAAAATATTCGAAAATTTAAAAATAATTGTGTTAAATGTAGAAAAGCTTGCTTTTGATAAAAATATCAAAACAATTTAACTTTTGACTATAGAAAATATGTTGAGTATAGTTTTTTCAAAATGTACTTTACCGCTGTAAAGTTTACACCTTTTTACACACCTACCACAATTTTATTGTTGCCATGCTGCAGCTTTAAGCCGCAACGCCATTGAAAGCGCACAGCAGGCATTTTTTTTTTTTAAGTTTATAAAGAATGTAGTTGAATAAAACACTTTTGGATCCAAGCCGTTAATTATGGGTTAACAATTTCACAATTGGCCACAAAAATAAAAAATATCGAATTAACACTTGAAGGTATAGTTTGGGTTTTTTGTTATTGTTTGTACTTGACAATTTGCTTATGATTTTTACGTGTGATCAAACCGATCGCTGACCGCCGACTGACCAATACGAACAGTCAACAGCCAATCGTAAACTGAGCAGAGCTGGTCAGGCCTCAAGCTACGCACTTAAAGCCGGGCTAAAATCAAAAGCAAAAATCGTTCAAGCACGAAGTTTGTATACTCTAACTGGAAATAAAAAGCGGCTGTCAGATAATGAAGATTGGAAGTAGACAGAAGAAATATTTTTCGAAAAATATACAAGATTCTATATAACTTCTTAATAAATTATGCACAAATGTTTTATATTTAAACAAACCTAGCTACAACGTTCCATAGTTAGCTCATATGCTCACTTTACGTTAGAGCATAAGCCCAAAGACTGTTTGCCAATGTGAGACAGACATGACCTACTGCAATATTGGCTATTTAAGTACGTCAGCAACCTCATAATGTCAATGCGTTAACTTTAAATGTCTCCATGTTTGTTTTTACGCTTGAACACTAAGCAAAGTGAATGAACTGGAAAAATAAACATGTATGTAAAGAAATACAATATATTGTATATAACAAACTTAAATAGAAAGAAGTTGAAGATTAGAAAAGAAGCCCAACAAGTTCAGCGTATAGAAAATAACAGAGCCAAAATAGTCGTTAACTCAGTTATAAAAGTAAAATAATATGCATAATATGAATGCGGAAGTTGTACTCAGGGGACAGTCAATTAAATGCGATAGGAATCAGGAGCATGGCATGAAATCCAGTCATAAATTAACCTAACAGCAACAATAATTATAGATATGGTAACATTATATGGTACACATTCTATATTGTAGTTAAAGCTTGCGCATTACAAGTCATACGAAATTGTTTAAATAATAGCAAAGCACTTGCTGTGTGCACATAATCAAATAATCTACAACACAGAAATCCGAATCACAAGTTTATTTATGGACATAAACAGGTTTCAGGGTGGGTGGGTGGCGGTACGAACGCGTGGCTGGGCGTGTTGCAAGTGTCTAACGCCGACGCTTTTTGACGCCACACCATTGTTTATATTTACAATTTGTTTTGGCTATAAACAAATTGGCCCTGAACTCAATAAACGTTTAAAGCAAAAAATGCAAATCAACTAATAGAACTTACCTCAAAATCTGGGCCTGGATATGATAAACGTTTAAGCTTTTCAATTTCCGCCCTGTACTTTCTGCGGGTTACAAAAAAGGAAGAAAAAAATACTTTAGATGACACATCACAATGGTGGGGTCAAGGTCAACCGACTTATTCTGCTCGTCAGTGCGACGACGCTTATCAATCTCACGCTCCAATTTGCGTTTCCATGATTCATCGTTCTCAGCAATAATTTCCAAGCAATGCTGCAATGTGCTCAGCACTCCAAATGTTGTAGCACGAAATGTAATGGATTCGCCCTGCAAAAAGAAAATTAGACATGATAAATCAAAGTTTTTTGTGGTGATTAAAGACATATACCTTAAAATCAATGGGCTTGAGACCATCGCCCAAATCCAAGGGCTGTGCATTGCTCTTGTTCAGCTCGGAGCAGGCGTCAAAGTAACGTTGCAGTGTCTCAATCTGCATGAAAAGAATATCCTTAAAGGTCTCCAGTTCGCCGACCTTTTCACGCAGATTACGTTGCGTCTTCTTAAGACTGCCGCCGCTGGCAAGCGAAATCGTATTTGACTGCAGGGACATTGTGCTGCCATGGCGACGCAATGATGTGGTATCTGTACTGCCAGTGCCTTCTTTATATAGCTGCAACACCTCCACCCAATGCATGCGATCCTCACTGTTTTCGGCGCGCAAACACCAATTGTTTAGATTGTCGACGACGACATCGAAACGCAGCTCATCAGACTCATGTGCCTGCAACGGGGGGAGCGGTTGAATGGGAGAATTAACGATGAATCATTGTTTAAAGAAAAAAAATACATAGAATAAGGTATAAGCAATGGTTCACATAAACGTCGACACCACAAAAAGGTGGCGCAAAGGGCGTTGCCGGAATTCCATTAACATTGATGACTTCAGTTTTAGGGGCTTATTTTTTCACCACCACCATTTGACTGGCTACAATTTGAGCGTTAATTGATTGCGCTGCATTGATTGCTGTTCGTCGTTAACAGGTCGAGTGAATTGAACGTACCGAAATACAGTAAAACTTCGTTAAAAAGTACATTATACTTTCTGAGCGGCAATTGATTTTCAAATTCATTTGCTCTTGCTCTTGCTTATGGAAGTTTCACTGTAACTCGTGTATTTGCCCCTATAACTTCTTAATTAGTTCAATTAAAAGCACTTGCTGGCTAGAAACGCACCTTAATGGTCGCCTTGGACAAACTGATGGCGCCACGGCAACCAAAGTCGGATTCCGATTCCGATTTATAATAGGAGAGTGTGCCATCTTTGAGGACTATATAGCGCGGTTGCCAGCCGTATATATAATTAGTCCATTTGCTTAAATATCCACGCAACTCAATGGTGTTGTCCAAATACTCTTCCTCTTCGGAAGTATCAGATGTGGAGCCGGCTGAGGCTGTAGGAATTGATGCAGATCCAGGCGCAGGAGCAACTGCATCAGGTGGCGGCATAGAAACCTCCTTGTTGTCCAGGTCGGCCATCGCAAAGCACTGCCTAGATTTACCTGTTCAAACAAAAATATATACACACACACACCACTTAATAGGCAGGCAAAGATTACGGATACGTTTATGCGCCACGTCCGCGTTATATAAATAAGCAACAGTAACTGAATTAATACCAATAACAGTTGCAACAACAGCAATACCGGCCGCTTTTTTTTTTTTTTTTTTTTTTTGTATGGCAAGCATCTGTTGAAGCGCGGCCGTGATAATACACAATTCAGTCATTATCAAACAATGGTCCATGAAAACTCTGACTCAGTGTCATTATACTTCTTGTTGTTGGTGCAATTGTGGTTGTTGTTGTTGTTTTTATTCTAATTGGCGTTTGGCCGGGTTTTTGGCATTTCTGGCGTTCGCGTTGGCATTGTTGCATATTTTTGCACCTCTTTTGAGTTTGCTTACGTTTGTGTGTTGTTTGTTGCTCACCTGCAACAAGCGTATTTCCTGTTTATTATCCAACTTGCGTACACATTTGTACCGCACTCAGAATTTCTGCGGTGTTTTTGGCTTTGTGCAAACAGTGTAAATAACGAAATCAAAAAAAAAAGCACTTTCAGTTGAGTACGCTTAAAAACCAACACAATCAGCTGTGCACATGTCATCGATAGTACAGCATCGATACTATTAAGCTAGAGATGTGTTTCAGTGTTGCAAGCTAAGCAAATACTGAGCGCGAAAATTTATTCGTTTTTAAAGAACCATCTTAAAGCATATTATGCTGTTTGTTAGTCATTTTTAGGGTTTTTCAGAGTTAAATAAGTAGTAAAGTTATTTTCTTTAGTTAATAAATATGAATTGACGTGTACTATCAATACTGAGTAAGCATAACATATCATTGCTCAATAAACAACGTACATATCATATCAAACAATGAAAAAAGCACTGCAGCTGCTTTTAACAACGCTGAAACTCAGTACAAGTTGAACGCTACTGCCAGCAAGAGTTTTCTTTTTAAAATGAGCGATCATAAGTTTGCCGAAAACGAGATAATCTCACTTTTGCCGGAGGGTTACTGCAAGTTTCAAAACGGCATCAATTGGATCTCGAATTTAATGGAAATCGATGATTGCGATGTCGATTGGCTGCTCGACGCCGAGTTCATTTCCAAAAGGATCAGCGAGGTGATGTACAAGAAGGATTGGATATATAAATTTGTGTTGAGAAACCTTCTCTCCACCGCCACCTTCTATAGGGGCTCAAAAATCGATGTGCCATTGGATTTTGAGCAGTATTTGCGCTTCCATATGCCGTTTCCAATCACCCCCATTTTCAATGCCGCGCAACCGGGCTACATAAATCTCTATGCGCCAATTACCACTCATCCCATGATCACCAAGAACTATGTAAACCCGGAGAATGTGCAGTTGCTTCTACGTGGCAATCTTCACGATGCTATCACGCGGATTAAGAGCATATATTGCGACAGTGGAGTCCAATATATGCTCAAGTATCGCACCCATGAGATTGGAGATCAGGGATTTGTGCATGAGGTTCTGGCATGCGAGATCCGAGACTCGGGCCTGCCAAGCATTATATCCTTTGTCTTTCTGCCAGCATTGCAGTTCAAGTTCGCCGATTTCCCGTTACCCAGTTTTGTGCCCACTGGACCTGGGTGGACACACTGCAACAATGCTTTCTATTGGTTGGCCTTACTTCAGGTTTATCCACAATACGATAATCGCAGCTTTTGCCCCTATGTGCCACGCATGCAGGACATTCAGGACGAACGCATGTTCAAATACCGCAATGTTTTGCGTTTGCTTATGAAAATTGGCATGGGAAATAATATAGCAGATATATCGGATATATTTGTACTCAAGGGCTTGCACTTTTTTCGCCTCAGATACAGCATTAACTGCGATTGCAATATATCGCTGGCAACTCTTTTTATGGAGGTGAGTGAAAGAAGAAGATCAGTGTTGAATAACTCTAATCTGTCATAAACTTGCCAAAGCTTAATCGATATAAATACATATTTAATATGATTTAATTTTTAGTTACTCAACATTCACACGCATGTCATTTATAACGATGCAGTGCAAAAGTTGCTTTTATTTGGTGGCTGTGAGCAATATTGGATGCAGGAGGCAATGAAATTGGATGCCGTAGCACGCAATGTCTCCATGTGCTATAACATGAACAATGTACATGTGGAGCACTTAAAGCAGATGTTTGGTTTGATATAGAAGTCATCACATTTCAAATACCAGGCACGCATTAATAAGCAACATTTGCAATAAGCAAGTGTTTTTGTTTTTGCATTTGTCAGCTGGAATTTAAAGTCTATACGTAGTAGTATATTATGCCACAATTGTGTTTATTTACAGGCAATATAACAAATATTTTTTTTCTCTAAAGCTATTAAGTTAACAACAGCTAAACAATAAATAATTACAATATACAGACAAAATATTCAATAAATATATAAATACAATTACATAAATTATTATTAGTGGTATATTAATTACAAACAAATGACTTTCAATGTGCACTTAGATTATATTTCTACTTCCACTTCCTCCTGTCCAATTTGCCATCCTAAACTAGAAGAGGTTCAATCTCGATATTTCGTCCTTTACATGTACACAGCATTGAGGTTAATTTGCTGTTCCTTCTCATGTTGTTGTTGTTGCTGCTGCTCTTCCGCACTGTTGGGCAATAGGATTGCCTGCTGTTCATGATATTCACTCACAGGTCGTATGGTTGTTGTTTTCGTTGTTGTTCTTGTTTTTGTTGCTTGTGCACTGTACTTGTTGGCGAGCGCTTTGAAGATGCTCTTGGGACAGGCCTTGTAGTAAGGAAAACATTCACCAGGCGCTTGTTTACCCTCCCCCACACGTTGCGCCCGCACATATTCGGGTATTAGCTCGGCAAAGGGTGATTTGGTAACCCTGGAAACGTTAAAGAAATCAATGTTTTTGACATTTAAATTATAATTCTTCATCTAATTACGTTAAAAACAATTTGGTTAGCTCGCCAAAAACACCAAATTTATCCAAACTTCTCGAATGTATTTCACAAATGGTTCGCAACAAACAGGCCTTGCCATCCAATCCAAACGTAGCCAGGAAATCCTCTACAATGCCATAAAGTAATACACGTTCTCCGCCATGAAAGACATGCTTCAATCCTGCAGGTAGCTCAGGATATTGCAGCTGTTCTTCATGCACCTCATATTGATTATTATCATAACTACTACGCTGTTCCATCAAATCCCGTTTGTGACGCTGCACATGCAAATAACGGGACACATACTCGCCAACCATTTGCCCCGCCTCGTGACCAAAGGAGCGTGCAAAGAAGGGTAAATCACCCAAAGGATTCTGATTGTCTGTCAGGCCCAACTTGTCAAAGTCAACTGTTTTAAGATTGCAAAGATTTGTAATTGAGCAATCAATAGATCGAAAGTTTTTTGTTGTTTGTTCACTTACTTGTGACGGGAAAACTAATGGTTATGTTGGAGAAGAAGCCTTCAGGCGGATGTCGCACCAGAGGCATTGCAATCGTTGGCGTAAATGTCAGCGAGGTGCCCGGTGGCAATGCCAAACGTCCATCGTCCGTTATCCAAATCAGTCGCTTTTTGCGTATGTGCGCCGCATTTGAATCTTTTTGTGTTTCTGTTTCCGAATCCGCATCAAGTAAAGCTTGAGCCTGTGCATCCGCCAGCTGTGCGGAAGCATTCATTTCTTGCAATGCTGCAGCTGTCCAGACACAAAGGCAGATTAGCAGAAAAGCTTGACTTGTGTTGTGGTTCACACGCATGCTGCATTATCAGTATAAACATAGAAAGTAGAGAAAAAGAACAAAAACAAAAGACTTAGACAACAAACTCGCTTTGCTAAACATTATTTAACTGTTGTATAACAGCCAGAACAGTAACAACATTCTCTCCAGAATCAAATGATGCCAACTGGTTTTTTGAGATCACCTGTCGAACCACACACAAAGCACAAAAAAACAAAACTCAATGTTCTTCTACCCATGCAGTTTGGGAAAGCTAGCAAAACTCTTTGGTATTTTTGCACCGTTAACAATAGGTTTTGATTGCAAAAATGGCAATTGCAACTTAATAAATTTAAATTTGTTTCGCTGTTTCTGTTGCCTTAAGTTTTCTTACATAGTGCTTGGGGAAATGTATTGAGCTCAGGTAGTATAAATATAAATATGAATGTTTTAAATGTATATTTTTTAGGCTGTTTAAAGAGTTGCTTCAAAAGCTCTAGGCAGGCATTCTAAGTTGAAATGGAAAGTAATTTTCTTTTTGTTATATGCATGTGAAATCGAAAAATTGAGGCATAAGAAATTTAATTTGTTTGAACAGAAATATCAAGATCGTGTGAAAAAAATGTTTGCAAAAGAAAGAGAAGATCCGTTGAAAATGTATCAAAGAAGCACAGAGGAAGTGAAAAACGAGTAGATCTTCATAGAAAAATTATAGTTTATATAAGACATAAACGCTTTCTTATTATTGTTTTTAATATATCGTAACAGAACATACCAACTATGTTGTCAAAATAATACTCTTGACATTTTAAACACACAGTTTTTACAATCTCGAATTTTAAGTTGCTAAAGAAATTATTTTTGAAAGCCATTGCTTGCTTACAATATTTAATCTTTAGCATTTACGTTCTAACTTGGTTTTTCGCAAATTGCAGTGAAAGCATCTTAACAAATTGAATATATCATTCTAGACGAAAACTTGTCTAGCTGGCGAATTTCACTCAAAGGAGCAAATACACACAAAAAACACCAACAAAAATGGAACATTTTTAAATAGTTAACCAACTTGCTCCCTCTTCATTCTCTCTCTCTCCTTCTCTAACTCTTAGCCAGGTTTGGACATCAAATTTCACGACGCACTTTTACCGCACCAAACACCTTCGAGCATTGGCACGAATATGTATTCAATGTTGTTGTAGTTGTTTTTTGATTATGCAACTTGTAAGGCAGCCGGTTGCACAGGATTGCAGTCAGCCAGATAAGACAGGCAATCGTTCATTTAATCGGTATTCTAAGGCACTTTCCCGGAGGCCAACTAGTTAAAGTATGTTAAACTGGTTCAAACAAAAATTTCGAAATCAAGAAAAATATTGTTAATAGACGCTGCAAGGGTAACCCCCCTTAACCTTCTTGTTTGAGCATGAATTGAGCTTTTATTAGTTAACTAAAAAGCATGACAAGATGCTGATGGAAACACTTTTTAAGTGGGCGTTCCTTGTTTGCCTTGCATTCTCCCCTACCCCTACAATTAACTTTGGCTGAGTTGTGAACAGGTGCAGCATTTGAAAATTTTTTGCTCTGGGGAAATTGGGTCAAAATCAGATGCAATTGCAATGTGTGTTGGGCACATTTTAATATCACTGTTGTCACCGAATGCCAGTTGTTATGTGTCAATGAGAGTAGGCAGTAAAGAGCCAAAGACATACCCTGTAATAAGTTCTTAGCCATGCATGACTGGACTCCTCCTTAGTAAATTTAAGTAATTTTTATTTACCTTACTTTAAAGTTGAAGAAATCAATATACCCTATTTCTAAACACACTTTGAATGGGTATACAAATAGTTGTTGTCAGTCTGTCTGTCTGTCTTTGTATTTCAATTTGTTTGTCTGTTGCTTTGACGTGCTTTGGCCAATGTCTGTGAATTTTGTTGTTGTTAAGGATAGTTTTGATTTCTATAGCGCAAATCAGAGCAACGCCTTTAGCAAACAACAATAACAGCAACAACAAGCACGCAATAAACAGATGTCTGTCTGTCTGTCTGTCTGTGGTATGCATTTGAGCTGAGCAGCAGCAAAGAAGTGAAAAGACTTGCAACTTATGGCGAATTAGTGCAAGCTCTTCGTAATTGGACTGCCAAATACATACGTATAAACATGTATGTATACTTAGATTTGTTAATGCTATATATGACATTTTGCTTCCTGCTCGATACAATCGTAATCAAAAGGCAACAAAAAAAACAATGAAAACCAGTCAATAAAAGCAAGTTAAGAATATTGGTATGGATATATTTCGACTCTGTAATACTCTGCTTCGAGTTTTAACGGTTTTTTGATGGAAAAGTATAACTTATTTGATTACTTAAATGAATGTATGAATGTATAATGAATGTAATGTGTTTATAACTATTTCTACACTAAAAGTTTTTAACCTTCAACAAGTTAAACATCTTGTACAACCATCAAAAATCATCGAACTCTTCTTTCCATCCGACAAAAGAGTAGCCAAAAATTCACTGAATAATAATATATATTTTTAATAACAAATCGAAAGAAATTGAAATTTGGGTTAACAGGTTGAGAGCAAGCAAAAATCGGTTATTGAATTTAAATTATATGACATATTTTAATACATATAAGACCAACGACACATGCATATAGTATATGCAAAAGTTTTGCGTATAAAACCATCAAACAAGTTCGTGTCCTAAGTCTTTTGTATATTATGGCTGCCAGATTGCAAAGCTCCCGCATGTAGCGTATGGCACTGCATAATTAATTAGAAACAATAACAAACCGCTGGGAAAGGCAATTGGGCAAATGAAAGTGCAAGTGTCGTATCACATTTTGTCAACCAGCCAATCAGTTCGTGATGCGCATGTTAAAAAAAAAAACTCAACCAACGATATCAAATCACATAAAAATCAATCGAATCAACTAAATCGCAAACCTGAAGAAAGTCGGTTACAGTAAGTAGCTGTAGCTTGACAATTTGTTAGTTGTTTTTTTCTATCTATCTCTTCTTCCTTTATTACACATTCTTCATTTGCTTACATAAGCTGGGTTGTTATCAACAATTTGCAGATCTTTCCAAAACTCGATGCCTGCTCCTTGACCCACTTTGGAAACTTCTTGTGTATGAAGGAGTTTCACTCTCGCCGTCACGGTTCAAACTGGGTTCAAACTCACTATTCTAGTCAATGATTTTGAAGAGGTACGGCATAAAAATTCTTTGACACAATTTTTCACTCTCTTTTAGTTTGTTGTTGTTTTATCCTTCGTTATAAAAAGCACGATTCTGTTATTTTGTTTTTGGTTGGTGAGCAGCTAAAAAACAACCGCGCGCGAAAACGTTTGAATTTCAACTAAAGCGGCCAGCAACTGAGGCAAACGATAAAAGCAGCGCCAAAAGACGACGTCAGTGGACATGGGGCCAGGCGAATGGAGGGGAAGCTCGTGCAGGCGAGACATTGGCAGAAGCTTCCCAAAAGCCAAAACGACAAACCAGTATGAAAGACATGCTGTTGACCAAGGCATTCATTGGCCATATAGAATGGGCTATGTGTATGTGTGTGTGTGTGTGTGTTGGATTTCCTCTTGGCCAAAAACAGACAGCAATAGACGAGAGGCCACCGCAATGCAGCTACACACATAGAAAAAACCATGAGACTAGAATAAACAACAAATTTGCTCGATATAAGTTTATGGAAAATTTATGTGATGATATTTTCAAAGCCAGAAATTTATTGACCCTTCATGTAAACGGATTCCAAATAAAAAGCCAAAGCACAGAAAAATATATACGTATATATGTATATATATGTTGCCAAAATTTTGTTCAATGTATTAGTTGCTTAGGAGTACCTTCGTAGGAAGTGCATTGGAAATGCCAATGAGTCATGATCCTTTACAGATTTAGGTCGCAAGGCGCCAAACAAAAACAACAACAAGTTAGTTGCATTCGATTGTACATCATTCATCAGAAATTCTCGATCAGGCTGCTTAACTTTCCATGCGAAATAAAACGAGAGTGCGTATACACAATCAAATGCCATACATAGTTATAATGCGGTTTTCCAATCCACTTGGCAAACATCATGGCAAGTAAAGGCGTTTGGCTTCTTGTCCCAGTGGCTTGTCTATTTTGCATTTAAGTTGCAAAAGAACATGTTATAGAACATGTTTTTGTGGCCTGGAATAGTCGGGCGTGTGCGTGAGCCATAACGAGCTGATGAAGATGCCAGCTTCCGCTGCGATTTTGAAAGTGAGTCTCAAGTCGATAAGTGTTTTTCCGTTTATTATTTTTTAGAGAAAAACTAGGTCAAGGTTCTGCATATGGAAGAAGCCATTAAAATATCTTTGGGGAAAATTTGTCGAGAAATATTTGTATTGAGTGATAAATATTTAGCGCTCAATTAAGTCGATTTTGGTAGCTTAAATGGCGCTATCATTTAGTACGTGGTGAAAATTTATTGAGCCACATGTAAATACAATAAATCGTTATCAGATAGCCTATAGTACGTGAGGGCCGCTTTAATGATGCGATGCGAACGATGATTGACATAATTTCGCACAGCCAATCGCTTTCCATTTATTATTGCCTCATTTAAATAAGCCGCTTACCATATACGACTGTCTTGCATAATGACCTTAGCCACACAGAAGGTGTCCGTTACATTTTAAATTAAAGACTTTTCCTCGCGCCGCAACAGCTTTTCAACCGGCGCAAATGTAGACCACTTTTTACCAATAGGTCGATATTTCTGGTCATATTGCTAGTATCGGCAATTTAAATGAGCTGATTTAAAATCAAACAAAATTTGCAAGAATCTAAAAAATGTTTTCAAACTGTTGGTAATCAAAATGCTGGCGTTGGGTCAATATTAAAGTGGTGATCGAATTTTCACTACTATCCTATGATGATTTTGGCGACTTCAGTGTAAATGAATTATAAGAAACGGCTTAATATTGTGTTCCACTTCCATTTTACTATGCTTGCGTTTCATCGATAGTTTTACGGATAGGTATTATGCTGCATTCAGATTACGGTCACACTGCTTATGTCAACATTTTTGTTCAACATTTTAATTTTTTGCGTTTGCCGTTGAATTTACGTATTATGCCACCCCCAAGACCAAAGGGGACAGGATTTACTACAGGGGTCACACCAGCTAGACCCGGTTCCAACACGCCTATGTCGGAAAGACAACAGATGGCTTTATTAATCCAAATGACAGCAACGTCCTCAACAGGTAAGCAGCCACAACACACAAATCTATATTCATATGTACACACAAATGTCGAATTGTAAGTGTGTAATTGCGTTAGTACATACTTACAATGGCGTATACATACAACCATTCTTGAAGTTACACGGAGCAAAAATAAAGTGGGCGTAAAATACTTTAAAACCTTACCAAGAAAAGCAACTATGAGCGTGCAATCAATTAGAGGTGTATAAGTGTAAATGTATACATTTGTATGTATTTGTGTGCGTAAAGTTTCAGTGTGTGCTCATTATTATTTTATTAGACAGCTCTACGGAGTTTTTTGTAGCAAGAAAAAACGACTGATGCAGTTTTTTTATGTATGGCTAATAAATGTATGTATGTGCTTGAAAACATACGGTTTTTTTGGTTGAGTGATTGAGAAAAATTCATATGTACATATGTATGTGTGAATTTATATACACTTATGTAAATGTGTGTATGTATGTGTGCATAGGCAGTGTAACTACACTGTTCATAAGTTCCTGCAGAGGGTGTTATGATTTTTCTATCAACATGTAACACCTTTTTGTGGTTAGGAGCAGTTGATGTTTGTGGGAGAAACATGTAAATCAAACAAAATGTAACAACTGGACATGAAACGGTAATGTCTAATAATACTGTTAAGTATATGTTAATTTTAGGATCATAATAAACTTAAATCTTTATAATTAAATTCAACTATGCTTTTATTTAATTTTAGAGTCAACGCGAACGCATTCGAAGAAAAATGATAAAAAGGGAGAAGCCGACGCCGAAGAAACCAATGTGACCGAAAAGCAGTTAGATACTGTTGACCCCAAGGACAAGCCATCGGCTGAGGATAGTGCATCGGATGGTAAAAATGCCGAACAAAATATAGCACAAAACGTGACAAGCACTAAACGTAGTTATTCGGATGTAGAGGAAGATTTTGAAGAGCATGGCGACGACGTGAAGAAGAAGAAACGAAAAGATTTGGATAATTTAAAAGATTCTAAAAATCCATCTAACAAAATATCATCAAAGCTTGACAAAAACTCCAAGTTAGCCGCGCCAAAAAACTCGCCCTCAGTAAGTAAAATAAGTACAACTGTAGTTGACAAGGAAGTTGATGTAAGCAAGACGGTCGACATTGAAAATGAGACAGAGGGTAGCGAGGATTACAAAAGCAATGATAGCCTGTATAATAACAATGGTGCCCTAAAAGTGCCACCATTGAAAATTGTAATTCCACAACAAAATTGCTCAATTGACACCGAGGGAAATGTTTTACGAACTGGCAAAGTAGCTGCATCGCGAAATGCAGCCTTGCCTTATGTTGTCAGTTCGAATAGTGATTCTATTGAAACTGTTTTATCAAATCAATGCCTAAGTCCACATGAAAGTCCACAGAAAGTTAACATTGCCTGCTCGACTATTCTCGATGATAAGAACAGTAAGTTGTTCAATGACGAAAAAAATCTAAGAGTTTTACGCAGTTCTTATCGCAGCGGTGTTACAAGCGCTGAGCGCAGCTCAAACAACTCATCGCCGCAAATGCAGAGCAGCTCGCCATCACCAGCATCGTCGAATCATGCCACTGACAATGCTGATATCAAGGGATCCTACACAAACATGACCTCCAGTCCCATACAACAAAATCAATTTGATCATGATGTTTTACCGAATGTGCCGAGCCCTTCGACCTCATCGACGTCATCGTCCAAGGACATAATCTCATCTTCAAATGTTGATCTGCATCCCCGAAAGCGCAAAATCAGACCAAAAAATAATGATGATAATTCGAAAAATTCAAATGCTGACAATTCGTTGGCAGCAGGAGAAACCCATCCGCATGATTACCCATTTACGAATGGATTTCAAATGTTCTTAAATATTCGACGACAGGTGGAAAGGAAATGGAAGAATCTATATCCTGTTAAGCCCAGACCTCCACAAGGATATAATGATTATTTGCTAACTAAAAAATCCTATCTCCTAAAACGAAACGCTAAAGCACCTGCAATACAAATACCAGATGCCATTCCCGGCGAAATGCGGTCCTTCTACGTAGAGCAAGAAAAGGCTAGGCAAAACTTAACTGAAGAACACATTGTAGAACGAGAAAAGCTATGCTTAAACGTTGAACAAGAAATTATTCGAGTGCATTCAAAAGCAGCTAGAAGTATATCTGGGCAATGTGCTCCGTATTCCGTTTGTACATTTTTAAAAGATGACGAAATTTACAATATGATTACGCCAGAGCAAGATGAAAAGGAAAAAAGTGCACGCTGTCGTTTTAACGGGCGATTGTTGCTAAGCTGGCTTCAAGATGTTGACGACAAATGGGAAAAAATTAAGGTATGCTAACGTTTAATTTTTAATTATGGGCGGTTATAAAAGTTTAAAAATAACTTACAGGAATCGATGGTTTTACGCCAGCATAATGAGGCGGAAAGTCTACATGCAGTTCAAGTAATGGATTGGAATATATGTTTAAAGCAAAACCATTTATATGACTATATTTTCGAGTCCAGTGAAGATAGGATTCATGTGCCAATTGTTCATGTTGGCGAAGATTTTGATATATTACCAGCATAAAAACTAGTTTACTAGTTGACTGTGTGCATCTTAAAACATGTGAATATAAAAAAATAAAAACACTTGATAATCATTTAAAACTCATATGCCATCAATTTACAACTTAAGTGTATCCATCTAGAATAGGATGTTGCGAGTAAGCTTTGCAAATGCTATGAAATAAGCCACGGGAGACAAACATTTGCCGGTGTGGAAAAAGATGTCGGCTTATAAAGCTGCGCATAAGCCGTGCTGGTTGGTTGTGTCCTCCGCTAGTAAACTTTCTAATTATTTCCATCAAAAATTTTGTGTGTTATTTTGTGTTTATCACAACTTGATTATTTATTTATTCTAAATACAAAAGAATATTTCTGTCCCATGACAGAAGGCTGGAAATTATGGGACGAATTTTATCTATGTGTTTCTGTTGGCAATAAATATTAGTTACTTTCTAGTTCCTTCAATTCACTGGTTTTTAATGTTTTTACAATTAAACTATTAATTTATTTTGTTGTAATATTCTTTAGAATATTCCGCGCAAAGTTAACCATTTCCTGCAATACGAAAAGAAGTTTGTAAATGGCATTGAAAAATGTATTATATTATTACTTACTTCACAAGTATCCAACAACTCTTTGTTATCAACAATTTGCTTAAGAATTTTTTCAGCTTCTGCATTTTGTTTTTGAGTGCTCTTCCAATTGAAATTTGTTGAAAGTGCTGAGAGAGCACATAAAGTAGCTTCAAGTTTGTTATCATATTCGTCTTTAATCTCCAAATTACTCAAGAGAATCGATACTGCGTTTTGCTTGTTTATGATATCTATAACAAAAAAATTCATAATTATGATAAAAGAAATGCTTCCATACATAACGACTCACCCCTGACAACGCTTATGTTTGACGCCAACGATCCTATTAGAAATGCTGCTTTAATATACACTGATTCATGTGTAGATTTTAAGCACGATACCAAGGAACGAATCCCGTTTATACGCAGGAATTCATTTAGTCCGGGAGAGAAGTTTTGAATCAGGGATGATATTGCAAATATGGAACTGCGAGCCAAATCCTCATCGGCATCATTCATGGTTGAGGTTAATAGAGGTATAATATGTTCATTGTAAAAATATTTTTGACAAAATTCATTATTTTGTGCCATTTCTGCCACTATATAGATTGATTGTGGACGTAAATTATAATCGGGTATTTTAATCAATTGCAATATTATAGAAATTCCTCCAACTTTTACAAGCGAATTGGCATGGTCAATATCATCAATCTTTTCTCGTATAATATCCAGGCTTTCCATTTTTTGATCGATATTAGTTGTTCCACTTTTTAGAACAAGCAAAGCCTCTTCAAAAGTATTATCGCCAGTCAACGATTTAAGTGCACCCTGAAGGAATTCATTTTTCTGCAAAAAGATAAATGCAATGCTAATCAGAATTCATTGGAATACGCAATATTTTGGAGTTTGTTTATTAACCTTAACATTCGTTTCAGAAGGTTTCATGTTTGGGACCTCGTCATCCTTTCCAGTGTTTTCCACAGCCAATCTGAGCAATGCCTGCGCAACAACAAATTAATAACAAAACTCACAGTCCACATGTTTATTATTTAATCTTTACCTCTAAATTCTGCTTGCGTTTGGAGGAGGAACTTTTTGTTTCCATTTTAAGCAAGGAATTAGTTTTTCTGAATAAATAGAAATAAACTATTGTTTATAGTTGATGGAATGGAACTAAAATACAAGCATGTGTGCTTACAAGAGATGGGAATTCACCGATAGCTAGGCGATAATATTGCTGGTGTATACTTTTCGATGATTGTCGGAATATATACTCGCTCAATGCGAATTATATACGAGTCAGAGGCATTTTTCATTGCAAATGAGAATTAAACGCCGATAGTTACTGTTGCTTAACACATAGCAGAGCCGTGCGACATAAAAGCCCCAACAACAACAAATACAATTTTTTATTATTTTATTTTTTATATTTTTTCATTTGCAACTAACCGATTTATTTGTGTTCAGCTGTATCAGCATGCACCTGAATACAATTGTTTCGGCAATGTCTGACGAATTAAATTCTGATCGTTTTCCATTGTTTCTTAAACTTTTAATTTAAATCTTTACAAATGTTATTAAGATAATTTTGTAATAGGTCCGACTGAATGACAGATTTCTTCTCCAGGTGAAATATTTGTTGTTTCTATTTTTTATTTTACATCAATAATTCATTTTTATAACATCATTATATTAGTCCTTTGTTAGATCATTTTTTTCCAATCAGTTGCTTTAAAATGGGTTCGACACATTTTTCCATTTAATTTTCGAAGGAGCATTATTTAACGATTCATCGTTATAATAATGGACTGATTTTATGTTCCTATCTCGTTGCGTATCCTCTGCAGTATTTTTTTTTATCGGTTTCAGCAATATATTTGTTATCGGACACAGATGTTATGTTTTTTTCGGATGTAATAAGTCTAAAAAATTAAGTTCAGTGTTTGTTATGATATCCGAATACCTGTTTTACCTACACAATAGCTACGGATAAAGGCATTAATTAAGTTTAAAAAACACAATAATGTTAAGGGATTTGATAACTTGGGTATTAAATACTTATCTTGGAAAGTATTTAGAGAATCTGAACTCTGCTCAATTGTCTGTTGCGCTCTTATCAGGTATGTGCACGCAACCAAGCTAAATTACGAAATAAACAAATCATAATATAATTATTTTTAGGTGAGGTCGAGCTTGAAAATATACCCATCAGAAAGGATGCGTTGCGTTCGCTTGGTCTGCCAATTGAGGTGTCATCAGGCAGCATTGGTAAAATAAAGCTGCATGTGCCGGTTCGACAGTTCAGGACGTCACCATGGTGCATTTCAGTGGAGGGATTGTTTTGTGTTGTTTGTCCCAAGGACTTCGAGAACTGGGATGAGGTGAAGGAGAAACTG
Organism: Scaptomyza flava; assembly: GCA_030179655.1. NCBI lineage: Eukaryota > Metazoa > Arthropoda > Insecta > Diptera > Drosophilidae > Scaptomyza > Scaptomyza flava. The sequence goes on along the minus strand of JARNME010000404.1, from coordinate 5,253,896 downwards.
CTGGATTTGGAATATAAACAATCTGTGTTAGATACTGCAGAAGCCAACTGGCGTTCTGAAAAGGGAAAACAAATCGAATCGTATTACTTCTCTTCGTATAACAACTGGTTGAAATATGGCACGAATATGGCAACAAATATCATTGATAACATTGAACTTAAAATATTCGATGTACACTTTCGATACGAGGACAATGTTGACGTGGGCAATAGCAAAATTGCGACTGGCATTAAAATTGGCTCACTGACTGCACATAGCTGTGATTGTAACTGGATAACAGGTTCAAGTAAAACGATCAATAATGATGTGAATTTTAAAATCGTTGAATTAAAAGAATTGTCCGTATACTGGGATACGTTACACGATGATATTAAATGCCAAAAGTTTACCAACCAAGAGCTTCTAACCAAAATGAACGCAACGTGTCAAAATCGACCACATGAATTTGTAATCAAACCCATCAGTGCAACAGCTCGATGGAAACGGGAGAAATCTCCGCAAGTCATACGCTCAAAAGACAAGCCACGAGTATCTTGTGATCTACTGGTACCTGAAGTTATAGTTGTGCTATCTAAGGTAAGTTAAAATGAACGATATCCGTTGACCAAAGCATCTAACTTTGTTTCCAATGCAGACCCAACATGATCAAATACAGAATAAGCTCGCTGGTATACAGCAAAATAAAGAGATATGTCAATTTCGATTGAAACGACCAACCTTCAGTATTAAGGATAACCCGAAAATGTGGTGGAAATATGTGCTAGCTTGTCATGGTCGCGAACTTAAAACGAGAGATGAAAAGTTCAAAACACTCAGTGAGAACCTTCGGTATATGCGAATGTATCAAGCTGTTATGTTGAATCCCAACGAGAATTTAACCACCGATGACAAAGAATTTAAATCGTTTATTGAAAGTGATCGAAGAGTTGCAGATCTAATGATATTGCGCAGAATATGCTTTGAAAAAGTATTTACAAAGGGACTGTCCATTAAGTCAGACAATGTCCAGGGAAAGCGAATGCTATTTCATTGGTTTCCAAACTGGATGGGTTGGTATGGTACCAATTCAGTGGGATCCGCAGAGCAGGATGAAACCTTGCAAAATCTTGAAGATGATATTTTGGTAGCACTTGAACACTCGTTGCAAAATCACTCGCACTTAAAGAGCGACACAATTTTTGGACATTTCACCATTGAGCTCATTAAAGGATTTGTTATTCTGCAAACCGAAGTATTAACTAAAAGTGAAGATAGTATTTATGTAGAAATTCAGTTTAATAATCTTTCATCTTTCCTGCAACTTAATCCTTTGCTTACATCCTATGTGATTGGAATATCATTAGGAGAAGTATATCTATTGGATAAAACTAATAAGGATTCGAAACATTGCTACTTAATAAAACCACAGACTGATCGGCCGCCGGTAATTTATCAATCGGATCTGAAAAACGCCTTAAGTTTACCAAATAAACAGGATCCATTGTTTCTGCTGCAATATGAAAATGATGAGCAATCACAATTTCGACTAATAATTAAATCTAAAAGTTTGGACTTAATATATAATCAAGATGCCATTGAATGGTTTTTAAACTTCTTTACCAAATCTGAAAGGGCTCGCTACCTAAAAAAAGATAAAAGTAGTATTGAAATAGAAAAGAAGATTTTAAGCTCTTGGAATCAGCATTTTGTTGGAAATGAGGTGAGTAATTAACGCAGAATTTATAAATAAGTATATATATATTTTTTAAGAACTTATATTTTTTAATCGTAGGTGAATCGGAAAAACTGGACTTGTGAAATTGAGGTGTTTGCACCTCGTATTATATTTTTACAGAACTACAAGAAAGAAAATTCGTTAATGGTTCTTATGGACTTTGGAAAGTTTCAAATGATTAAGTCAGATTTTCAAAAGAAAAGCACAACTTGTTTTCCCAAACCAGCTGATATTTCTACCACAGATGAAGATGCAAATAATGTCAATAATGATGATGATGACGATGAGGAAGCCTTTATGACCCCATGCTCTACACCACCAGGTTCAGAAAAGAGTGGCTCAGATTCTCCGACGATTCACGAAAACCTACAAAGCGAACAGATAAATAAAAACAATCATCTAGAATCCGCATTGCATAGTAAAATTTATAATACATATACGATAAATTTAACCAATTTACAGGTCCTAGTTTGCAAATATCAAGAAAGATGGCAAGCTAGTTTAAAGACTTCTTCGAATTTTCACATAATTGACAAATTCAATATTACTCTTAAAATGGAGCAACGTATTGTGTTTACATCGGATCCCGAATATCCATCACTTACACTTTATGGAACGTGTCCAATGATATTAATTCATGGCAATGAGGAAAAAATTAAACATTTCTTAAACATCATCTATCCAATAACAAATAATCCGCGACTAAAAGAAGAAACTCCAATACAGGCGGCAGAAAGCAAACCATGCACAGAAGAAAGTAGTAATCCCTATTATAATGTTGATGGCAGTCATCATGTTGTTCAGTTTGCGATAGGACAACTTATTATCGAAATGCAATCCAAGGAGAAGAGTCTTGCCGAATTGCAAATTATTGGAGCACGAGCTGGTTTCGTTAGAGCAGGCAAGGAAACAACCATTTCAATGTCTGTCCATGGATTATTGCTTGTGGATGCTATCCAGTCGTCTGGTCCAGACTTTGAGTTATTGGTGGCAAGTCATCGAAATGTTGGGTGAATATAAGAAATTTTAATTTACTTACATCTTTTATAAAGCTAAAAAAAAACGCTTTTACTTTGCAGAATGGATAGCTTCTCAGGAAGTCTAAAGCATAGTACAGTTTGTTCACCTGTGTCTCCCGGATCACCGGATTCATATGATTACCACAGGCCAACAAGTCCGCACATTATCAAAAAAGCAGTTCAAAATATTCAAAGCGGTAATAAGATTGAAATATGGATATAAAATGTCTAAATTCTTTCTACTTATTTTTAATGTTAATACATTTTTAAAGGTGCATCAATAGATCGCACTGATGAATCAGAGCTAAATCCACTTATTAACATTGATATGACTATTATTGCATCCGATTCGAAACGTTCCTCCTTTATACACACTTCGAAAATTTCATTTAACAATTTGGAAATAATTGGTATGTTTTTACTCATCGCAATTAATTGTTATTTGAATAACTTTTTGTATTCATTTTTCTTAGCCAACCAGGAAACAATACTTGAACTCTTAAATTTTGCTGAACGAATTTTTCGTCGTCAAAAGCGCTTGGAAAAAGTTAGCGCTAACACAGCTAAAGGTCCTGCATTGGAGCTTAAAGAAATCGATGGTTCTGTCAATAATAATCAACATGAAGTTATATTTGATTTTTATCGCTTAAATGTTTTGATTTTGTACACCATTAAAAGAGGTAAAACTGAAATTGCGCGCAAGGTGGGTACGCTGACAGTGAGTGAAGCCAAAATAAATGTTGCAATGCAAACCAGCTTGGCAATAACAGGATCCCTTGGAGGCATACAAATCATCGATATTACACCTCAAGGTGTTCGATTTCAACGGATTCTCTCAATTGGAAGGGACCCAGTATCCGAAGTCAACCGACAATCAGTGATAAGTCAACTCTCCGACGAAATATATTCGAACAATATCGAGGATGAGAAGTGTGATCAAATTGATGCATTAAGTTTTACGAATTTATGGAGTGATGATAATGTTGTCGCATTTCAAGTGAGAATGGCATCTTTTTCCTATACCCATAGCCCGAGATTTTTGCAAGACTTTAATTTTTGCATTATGAATTTCAAACAGGGCCTGAGGTAAGTTTCTTTTAATAACATTTTATCAATTGGTTTACTTAAAATTGTATTCTCTTAAGCGATTTCTTGACTTCAATTGGCAACAAGGCAACTGATATGGCAAAAGAGTTTGTGCAGCAAATCAAAGATGTCAATTATCAAACAAACCCACCTCAGCCTTACATTAGTGATGAAAACAGCAAGATTTCGTAAGTAATTTTAGAAAACTTAACCTTTGTTTACTATCATCTTTTTTTATGTTTCAGGCTTGATATTATTATAGGTAGTCCCATAATTGTTCTTCCTATATCGAATGAAAGTAAAGAAATATTTATTGCAAATTTGGGCAAAATAAGTATACGTAACAATGATACAAATCTAAAGTTGGCAAACATCGAAGAAAATGCTACAGTCAATTATGTGATTGAAGTAAAAAATATAAACTTATTTTCATTAAATATTAATGAGCAAACAGAAGACTGGACATACACTCTACCAATAGCAAGCAAGATGTATGAAAATAAACGAGATGCCCATCCTGTATTGCATGACACAGCTATATCTCTCAATGTGTATACAGGATACAGTGACGAAATGAATGGAGAAAGGCAAATTCAAACAATATTGGTGAGTGGTGAATAAAAACACAAATTTCCAAAGTTAATTTGATTTTGTTGCTCACTTTTTCATAGGTTGAAGGAAGTATGGTTGAAACACTAAAGGTCACACTTTATCGTAAACAATATAAGAATTTATTGGAGGCCATTAAAAATGCTACAAACTTTTCAAATAACATATCGTCAGAGAACGTGAAACCGCATATAAAAAGTGCAAATGTCTCAAATGGTAATGCACATGAAATACATCGCATAAAAACAACGATTAAATTCTCGGTGCCTGTACTTGAGATCAACTTGCAAAACGAAAGTCATGAACCCTTGGTGAACGTGACATTTAAGGACTTTTTTGTTAAACATCGCATTAGAGGCAGCGATGAAGATCTTAAGGTCGTATTAAACTCAGTGCTTATGGAGGACTTAAAATCGGATATGTCATCACCATTCAGAAATATGGTAACATCAATCAATCAAGAAAAAATGTATCAAAGAAGAGTTCAAACCTCATCATCATGTCCAGATTTACCAAGTTTGTGTAAAAAGCAGAAGATCTTATCTGCATCTATCTCTTATCTTTGTGAGCACACAAAACAAAAAGATTGTGAACACCATAAAAGTGGTCATTCAAATGATGTTAGCGACCGGAAATCCAACAACTTGGTCATTTACCGATCGCAAACCAGGCGTTTACCTCCACAGCTTTCAGATAGAAAAATTGAGACTCAAAACTCCATTGAGTTTAACTGTCTTAATTTGGCAATTTGTGTGGACAGATGGTATACGATATTTGATTTCTTTGACTTATTTGCAGACACGGAAAAACCCCAGTATTTAGCTGATAAAATAGATAATCCGTCGAAAAGTAAGTACTCAAAAAAATCTTGTAAAGCTTTTTTACATAAATTAAAATACATTTTGTTATTTTCAGAAACTTATGAATTCAGCAGTAAACTAAATGTTTCAATCAGATCGTTAAATTTCACTCCCATACGAAACGATGCAGTATTATTCAGAATAAATGTATCCAATGCAACATTTTCAATTATTCAAGAAGCCACATTTAAAGCTGTTGAAGGTTGCTTGGGCTCAATAGCTGTATACGATCTAACCAAATTTGGTAACGTATACAAAGAAAGGTTCTTAACAAGTGGCACAGAGGCTTTAAATTTTGTTTACAAGAGGTAAATAACTATCGAAAAAGTACGTTGAGACTTTTAATGAAGTGTACTTTTTATAAACAGACGACAAACGGATATGGAAACATCGAATAGCATTAATGCCGATGCAGTTCTATGGATCAATATGTCATCGGTTCATTATATTCATACCAAGCGATTTATAGTCGAACTTCATTTGTTTGTAAAAGAGTTGCTGCAATTGCAAACGGTAAATATATAGTATACAGCATATACACTGTTAAGCTTTACATAATTATTTTTTATATTTGCAGCCCGTGATAAGAACACTAAAAAAGCACAAACCGGATAAGAATCAAATCCAGTCATCCAAAATCAAGCTTTGCATTCAAGCTGCCTCACCAGTAATAGTTTTGCCTGCCAGCTATAACAGTAATCATGTTTTGATTGCTTACCTGGGACAGTTTACTCTAAAGAATAGCTTTCATTTAGCTAGCGATGAATGCGTTATAAGCAAAAAAGGAAAGGCGTTAAAGACTGATGAAGAAATTTTGGATGTCATGCACATTGATTTGGTCAACATTAATTTGTTTTCGGGTGAACGCAGTGTGGATAAACTCAAAGCTAATTATGATGAAGAAGTCTATTTAAATATTGCAAATACATGCTTCGTCAAGGGTAGCAGACTCTTCAAGGAATCATGCTATCTTGATCTTCAAGTGGAACGCAATTTGTCAACCGATAGTCTGCGAGTTTGTCCGGACATAAGTGTAAAGGGAACATTTTCTAAACTCAATGCAACACTCAATATACCATGCTATAAACTGATAAGAGCCCTGTTGAGTTATAATATTGGAGAGCAAATAGATGATGTTTATAACAATAGCTTGATTAATGCTGGCTCAACAGTTGAATCATTCTCGGCATTGAGTCTATTTTCAAAGAATGAAGACACATCTTGTGTGATAACCTTACTTTCAATACGAATACTTCTGGAAGATGTGTCGATACTGGTTATTCAAAGTTCGAATACGCTGCCAGACTTTGCAAATGAGCCCTTAGCACGCATACATTTTATAAGCTCACAACTGGAAATTGACATGCTAAGTGATGGTTCACAAGATATAGATTTGATATCGACCAATATCCTTATTGTGGATGAACGGCAAAGCAATAGTGGTAAAAGTGCGAATGTTTTCCGAAATATTTTGCAGCCCTCGAAAAAGGAAACAGTTCCGAAACATTCAGCGCAAGTCGAAATTCATTGTAGAAAACGACAAAACGTATGCAAATATACGATTATGTTAAACGATATGCGAGTAATGGGCATTTTGGACTTCTTAGATCGTTTAAGAAAGTTCTTCGAAGACGAGCCTCTTACAGCAACGGCTGTAAGTCGCAAATCAACTCAGATTGCGCAAGCTGATCAATCTCAACCAGTTGATAATACTTTGTCCGAGTATATTATAAATGTAACAGACTCTGAAATTATATTTGTAGAGCAGTGTAATCGACTAGATTCGAATGCAATAATCTTAAAAAGCACAACCGTGATTTCATACAAACCAAATAATAATAGTGTGCCGGTTTCTATAAACATCAATCATTTGGAAATCTTTTCATGCATTCTGGATGCTGAGGATGAAAGTGCTTTATCAATTATTGATCCATTCACATTGAATATAGAACTAAAAAATAATTGTTTGAATATTGTTATACAAAAGCAATTGAATGTACGATTATCATATATTGATATGAAACTGTTTCTTCGAATGATAAGCTCAATACCAACACAAACTTCGACACCACCAAATGTTTTATCCAAATCGAATTCGGAATTTGAAAAAATTGCACCATTGCTCGCAATGGGATTTGAGGTAACAAGTTGCTGGTACGCAATGGAACTAAACAATTGGAAACTTAACGATGCTGCGTTGTGGTTATCTCAACAAAAGCGCAGCACTATTCAAAATCCTGGAATGGAACTGCAAACAGCCGTACTTGAGGCCAATTCTATATCTGTTTGTGTAATCGATGATTGCATGGATGCTGATGTGCCGCTCCTCGAGATATCCTTGACGAAAGTTCTTTTGAAGTACAAGTTCCAAGCTAACGCATTTGAAGTTGAACCACTCAACGGAAATCACTCGGCTGAGGGAGATTTGGACACGGAAGTTGCTCTCAACTATTACAATCGGCGCTTAAGTGGTTGGGAGCCTCTGGCTGAGATTTGGCAGTGTACCGCAAAATGGAAATACAAAAAGACCAATTTCGATAAAAAGAAGCGTTTTGAGATCTTTGTGAACAGCAAACAGTTATTTAAGTTTAATGTTACCTCAACACTAATTGAGCTTTTCCATATGGTTTCCAAGAATTGGACTAGCGATTTCCATTCGCTAGATAATGCTAAGAATTCTAATTTCCGACAAAGAGCGCCTTTCGTGCCATTTGCTTTACAAAATCTAACAGGCTCTGCACTACTCTTTAAACCCATCTATGCGCAGCTTGGAGACTTGACAGGCGCCGACTTACATCAGTTGGAACTGATTAAAAACTGGATTTCACTGCAACCAGAAGAGATCAAAACTTTTGATTTTAGTCAGAAAAGTAAACTGAGGCACATTGACTCTCATTTGTTGAATCTCCATCAGATTCTGGTACAAATTCATGGCTGGACCTTGATTGGACCAATCTCTATTGACAAGGTCGGCACATATTTTCGATCAACTATCTTGGATTCGCATTATGAGAAGAAGACGCGCATAATATTCGATATATCGCTAATGGGTTCTGCACAGAAGCTCATTAAAGTAATGTCACCATTAAGAGTTATCAACAAGTTAGATCATGATATATATCTAAAAATGGTGTTGAATAAAAATCAATCTGATGCTGCTTCTGCTGTTGCCATGATAAGTCCGAATGATCAACAGTGTGTACCATTAAAGTTCATTGACGCATTGCTATATATCTCGCATGTTCCATGCGATTTGAAAAAACCTAAGATTGACGATTTCGGATTTAGCACTGATGAGATCATATGGAAAGATTGTGGAAATGATGGTATTCAAAATCTGTACGCCTGTTATGATGCCAATAGATGTGTTTTATATACACTGATCAGCATAAGCAGGGAATTGTCTCCGCACAAGGAACAGAATATGCCAGGACATTCAATTACACTGCTTTCACCATTAATGCTCAAAAATATGCTTTGCTGTGATTTAATATTTAACATAAACGGTTGCAGTATGGGAAGAATTAATGCCTTTACGAGCAAAAACATCTATAATATAAATACTTGTGAAGCCATTAATTTGAGCATTACATTGGATAACTTTCAAGTCTCCGGCCAATTAAAGGTACCTACAAAACATAATGGCATTGTCGAGCCGAAGTTAAAGTTAATCGATTCCAAGAATCGAGAACTTCATCTGCACGTATCAATTCAATACTTTAAAGGCCGTGGCATGGAAATATATATAAGTGCACCTATATGGATTGTAAATAAAACAGGTCTCCCACTTATTTATAAGCAAGAGGGAACGAATAAAATTGCAGCTGGACAATTTGACGAGCATGAAACCGCAAGACAAGTGTCGCCCCTAATGTTCTCATTCTCGGACCAAGAAGGCTCACCAAATTTGGAGGTGCGACTGGGAAGCACTTTCGGGTCCAACAACCTTGTAAGTCTTGTTAGTTAACTTTCACTTGATACTTTTAATATTTAAAATTCATTTCTTATATTTTCAGTGGTGCAAAAGCTTAAGCATGATCAAGAACATTACATACAGGGAATTGCGTACGGAAAATGGACCCAGTTGCTATACGATTGGTATAAGGGTTCGACGAGGTCGTGGATTATATGCCTGTACAACGTTTGTAACGTTATCTCCTCGTTTTCATCTGTACAATAAAAGCGGACATCCACTGGAGTTTTCACAGAAATGTAATATAATACATGATGTAAGTATCTTATTGTTAATTTTTATTTATAACAAATATAATAATAATTTTCCGTACACTTCCAGGACGTTGCCAATTCGCGTAATGTGATTTCGGCGCCAGTTGATTGTAATTTTCCATTTCATTGGACTAACGGCGATCAAGAACCATTAATATGTGTACGAATCGCAGATGTTGAATATTGTTGTTGGTCGAAAGGAATTCCAATTAATGAGGTGAAGAGTTTGTACATCAATATACGGAATGAATGGTGCGAAATGTTTTTCTTGAGACTCGAAATAATATCAAGAGGAGCGACGTTTATTCTTCTTTTTACGGATGCTCGAAGTTTACCACCGCCAATTAGGATTGATAACTTTTCGGAGGTGGCTATTAACTTCTCACAAAAGGGCTCCAGGCCCATTTGGCCAACGCCAGTTCGATCGCAGTCATCGTTGTCATATGTATTGGATGATCCTTTGGGTACAAAAACATTGATCATGGAAGCTCCAGGAGGAAATATAATTGAATTTCCCATCAATGCATCAAATGCGAACAAAACTTTAACCTACTCAAACTTTATATACATTGCTTTTCACGACACCTTTGATCAATTCGAAAGGGATGGTAATAAGCCCGATGAAAAATATCCGCAACTGGTTCTGGGTGTCAATGAAAAAAGAGTCATAATTGTGGAAAAAAATTCTGGAGATCGTAGGCAACTGTGGCTAATGAATTCGAATGGTCAATTGGAACACGAAGGATCAACACCACCGGTACAGTCAAATGAAGGAAGCGCTGTGCGATTGGTATTAGATTTGGAGAAACCACCAAATCCAACTGAATATACAGCGCTAGTAGTTCGAACGCCCAATAAACAGAGGGCAACAACGCAGACTTGGCGTTTTGAAAATGGTCGCTTAATGTGTCATGCAAATATGTGTGTTCAGGTTAGATAATACAACTTATTATACTAAAAAAAAATAAATTAATTATCAATTCTTATTTAAGGCTCCTTCGCAAAAACAGTGGCGTAGAGCTGGCACCGAAGCAGTTGTAGGACGCATTAAATATAGCTCAAAGAGTGACGATATAATACCCATCGAACAACATTTGGTTACACAAAAGTTAAGACCTGGATCGGGGCAATTGGAAATATCAACCAAAATGGATGGACCTATTTGCACGGTTCAAATATGTGATATTAAACTAAAGACAAATGAAACATTTTTGGCGCCGGATTTACTATGGACCTCTGCATCTTTTAACAATCGTCTGCTTATTGACAAAGCAAAACCACCACCATCAACGGAATATCAGGTAAATCTTGTGTGAAGCTCTTTACGATAGCAATCTATATCATTTTAAAATTACAGATAAATGTCGATCTACCAAAGGGAATTGGAATTTCCTTAATAACCCTTAAACCTTGCGAAGAAATCATTTTTGTTAGCTTGGACAACATAATTGCTGAGTTTTCAGAGAGTAGTGTGGAAAAGTCAATCGATTTAAATATTGCATATATACAAATTGATAATCAACTATTGGATTCCGCCAGTCAAGTGGCCCTGCATAGTTGTACACCAAGTGACAATGAATCACAAAAAAAAGCAGTGGTCCTTAAGCTGAGAATGCTACCTAGTCCCAATAAGAATGCTCTAATATTTAAATACTTGACTTTGGATGTAAAGCCGTGCATTGTGAATCTCGAGGAAAAGCTTATATTGAAAATCGCCTCATTTCTTGGCTATGGCAAGGAAAATCTTCAGAGCACCTTTTTACCTTGTGTTTACAAAGATGTTGAAGACAAACGTTTGGAAAACAATATGAAACGATATTACTTTGAACATTTTAGTATTGGTCCGACGCAGGTAAATATGGAGAACTAAATGTTTAGGATGTTTATACTCTAAATAAACTTTATATATTTACACAGGTTCGATTGTCAGCGTTCACTTCGTCCAAGCTGCCAGAGGAATTGCAAGCCGCAAAAAAATCACTGGGGCTTACGTTGATTAAATTCGAAGATGCTTTGATAGAGCTTGATCAATACTGCCATAAATATCATTTTGAGACGATAGATGTTTATCTGACAGCGATAAAGATCCATTACATAACCCAAATTAAATGGCACGCAGCTTCCATATTGGGTAGTGTTGATTTCCTAGGCAATCCTATGGGATTTGCCAATGATCTATCCGAAGGTGTATCTGGACTTATCTTTGAGGGATCTGTGAAGAGTTTGGTGAAAAACGTTACTCATGGCATATCGAATTCGACCGCAAAGTTAACAGAAACATTGTCAGATAGTTTGGGCAAAGTTGTTTTGGATGATCATGATAACGAGACCAGACAACGTATTTTGGAGCTACAATCAAATACATCCAGCGGTCATCTAGTAGCGGGCATTAAAGGATTCGGGTTCGGTTTGCTTGGAGGAGTCACAAGTATTGTCAGGCACACATACGATGGAGCTCAAGCCGAGGGCGTGCCTGGTTTCCTCAGTGGCCTAGGCAGGGGATTAGTTGGCACGGTGACAAAACCATTAATCGGAGTGCTTGACTTGGCCTCCGAAACAGCTAGTGCAGTACGTGAAACCAGCAGGGATACACATCGTCATTCGCCAAGCCGCAAACGATTACCCAGATGCGTAACTGGTGCAGTTGGTGGACTTTTACCCATGTATTCAAGTCGCCAAAGTAAGGGTCAAGAGTACCTGTACCTTATAAATCGTAAGAAATTTGTAGAAAAAATTATATTTTATGAGCCAAACCTGTGGAGTGATAAAGAAAAGCCAAGACTGCGCCTACTTGTTTCAACGGAATGTGTGCGTGTATTTTCAATATGTGATGGAACACCAAATGTTGTGATAGAGATTCATCTGGGTGAAATTCTATCCTGTCATCCATTAACGACAAATACGGGGACTGCCCCATCTACAAGTAAAGTTACATCGAGCTACTACATAGAAATTTCAACAAACTTACCAAAAATAACACGACCGCGAATTCGGTGTCGGACTGAAGAATGTGCTGAGGCTGTATCTAGATGTGTAAGTAAACTCGATTGTTAACTTTAAAACTATGCATTTAAAACTAATTTTTTTGTTTTATTGCAGATAAATTACGCTAAAAGTGTCTTCGATGAACGTGAGTTGTCATTAGTAAAATATAACTAATGTTGTGAACAATAAATAATATATTTTTACAATATATATTCAAGTAGTTGTTGATTTCCAAAATTTAATACATATATTTTTATTTAACGTTTAAATATATATTAGCTACAGTGTTGCAAAGTAAGCTTAAGGTGCTTTCTTTCACTGTCCAACAGTATAAGTTAAAAACTCAATTGATTGTTTATTAAATTATTTATTTTAATATGGTTAATTTAATTAACCAAACACATTAAAACAATTTTGAACATTTCGAGCCCTTACCGTTAACATATATATTTCCAAAAACAGCTTTACAAAAATACTTAATTTTTTCATGTAAAAGTTAAATAGTTTCTGTTTATGCTTTAAGCGTTTACAATTTTTACGGTTAAAGCTCGATATGTAAATAAAAGAAAATTATTAAAATAAAAAAAGACGCTGTCACAAGAAATGCATTAAATCGTTACTTATTTTTTGGTTGTTTATTAAAAAGCCGTTCCTATATTTTGTAGAGATAACAAATTATAAAACTTGTTCTTTTTTCTAAATTAAGCTTGAATCAACTTAAGTCAGTTCTCTCAATACTCGGTAAAATATATATTGTAAGGATATTTTTAAGTTTTATTTTTGATTTTTGTAGAACCTAAACAGCTTTATTTTAAAATATGTGATCAAAGATTTAACTCTGTCATTGAGAAAATTGACACAATTAATATTAAGGAATGAATAAATAATGTTAATGTTCGAGCTAACTTATGTATAAGGAGCACACAAATACCAGACGGAAACGAATGTGCTTTAAGGCTTAATGGATTTCTGAAAAATAAAAACCATATTTATTTATACTATATGTGAAACAATTTAAGAATGTTTTAAATATTTTTTACCTCGTCGGAAAATTCCATATCATCTTTCAATTGTTTTGAGCGCCGCTTCTCGGTCGAAGTTAGAAGTTGTGCAACTTTTGTTTGTTTAGCTAAATCGTAGGCTTCTTTTTTACTGCGCATTGCACAGTCCTCAAGAGTTTCGGCAGCTTCAAACATGCCCTGTCGCCTATAAAGTGCGCCCAGGTTCTTCAAGGTGGTTGTGACAGTGGGTGAATCAACCTTAGCAGCCTTGTGCCATCCACCATACTCTCCATATGGGGTATTTTCACGGTTATCATATTTGTGTTCCTCGCGCTCTTCAGCCACCTAAAATATAAGAAAAATAATTAATAAATATATTTTAAGTATATATACAAGTTGAATAGAAAAAAAAAAATATATATTCAAACAATATATTATATTTCATATATACAAAAAGTTAACATTTTATTTGTTAATGAATGATAAATAACATAAATGATAAATGATAAATTAACCAAACTACCAACAATAGGCGCCGCTTATTGTGTTTAATCAAACATGATCAAGCCCGTTATTAAACATTTTGATATTACCTGCCAAATGGGTTTATTTTTGCTATCAATTGCTCCAAATTCACGCTCATGGGCTCTTGTCAAAACCTGTTTGTAGAGTATTTCCGCTTCTGAATACCTTCCCTGCTTCAAATAGCAACCGGCTAAATTGTTTTTTGTCTTGGCCACATTAGGATCATCGGGTCCCAGTTTTGATTCGTAAATGTCGAGTGCCCGTTGATAATACTTCTCAACTTCATCATATTTGCTTTGGTTCTGGCAAAGCAAGGCTAAGTTGTTAAGTTGTTTTGCGACATCTGGATGGTCTTTGCCCAGAACCTTTTCACGTATTTCTAATGCTCGCTTGCAAAGTGGTTCGGCGTCTTTGTATTTGCCACGTTTGCCGTAAAGAACGGCTAAATTGTTTAAAGTCGCAGCCACAGCCGGATGATTTTCTCCAAGTGTTTTGCCTCGAATAGACAAAGCATCGTTCAATAAATTTGCAGCCTCCTTGTATTTGTTCTGTTTCAAAAAGAATAATTCTTTGATGATGTTTTTTCGTTTGATAAATTATTATTTTAACTAACCTGATCACGATACACAAGCGCCAAAATGTTTAACATGGTAGCGACGTCTGGATGATCGTGTCCACTAGTCTTTTCAAGATCTTCAAGTGCTTGCTTGCAAAGCGGAACCGCAACTTCATATCTATAAAACAATTTTTTTTTTTAGTAATTAACTATTCGATGCATGTTTTATGGATATTCAAGAGGATTTGCTATCTAGAGAGATTTAAAATACTAACCTGCCCTGTGATGCATATTGAATGACAAGATTGTGCAGCGTTCTCAAACGAGCTGGAATCTCATAGCCAGACGTTTGGTTAGCAAACTGGCTTGGTGGCGTCGGCGACATATTGTGTCTGTCGTCATTGTCTTCATCTGGGAAAAGCTCAACCACTGGATCATTTCGGGCCTTTTCAGAGGATTCATCTTGTTCCTGATTGTCATCATACTTTCGAACGGATGCCATAAATTCAAGATGTTTTTTCTCCTCCTCGAGCTGTGCAACTAATTGTTCCGATGCTTGGAACTTCTGTTGTGTATTGGCAAGCTCATCGCGTAGCCAGGCGTTCTCCTGGTGAAGACGGCGCACTTGTGTCTTAAGCTTTTGCTTTTCAGCCTCAATATTTTGCAAGTGTGATGTAAGGGCCATCATCACCTGGGCCTCACTCAAGCCCAGTTCAATGTTTTCAATATTCTTGCGCAATATATCAGATTTCTCATTGTCTTTTTGAACCTCTGATATACCGTTTATGATGGAAACATGTTCAACGCGCAAAGCTTCCAAGCCTTGCAACACAGTTTTTGTATTGCTTATTATTTCGTCTTGCGACATTTGCGTCATTTTTCCGATTTGCTCAATTTTCTGTCTGCAAAGAAAAAAATTTGTATGTGTCTAGTAGATCTTCTTATGAAATGGTATATAAAGGAATCCAGTGATAATTGTTTTTCATACAGACACACATCAATAAAAAATAGGATGTTGGGATTACTCATACTTAGCAATCATAAACAAAGATACAAATCAAATACATAGTTCAACAGCATTCAATAATTTAGACCACTGTCTTTATTTAACCAAATATACGTATTTATTTATTACATTCGGTAGTTTTTTATAGCTTTAGAAACAATCATTTTCACAAATCGCTTGCGTATAAGAATATACTTTTACATAAATCAATAAACTCAAACTTACGCATGCGCAAGACATGCACAAGCAAAATCAGGATTGGAATACTCCACGGATACTTATCGTATTCGATAGTAAACTTGATTTATTTAAACAATTTTATAAAAGTTTGTTAGGCTGTTAATCCTTAAATAGCCATAATTATAATAATTGTAAGTGAATTTCGCCATTTCTCTGGTTGGAGTGATTACTTTTCAATGAGTTGATATCGATATTTTTCAAATCACGATCTATCATTATTATTAACAGCTGATATTTTTGCTCACATTATACGCAATTCGTTTGCAATTTAAAATCGAAATGTTTAAAAATTAAATTGGTTGTGATTGTCAATGGTATTTCCATGGTTATTGCAACTTGTATTTGTTGTTTAAACTGATTATTAAATTGTTCGTTAAAACAAAACAACCCAATAAGATGCTTTTACTGTACTTAATGTACAGGTGAATTGCTAATGAAACCAGCCAAGAGAGACAGCGCAACACAAGTTCACTAACCTACCTAAATAAAATGGTTTATTAAAAACTTAGTAAGTCTTCAGGGTCGACTAAAAACTGTGTCGATTCACGAGAGCTGATCAAGAACATAAGTAATTTAAATTATCATTGAAATTATATACATATATGTAGATATTATAGTGCGCAAGTTAGCCACATAAATAAATAATTCACTAATCACTTATTAAACCAACTGCACTGCACAATGTTTTTTTATTATCTTCTAACGCAATGTAACATAATAAATACATACATTTAATACGTTTTTCATAAACTCGGTATATAATATTCACAAATACAAACATATATGTTAGTAATAATTCAAGTACCCACTCACAAAACGTACGTACACACTTATATACAAAAACATATATATCTATGTAGCAATAATAGATCAGTCACCATGCATTATTTCATTAGCTGTAGAAAAGAGTTCATATACCTAAGTATATGCATACACATGTGTGTATATTTGTTCACAAAAGTAATAATGTTTATGACGACATAATTGTGGATACACATTAGAGAGGTGCACATACAGCACGCAATTATGTACATATGTATGGAGTAGCTTCGTACACAGATTTGTTTTACAACAAATTTATTGTCACAGTATATTTGCGAACACACATACGCAACGCCCATATAGTTTTATGCCATAAAACAAACACCCAACAATTTAAAACAAAAATAAATTAAAACTTACATGCAGAAACACAATTTATAAAGATTAAAACGATACAGATTATGTCTTATTAATTTTGTTATCGAATAAGCTTTAACGCAATCGTTCCTATGGAATATGAAAATCGAACACTTTTGGTATTTTTAGGCTGGTATGCGGAACAGGTAATATGCTTGTCGATAGTTTGCATATTATGAAAAAAACCTAAATTGGTATAATCAAAAAAAAAAAATATATATACTTAAAATTATCTTGAAAAAGCACTACAAATTATATTGGATGTTTCGCAAAATAGTTAAGTAAATTACAATAAAAAATTTTCAATTATGCTCCTAGGTTTTTGGTTTTTTCAAAACATTATTACATTTATAAATATTTATTGTGTAGTAATTTATATTTTATTTATATGGAATGACTGATAACAATTAATCACTATCGTTATCATTTAGAATTGCTGACATTACTTCCGCTAGTTCTTCCGCTTTATTTAAAATTTCATCTCTGGTCAATCGTGTGTCGCTGCGTAAATTTTGTGCTGTAATGAGCAATTTTTCAAAATCATTAAGCTGACTTTCCAGTTCTTCTGAGTTGTTTGAATGATTGCGGTTTGAAGCTGTGAATAAAAGTTGCAAATTAAAATTGTTGTTTGTCTGTCTACAAGACTTTACTTACTAGAGGACGGTTTTATTTGTACATTTGACCAAACATAATTTGAAAGGCCTTCAACAACTTCTGCATATGACAGTTTATCCGGTTTATTAGCCGTTTCTTCTGAAC
Organism: Scaptomyza flava; assembly: GCA_030179655.1. Classification (NCBI taxonomy): domain Eukaryota; kingdom Metazoa; phylum Arthropoda; class Insecta; order Diptera; family Drosophilidae; genus Scaptomyza; species Scaptomyza flava. Next base: position 5,236,130 of record JARNME010000404.1, on the reverse strand, counting down.
TTTCGTCCTCTTGTTTTAGTGTTACAACATCAAGTACTATATTCGCAGTTTCCTTCAGTTCTTCAAATGTAACTTCATTTGGCTTATCACAAAACGATGTTGTTATTAAAAATCCAAGCTGAATTTCGTTGGCCGTTAAAAACTCGTTGATTCCCGGAAGTTCCTGGATGAATGATTTCTTAAAAAAAAAGCAGATACACAGCTTAACGATCTGTTCTATTTTAAGCCTATAAATTAATATAAGTACTTACTTTATTTGTGTCAAAATAAATAATCAAAGCTTCAGTTGCCTTTTTAACTTCAGTAGGCACTCGATCATACTTTCCATCAAAAGGTATTAAAGATATGCTCGTGGTGTAATATTTAGTCCGTATATCACATTTAAATTGGTTGATTTCCACAGATTCGTATGTTACATATGTCATTTGTTTTGGTTGATTCATTTCAGCCAGTATGCCTTTAAAGATTAATATCAATTAATCGTTTACAAATATGTAAGAAAATTATCTAACTTTTTTTTCTCCTCACTATAACAACCGGTATGCGACTCACATTAACTATTTGGTTCTTAATAACTTTTAATTGTCTTGAAATAAGCTTTTAATAAAAACCATCCCTGACAACCTACACAAAACATAAATATGTATTTTCATTTTCTTTTTTCATTTATGTCTTCAATGTTGCTTGCATATATTTGGCTGTCCTATACACTGAAGTGCTTATATTCTTATCTAGTACCACTTATATAGTCAAAAAAATAACATACTTTCAACAATTTTCGTAGCAGAAAGACTTCCATAAGAAAGAATCAATACACATGGATTCATTGTACGATGAATTATGAATTTTCCTTATTATTGATATTTTAATAAACAACAAACTTGTAAACACAGTGCTCACAGTTCAATAACCAATTAGTTTTATTATCGAACTAGTTCTATGTCGCCGATATTTGACACATGGAACAACGCATAGCTTTTAGTATAATTATTTGTATTAAGCAAAAAAAAAATTAATAAATGTTAAAGTTTAATTTAAAGCATATATGTCAATAAATATAAATACACAGAAAAATACAATAAATTAACTAAAACCATTAAATTATATCGATTAAATATATCGAAACAATTTTGAGCGTTCATTAATGGACATTGTTCACCCAGTTGTTCTATTAACATGATTTGGAACTCGTAAATTAAATTGGGCACTTTTTGTTGGTGCAGTTGAAACTCCTCCTGTTTTGACAAAATAAAGTTGAAATGCCTCCAAGTAAGCTGGATAGTCTTTACCGACGAATGCTTATAACCAAATTTTTTGAAAAGGGATGGGGTAAGCCTGAGAACTTACATCGGTGAGTTGTGAGAAATGCAGTTTATGCAAAAATAACAATAACAAATGTGTTGATATAAGATTTTGCAGACCATATGTACGTATATAGGTGGTTAATCCACCTGATCATTTACGTAATAAGCCATTTCAACAAAAATGCATTTTGAGGCAGTCGAAGCATATTCATTAAATATATCTTACATATTTTGGAGTAAGGATTTATCCATATCAAAAAAATAATAATAAAACTTGCTGGACATTGCAGTATCGATAATAACTAATAAGATTATTTAAATATCGGAATGGTATCGAGTATTTATTATGGGCATTCGCCTTACCATTAAATTGTGTTAAGCGAATGAAATATCTTAAATATTTAATAAAAAATTTAAAATGAATTTTTTTATTGTTAGGTTTGTTGTTGTCATTTAAAAGAGTTGGTAATTTTTCAGAGGGAAGACGAACGCCATACGTGGAGATCGTCTTAAGCCGAATTCATTTTGAATTCTGTTGGGGCACTGGATAATGTATATTCCTACTTATTCGCGTTGAGCAGATCTTGTACTAGGGTAAGGATTATGTTAGCTATAAATTATAAATTGCAACTGGTAAAATTTTAGTATCTTGAATGTGTGTGAATACGTAGCATTAAGCAAGAGCGGCATGAGTTTTATTATATTATTTCAGAAAAAGAAAAAAATAGTTGTACAGTTTTTTTCTTATCATTTATTAAGCCATTTAATCAATTTCAGAGTGTTTCAATTTCGAAAAATAATCTCGAGTCGAGAAACATGTTTTAAACTTGTACCTCGAGACTATCCAGTTGAGATTACCAAAAAGAAGAAATATTCGGATTCGACTATAATAGAAGGAAATTTTTTATCACCCCTTGAGCTGCATATGCCTGGAGTTGTTCCCGAAGCAGTACAGAAGGCATACTTTCAACTATTATTACCCAACAAGTGGATCGACGAACGACATAAGCCAATCTGCATAAATTTGGCAGGAACGGGAGATCATGTGAGTCTGCATTTCCCTTATTTTAGTTCCTAAATTTATTTGTTACAGGTGTAGGTAAATTTTGATGACGTAGTCAAAAAATCTCCAAACAATTTATTTTATCTTTGTATGATACTTAGTTATTTGATCTCTTTCTTTTTTTTAGTTTTTTTGGCGTCGAAGAAATTTTATTGCAAAACCTTTACTAAAAGATGCAAATATTGGATCGATAATACTGGAAAACCCATTTTACGGATTACGAAAACCAGACGATCAAATGTAATTGTATTTAACATTATACATAGAATTGTAAAAGGGCAGTAGTTTACTTGTTTATCTTTAAACACATCTGTTTCCGTCGAGCGACAATTTTAAAAGAAGATGTCATTAACTTACACTATTTAAGTTCATCGTTCTCTTTGCTTTAATTACGTAAAGACTCTTAATTCATTTTTAAAGTTTTTGTCCTTGCTTAATTGACAACAAATTTTCTTTAATTTCATTAACGCTATATATATTTTTTTTTACCTTTTTTCAGACGATCAAATTTGCATAATGTGTCGGACATATTTGTAATGGGCGGTTGCCTAATTCTTGAATGTCTTGTACTATTACATTGGTGTGAAAGAAACGGATTCGGTCCTCTGGGTATAACAGGCTTATCGATGGGAGGTCATGTTAGTAGTAAATTTTCAAGTTTGAAACATTTAATTTCAGTTATGTGATTAGTAAAAAATGCATCCTTAAATTAGATGGCATCGTTAGCAGCAACCAACTGGCCAAAACCTTTGGTACTTGTTCCTTGTTTATCGTGGTCTACTGCATCTGCTGTTTTCACCACTGTATGTATTAAAATAATAATATATAAATCTATCTTATACCATCTACTTTATTTATAAAAATTTTCCATAGGGTGTAATGAGTCAATCAATTAACTGGGACATGCTCGAGACGCAGTATTATTCTGATGGCCAATATAGAGAGCGTCTTTCAAAAATGGTGACTGTTATTGATGATGCCTTTACGGCAGGTCAAAAGTTTATACAAAATTTTAATGAGTCTCTGCATGAGCTTAAAGAGGATATCGATGATACACGAAAAATACAATTAATGAAGTGTGATGCTAATGTATATAATTATAAAAAACCAGAACCTTCATTGCAAATGGCTAACAGTTCTATATTCCTATCAAAATCGAATGGCAACAAAGAACTTGACCCTTTAAAAGATATTCTTAGCATGAAAAGTACGAATGACTCGAATTTAACATTATGCCAACAAAACACCCAAACAGACGCGTCAACAATGACAAAATTGATGAAATATATTTTACCCTTGTCTACACTAAATAAACCTAAAAGAATTGATATTACAAAGACAAATTGGTGGGAGAGAGAAGCCTTACAGTTCATGCGTGGAATGATGGACGAGTGCACGCATCTTAAGAACTTTTCAGTACCATTTGACACCTCTCTAATAATAGCGGTATGTGCCAGGGAAGATGCGTATGTGCCGCGAGAGGGATGTTCGAGTCTTGAAGACATTTGGCCTGGAGCAGAAGTAAGATATTTAGATGCTGGCCATGTTAGCGCTTACGTTCTACACCAAAAATTATTTAGGTAAAGTATTCGCCAAATAATATAGATTATAAATAATAAAATTAACTTTTGTTGGCAGGTCATGTATTAAAGAAGCTTTTGATCGAGCTAAAAAGATCTATGAAGAAAATAACTTTGACAAGGCGTCAGATGCAATCAAATAAAAGTGCAAAGAAAGTACAATCAACTCTTAACTGGTTTTTCTTTAAAAGATTTTTTGTTGGTGGTTCATAATCAATCAATTAAAATGCATACAAATTTTAACATAAAAAATATAATACGAATTTAATATGTTTTTATAATAATAATTGTTGATAACAATATTTGGGATTTTATTTAGTACTCTGTTTTCTGGTAATGCTCCTTTCGAAACGATGATAGTTTAACACGCTGACTTTGAAGAGCTTGTTCCAATTCTAATACTTTAACTTGTATTTCCATTTCCATTGTTTTCAGCTGAGATGGATTCAGCTTACATAAATCAATATCTTGTTGCTGTTCTTGTCGCGAATTACCATCCTTTACAGTCGCAACAACAACGCCAGTTGCTTTCGTTACGTTGCGCGATGCGGCTGTCAAGTTGGTTAAATTTTCACTATTGCGATTAGCTTTCACTTTGCTCGCAATTACCAGCTGAACCGTACAAGCAGCAATCTCCTGGGCAGCGACTATAAGCTCAAAGTTTTGGCCAGAGTCACTGTTCACTGCATTATTGGCTGCTTCAACAAGATAATTGGCCGCTTTAGCCACGCTCTTCGATGCTGATATTAAACCGTCTGACCATTGGCTATTTCGTTTGTAAAACTCGTTTGCCGATGCATTGCCTGCGAAAAAAACAAACAAAATTAATATTGCTATCGAGCATTTGTATGAACTGGAAAAATTTATAAGCAATCAAGAGCATCTTACCTTTTTGTGAAGAAACAATTTCTTTTTGCAACGCGCGTGATTTTAATATCAATATTTTAATGCATTCCATTAAGGATGTACAGGCCTCCAATATTTTCTCATTAACTTCCAGTTTAATTTTATTGTCATTCTCACGCGACTTGGACAGTAAATTGATGATTTTAGAAGCGGCTTCTTCAATAGCAACATCCATCTCTTTTAGTTCTTTTTCAATAAGCTTATCCAAATCAACGCTCTTCTCAAAGTTATTCAGTATTAATTGTACAAGTGCATTTAGTTCAGATAGTTTCTTATGCATTTCGTTTGTGACATTAGCTAATTGCTGTTTATTGTCATCATTTTCAATTATTTCAAAAAGGCGAAGCAGGTCCGGCCAAATGGAACGTATTTTGTTAAAAACATCTAAAATTTAATAATAATTTACATAGTTGTTTAGTTAGAATTAGTCAGTTTGTTAAATACTCACCTTGACCTTTTTCAATTTCCGTTGTAGTTGTATAAATTATATCACATTGTTCATACAGTTCTATAAAATAATATCCTAAGTATAAAATGTCATGTATTTTTTCGACGCAACTGTCGATTGGTATTTGGGAGGAAGATTTAAACTTGTTTAGTAACGTATCGATTTCAGACGATAACTTTGGAACAAATTCTAATGGTTGCTGGACTCCCTCATTTAATTTTGAGACACATATGTCTTTCACAGTCTGGATTGTTAGTTTTCTCATTGCAAGTAATTTCTCTTCAGACTGTTTTTTTGAATTTGTCAATGAATCCGATCTATTCAAAGCCTGAAGTAAGTCATCCTCCAGCTGCTTCTGTTTTTGTTGCATATCAATGGAAAGTTTTTCTGAAACCAATTTTTCGTGATTCAATCGAATTAAAGTATCATCAGCTTCCTACAAAAAAGAAAAAGAATTTTATTTAACAGAAATGCTTGAAGTTAATGAGGAATTTCTTTTACCTGTAAAGCAGTTTCCTTTTGTTTTAGTTCCACTTGAGTTTCTTCCAAAACTGCACGTAAAGCTTGCGTTTCGCTTTGATGAGTTTGCTGTAGTTGTTTGTGTTCGTTAGAAAGTTGTAGATATTTTTGTTCACTTTGTGTATTTAAAGTTGTAAAAGTATCTGATTTATTTATTGCCTGAAGTAAGTCATCCTCGAGCTGCTTTTGTTTCTGTTGCAAATCGGTTGATAGTTTAACCAATTCAGCTTTTTCTACATTTAATAAATTTAAAGATGCCTCGGCTTTCTGCAATGCAATTTCCTTGTCCTTTAGACTCACTTCAGTTTCAGTTAAAATTGAGCGAAGATTTTGAGCATCACTTTGAAGCGTTTCTTGCTGCTGTTTACTATCGTTTGATAGTTGTTCAAATTTTTCCTCATTCTTTCTATTAGTTTCGTATATTTCATCGATTTTAAGGTTCAATAAAGTTTCTGCATCAGCAAGTTTTTGTTCTGTTTCTTTCAAAACCAACTTTAATTTGTCTAGCTCCATATTATTTTCATTTAAAACATTAACCTTTGAATATAAACCTAGATTTTCACTTTCTTTTTCCTGTATTCTAGCCTCATATTTCATTTCTTTTTCTTTTGCACTTGCTTCAATCCGTGAATTAATACTTTTTAACTCTTCAAGTTGCTGTAAAAGCTTACTACTATTTTCCTTATCGGTTGTAATAATTTCGTTGTTTTTTAATATTTCACTATTAAGCTCTTTAATTTGCAATTGTAGTTCAGAATTCACTTGCTTTTCTTTGTTTAATGATTTGGAATGTTCGCCATGCTGTAATTAAATAAAGTATTTAAAAGGTTGTTTTTTTTTTAAACAAAATTAAAATTTATTATTTTACCTGACGCAGTAAATTTATGTGCTCGTCTCTGATTTGGGTATACATAAGTTTAAGCTTATTAAACTTTTCGTTCGATAACTTTTGCTTTTCCTCTTCTTCAAACACTTTTTCTGTTCATACAAATTAACAATGTAGTTGCGACTGTCAACATAGAAGTAAACTTTTTTACTTACGAATTAATATGGGATTATTAGTCAATTGCAGTTCCAAATCATCTTTTTCCATACGCATATTAGCGCAGAATTCCTTTGAGGAAGCCAATTCGTTGCTCAATGCAACATTACTCCTTTGAAGTTCTAACACATCATGCTTATAACTTTGTTCCAGTCCATCAAAATTGCTTTTCCATTCATCGAGTTTCGCTTTCAGTTGCTCAACAATGTTGTTCTTATCTTCTAGCATGTTTTCCAGCTCATTAATACGCTCGTTTAATACTTGTTCTTGTTGCAAATGATCGGAATTATTGGAAGAGTTGGTGTCAACAAGATCCTCCACCACGGGATCGGGTTCGGACTGGACAAGAACCACAGGTGGTATATAACTACCAAAATCTACCTGTGACTTAAAGTTGGGACTATGATCGGGCAACTGTGGTACAGTTATTAGGTCATTGAAATATTGCAAAGGCCTCACATTATCATAAAACAATTTTAATTTAGCAAATATTCCACTAAACCTTTCTCTATGCCCGGCAAGGATATCGTTGGGCAACTTTTCATGAAGCTTGAACATCAGTCGAACACTCATGTCATAAAGTGGATTTGAATCTTGTATAATGGTTATTATTGGCGCTAATCTGCATTGACCTGCTTGTGCCATCGACGATATCCTATATGTATTTATTGAAGTAAATATTGCCACTTGTAAAGCAATAATATCGTCTAAATAGTCAAAGAATTCCACACACAGTTGGAAACTGAAATACAAAAACATATAATTCAAGAATACTTCTTTAAAATAACATACACGTAATACTTACTAGTAATTTAAGTCCCTATCGGTGGCCGTTGCGATATCAGCATATGATATTATAAGGTTACCGGGGTAGAATCGATTCTTGTCATGAAAGTTTAGTTTAGTTACCAACAGTTTGCTATAAGCTTTAATACAATTGCCAATGTCATCTTGCAGATGTCCCCATGACTTTCCAATTTCTAATATCATTTTCGTATGCTTTTGCGATTGTGGTAAAACACATCTATGCGCTTCTCTCAGCACCTTATGCAGTAAATGACAAAAGTTCCAGGCAGTAAATCTGTTCTCCATTATTGGTTGGCGCGTTATGACCGACCAAAATGTTTGTGCTTCCTTGGATCTGTGGATTATTATTATAACCGAGCGAGCATGTTTTGACTTCAAGGGGGCTTCCATTCCCTTAAGCGCTTTCCGTACGCTAACATTCTAAACATGAAATGAAACATATTATCAAAGTCAGTTGAGAAGAATAATCAACATTTCATTATATCAACACATTCTCTGTTTGGAATTTAATACACATAATTATGGTATTCAAAAGCATTTTAAATTAATGTCATTCGTAATTTCATGTTTTGAAATATTTTTATACAATAACAAATCAATTGCAAAGATTTTAGAATTATTTATTTATTATTGTTGTACCTCAAAAGAATTATTTTTATTTATTCTATGACAGGTATAAATGGACTTTAGCAACTAAACAATCGTTTTCTTTCTTTTCACCACTGCACAATTTCTTTCACAACTAGCGCAGTTAGAATCTTGACCTGGTTACTTTTCTGTTGCAACCGCCATAATTTTACGTGCAGCTGCATTTGGGTATGTATGTATGTATGTATGCATGTAGAACACACCTGCAAAACTAGGCTTGTTTTATACATACTATTTATATACAAAACACTCATGCAGCTGTTGAGCAATGGCCATGTGTTTGTAAAGTGTTTATGAATGCAATAAAATGTTGTGTTTTGTTTGTATCGTATATCACAACACTCATATGATCACAAAACTTAATATAAACATTAGAACGCACATTGTGTTATTACAGATGTGCAAATCTGTACATACCAAATGGAAGTAGTCCTTCTCCGCATTATTTGCCATTGTTAGGCTTTAATGAATTAACTTTGTGTACGGTAATACAAAGAGTGATTCACACTCTGATTCATGTGTGCGTTTGTGTATACTGAAATACAAAATACATTTGGAACAATAGTTATCTTATCAGAGGAGTATAAATTTTTACGAGCATATTTATATACATGGATTTGTACATAAACAATAATTTGTGTTAACCTATCGATGTCAACGATATTTTTAAGTGTTGTTGTAACAAAGTCACTGCAGTATTTTAATAATACCAAAATTGACATAATGCCGCGTTGGCTTTGAAACATGAAATTGGACTGACGATCGATTTTCGCATGACGTTTTAAAAAGTTTGAGATTTGTAGAATAATCTTTTTTCTGAATACAAATTAAAAATAAAAATAAATATTGTTTAAAAAAACTTAAAAAATAGCTAGAACATCGAACAAAAATTAAAAAAAATATTTTTACAACAAGCTTAAAACAATAATGATCGAAATATGCTCGTATTGTTGAGCTATTAAAACGTTTTTTTATTCGCCCGAGTGATTCGAATTATTGCAAAATTTTATCGAAACTTATGCCGATGCTTACTGACATTATTAATACTAATAATTGCTATACAAACAAAGTCCGGATATTTTTTATAGATTGCATTATTTTACAACACAATAATAATTATTAAGTTGGAAATGTTTAAAAGTTCAAAAGATAGTTGGGTAGAGCTGTGCACCAAACTCGAAAGCATAAAATAGACGACTGTAATTGTAAGAATGGTTAAGCTGAGTGGGATCAAATAGCTTAGGTAGTTGTCAGTAATTTACTTCAAGAAAACCTGTAAACAAGTAAGTGTTTATGTTAGTGATAACTCGGAAAGTATCCCTTTAGCGTAAATGAGTTTCGGAGCTAAATTAGCTCTCTATGACGCATGATTGGGGATAGGTGTTAATAGTGTTTGAAAATCAAAAGCTTTTTTTATTCGAAGCTTTTATTATATACTATATACTTTAATTGTTGTTTTATTTTGAAAGCTCTTTGAATTGCATTTAGATGTAAACGAAAATTTATTTGGTTAGTCTTTTTAGTTTAACTCCAATATAAACACTATATCACAGGTATTTTTCACTAAGAAAAAATTTAAAAAAATCTCGAAATGAAAATAAAATTTGATTTGAATATTTGCGGTGGCAATTAATTTAATAAATTGATAAAATTATCTAGAATAATTTATTTCCAAAACCAATTCAACCAATAAAAACCAAAATTCAAGTGAAACAATTAAGGCCAAGTACCTGATATTTGATACAATTGTTACTTAATTTGTGTGTATGACTATAAATACAGGCACACACACACCCATACACAATTCTATGCAGATATTTGTCCTACATACTTGTATCTTCGATTAGAGTATATTTAATTGCTATTTTGCCCAATGTCTCATTTACATAAGATATTCTATTTATATTAAGATCTCTTTATAATGCACTCATTTGTTGGCCAGTCTTTCACCCTTTATGTCTCTTAGAGGGTGCTCTTAATAAGGCATCATTAAGAAAGCATTTAGAACGAAAGGTCTGATAAGTTGTGAAATAAGGCTATAAAGCAATTAGTTCAAATTATTTACTGGATATATTGAATATTTTTTTAAAAATTGAATGTTTGATATGATCTTAAGATATGTACTTAATTTTAGATTTTCTAAATTTTAATCAGTAAAATGGGGGACGAAGAAGATCCTTGGGGTTTCGATGGTGGCGATGATTCGGCTGATACCAAAAGTCAACAACCACCTGGATCTGTTGAGGCTGTACCATCCAAGGCAGCTAGTATCAAATCGGAGCATGTATCTGAATCAGCGGCGGCGCCAGACGGCGCACCGGAAGGTCAAGAGAATATTGAAGAGGCCGAAGTTGAAGTGAAAGCTCCTCCACCTCCGCCAGAGGATGATGGTTACAGGAAACCAGTTCAACTGTACCGGCATTGGGTCAGGTAAGGATAGGATTGATACTAAACTTTAACAGCAGCAGCATATTTTATTAATATATTTATTTTCTATATAAATAGGCCGAAGTTTCTGCAGTACAAATACATGTACAACTACAGAACCAATTATTATGATGATGTTATTGACTATTTGGATAAAAAGCAAGTTGGTGTCACACGTGAGATTCCTAGACCTCAGACATGGGCAGAACGTGTCCTGCGAACAAGAGATATCAAGTAAGTTACAAGTTTAAGGCAACGTCCTTTAACAAAGAATATATGTAGCTGCATGTTTGTATGTTATATAATTTCAATTAATTAATAAATATACAGATAGACAAATCGATCTTGCCTCGTCCGTCGGAATGCATTTATAAATAGCATTTTAATTTGTCTATGTGTATCAGTACTTGAAAACTATTTGCAACAAGTTTAAAAACAAAGAACACATTTAATTACAAGAAATCCTATTACTTTATCTATTTTTTCCTAGTGGAAGCGGTATTGATCACTATGCCACGTCTACAAAGCGCGATAGACAATTAGTTCAAACATTAGCTGCTTCTATCCGGACTTATAATTATCATACCAAAGCATATATTAACCAGAAATATGCAAGTGTTCTTTAAATGCAAACATTTGCGAACATTTCAATTAAACAAACCAAATCGGTTAGAATATTATTTATAGGATGTGGTCTTCTTAAGCGTTTTGTATATACACATGTACATAATATTATTATTTATGCATTGAAAAAAGTGTTAAAGCCCGATATAATTTTTTAAATATTGATATGTATATAGGATTTATCGCTTGCGAAAAGCATAAATCCTAAAGACCGATCAATAGAATAAGCGGTATATTTGTTAATTTGTTTTGCTTGCCTGTTAACAAGAATAATTAATAAGTAATATTTTTAAAGACAAATAGGGAGAACAATATCAAACTAATATAGAGCAATATAAAATGACTGTGCAATAAATATTTATTTAAACCAAACACTTTTGTTTATAACTTTTAAGCAATGCGTAATATTTAATGTATATATTTCTTGGATGGCTGCTGGTCTGTTTTATTCGACATGACACTTAAACAAGCTCGAATAATAAATGTACACAAAGCGACTACTAAGGGATAACAATAGCTTAATTAACTTTAGAGTGAACATGATTACCGTTTAAAAGCTAAACAGTTGTATGCCAGTCCATATTGTAGTGTGGCGTATTTTCAACAACGCATTTCAGTTACTATTACTAGCGTGCTTATGTAAATTGTCAATTGTGTCCACTCTAATCTATGCTCAAACATGTTTTCTGATTTCTATTGCATTAGTAGGGGCTTTGCACTCAACTAAATGTGTTCTGTTGTGATGAACGCTCTCCAGTTTTGGTTTGCCTTACTTTGTGTGATTCAAGTAGACGCCAACACAACATGGTATACATATACTATTTCTATTAGAAAATTCCATTTTATGGTACACTTATTCTATCTCCTTACATAGCTTACCAAATGATATTCATGCACTAGTCCTCGCTCGCGGTGGAAGCAAACTGATAACATATAAGAATTTAGTTGAAATTGATGGTTTGTCTTTATTAGCGCGTACTATTTTAACAATAAGAAAGTCAAATTGTTTTGAGCATATTTGGGTCTCAACAGATGATGAGAAAATTGCTTTAGAAACTATTAAATGTAAGTATGAGTTTGAGATAAGTTTGAGAGAAAATCTTAGAAATGTGTTGGACATTTTTTTTTTAGATGGTGCCTTGGTTCACAATCGCCCTGAAAAATACGCTATGGATGAAACATCATCCGTTGAATCAATAAAGGAGTTTCTAGACGAACATACAACAATACACAATTTTGCTTTGTTCCAATGCACATCCGTGTTTTTGAACGAGAAATATATCAAGCAAGCAGTTCATAAATTTAAGTCACATGATTGCGTTTTTGCCGTAAAAAGGTTAGATATTTACGAACAATTATATCGAATTTTCACTCTTATTTTACCTTTATATTACAGATCTCACAATTTGCGTTGGAAATCAGTCAATGGACAAATTTTAGCAGATAATTTTAATGTGGAAGCCAGACCAAGACGTCAAGACTGGAAGGGAGATATGGTGGAAGCAGGAATGTTTTATTTTTCAAAAAGAAAAATGGCCATGAATGGACTTTTACAAAATAAAAAGTATGTTATAAAACTTAACAAAACAAACATTTGAAACAATATGGTTAACCTATTTTTATTTTTAATGCTTTTGAAGTTGCGCTGTTGTGGAGATTACAGCTGAAGATGGCCTAGAAATTGACACATATCGTGATCTTGACATCGCACGTTGTATTGTTAATAGCAAATATTAGTTTAAACGATTTATTGGTTAACATAAAACAAGCAGAAATATAAAATGTATTATCTACAGTTATTTTGCAACATTTTCGCATTATTTATTTTTCAAACTACAATGCGTTCGCGCCTATCCGAAATATTTTTACAATCATCGATAGTTTCGATTAGAATATTGCTTGTTTGTGTTGGATGCATTGTACTGTCGATGTGTTTTGCAACATTTAAGAAATGCAATTTGATTTAAAAACGTGTGCTTTTGCGCTGCTTGTAGCTGGTTGGTTTCATTCTTGTTGTGCCCGATTTTTTCTTTCTAGTTCGAGTTTTCCTCCACTGTTTGAAATTGATATAAAAATAGTAAAAATACTAAATACAATTTAGAGTATTCGATTGATGTGCGCATTTTTCAACACATACACAAACATACATACATTTAGGAAATACAATTTCATTAAGATGAATATTAACAAGTTAAGTGTTGTTACTAGAAGTTCAATTGGATGCTCGAGATATTTTAGTAGTAATGCGAAAGCAGAGCTACCGGCATCATTTGAGACGGAAGAGGAGGATTATAAACCCGTCCGCGATAAATCTGGCTTGTTGCAACAACACAAAAATGTGCTCTTCGAAAAAACACCGTATAAAACGGCAAACTCTTGGATTCATTTAACTGAAAAGTATCAAAGGAGTCTGTATGGACGCTATGGTGGCAAGAGTAACGTTAACCCACAAATTTGCTTTGGCACATTAGCCGAACGAACAAAAGCAGATAAACAACACAGCATTACGCAACCCGAAACTCTGCAGCAACTATTGGAAAAACTAGCTATAAGCAAGGCAGCAAAGCAGGCAGCAATTCAAGAACGTGAAGATGGCATTCAAAAGAAGCTAGAAAAACTGGAACAGTGGAAGGCAGACCTTAACGCAAAAGTGGAAAAGCGACGAGCCGATGCAGAAGCTGCAATCCAGCGCAAAGAGCGTCTAATTGAAGAGGTTCGCCGGCATTTTGGTTTCAAAGTTGATGCGCGTGATGAACGTTTCAAGGAAATGCTCGAGCAAAAGGAGAAGGAAGACAAGCGCAAAGAGAAAGAAGCCAAACGAAAGGTCAAAGAGGAGAAGATGATGGCTAAATTAGTTAAGCAAACGAGTTAGTTTAATTGTAGTTACAATTTGTTATTTTAGCGAGCAATGCATTGTGTCAACTGACAATAATCATTGTATTATTAAAGTAACATTTTTGTTGGTCATTTTAATTTATTAACTCATATTTTACTCAAAACAATACCATGACTTCTGATATTTGCTAGTCTTGCAAAATGTACAACGACAATCTTATATGGTACATTTAACAATTATACGTTTTACCTTTATTTAAGTTCAACTCTCCACAGCGCATTAGAAATAGAATTGCGTACATACAGAAAGGAAATGATTAATTTTTAAGTTTTGTTGACTTTGGCTTAAATTTTTGTGAGGATATTCGAAATTTGTGTGTGTGTGTGTGTGATTTTCTTTTAACAACTAGAACTAAAGCTTATAGTTATAAATATAGACACTATATACAAGGCACGTTTTCCAATAGAGCCAACAGGTCGACAAACAACAAGTTCAAGCTTAATCAGTTGGTAAAATTGGTTGTTTGTTTTTTCTTTACAAAGCTTAATTTTTCATATTTGTCTGCCCATATTTTAAACATTTCCGTCTTCGTTAGTTTTTTGCAGGTGATTTATAATTTTTTTGACTTTTTCTTTGCTGCCGGCAGTATGTTGGAAAAGTCCTGAATGCGTGTTTTCTCCGATCGAATATCGAAACGTTTCACAATAAGCACCAGAGCCAAAATGGCCAGCAAATAGAGCGTTATCACATCGAGCAAATAATATTGCCACCAGCTAAAGAAATTGGATTTGCAAGTATTTAATATTTTTTCAATATTTCTTTTAAAATGTTGCCACTTACCCCATATTCCTCGCTGGAGATTGCAGATGATAAGCGCCATTGTGTCGAAGGACATACTCCGTCCAGTAGATAGCTGTATCCAGTGCTGTGGATCGCTGATCCAACAATAGATTCTGCCGATATCTAGCTGCATTTCTATAGAGTGGATCATGGATGACCTTCATAATGGCCTTGTACAGCTGATTTGTGGACAGTGTCTCAAGATCCAGCTTAATAGCATAACCATCAACCTCTGCCTTGGCGGAGTTCACATCATGATCACAAAAAACAGGCATTGTGACCACGGGTACTCCATGGTAAACCGTTTCAAACATACTCAACAGACCACCGTGGGTAATAAAGGCCCTCAGCTGGCTATGACCCAGTACATCCTGCTGTGGCAACCAACGGGATAGCTTCACATTGGGTGTCAGATCTTGCATATCAGCTGCATTGCCTTCATACTTCCACAGTACATTGTAGGGCAGGCGGGCAAATGTCTTCACAAGCATACGACGCAGTGTCTCCGGCATATTAGCAGCCTTTACCGAAGAACCCATTGACACATAAATGAAGCCCGAACCTCCTGAGCCTGAAACGAAATCTTCCAAATCCTTGGGCAATGGTCTCGCCGGCTTGCAGTGTATACAAGCAACCTCAGCCACATTGGGCAGCAGTGGACGCGGATATGAGACGACAGCGTGTCCATTCTGCAGAATGAAGCTAACATTTCGAGACATATCATACGGATGTGGGATATGTGAACCCAAGCGATCTTGAAGAACACGATGAGTACGCCGCATCACATACTAAAAAAAATTATTAAGGCGTTAAAGGATTTGCTTTAGGTATAATTATCAACTTACACTATGCAATATATTCTGTCCAATTTGCATGCCCGTATTTAAAGCTCGCTCGTAGAGACTCATATTGTCCGTTAGGCGAGAGTAAAAGTTGGGTGTTACCGCATAGCTAGCGGGATTCCCCGCTCGGGATAAGCTGCCCGTATAAAATCCAACTGTATTCACATACATAAATGGTATCTTTTGGTCATATACCAATCCAAGCACACATTCTGGAAACGCACCATCTACAATGGCCAAATCAAAGGTACGATTTGCTAGTTCCATAGTTTCCGGATCTCCCAAACTAGCATCGCATGACTGTAATAATATGTTAAGTCAGCTTTTAAAGTTTCTTGGTTTGTTGCTCACCTCAAATGCAAAACGAAGTCCATCCCATGGCTTGATAGGCATTTCACCATTCATTCTGGCACCCAATAGATCCCAGTTTGTATAATTTCTTATATAATCCACCAGACCTGCTGGCGATACCTCATGCAAACCATCGATATGGAAATCGGCTGGAAATCCACTTAGGAAGGTTATGTTGTGACCTCTGAAAATTAAATAAAATAACATAAACTTAAATAAAAAAAAAATTGTATTAAGCGCATTACTTTATATACGTATTATTGAGATCATTCAAATTTTCCCACCTTAAAATGATTTTCAATCAGCGCAAAATTATTATCAAGAGTTTTACTCGTAATTATCGATGCTGTTAATCAATTATAAGCTTAATTAATATATTAATGTTAAGTTTAGCTTATTACCAGAAGTTATAAAAACGAAAAGAAAACAATCTGTGACGCAAAAGAAATCTATAAAAAAAAACACTCTTTAAAGCATTATTTTGAATGTCGAGTTTGAAGCTTTCACGATTGAGTTGAGATTAGCTTGTTGATCTGTTAAGTGATTTTTTATATCTATAAATGGTAAACCGCCATGAAATTGAAAACAAACACGTTCATAGTACGTTAACTTTGCCCCTTAATTGACATGACATACTTTAAAACTGTTTCAAATTATTTGCATTGACATCACTTTGATCTTTGATATCTTTAAAAATTTAATAAAAACAAAAACTCTCCACTCAAACTTTGTTGAACTTAAAAAAAAGTTATTGTTATGGCATTTACCTGTTTATCAGTCCTTTCGCAAGCTCCCAAAATGGTATCTTGTGCGACTTTGTGCCACCCATTGTGGCCATTAAAATATCCGCACCCAACGCATGGCAGGTACAAATTACAATCAACAGGCTACATATTCTATACATGTTGCTGCAATAGAATCATATTCACAAATTATTTCACTTTAAATATACAAAATCACAATACTAGATGAATTAGCTATTAAATTTGAGCACTGACCCACCGTTAAGCGCGACTTCGGAGCCGTGTTTAAAATAAAATTCACCTGCGGCATATCATTTTATAGGTATAACTAAACAACTTATACAAACACATTCAGACATAGATTCTATATGTATATAGTACAAAAGTGGCCAACGGTCACTTAAAGCATGTAATGGAGCGTTAAATGCTTATGATTCTACCACCCCAAAAAAATTATATATGAGCTTATAATTGTTTTGTTGTTGGTCCAAAAAGGAATTTTTGAACAGCTCATTAAGCCGGCTGCAACCGGCCACAGTATTGGCGGAAAGTCAACGCACGTGCCTTCTACAAAGGCTATTCAATTAAGATTAATTATATTGCATTAAGGAAAACACAACTTTGACATAGACAAAGATTGTATATGCATTAATGTCAGCAGTAATGACAGCTTTAAGCTAATGTCTTAACTTTTTGACAATGCAATGCAAAAAATACTTTTGAAAATACAATATTATATTTGAGGTTCAACTGTAGACATTATTTTTTGCTTTTATATTCTAGTACAAAATATTAAAACAAGTACAAGCACTTTACTTTATTTTCTTAAAAAAAGAGTACACTTAATTACAAGTGGAAAGTCAACTTCATCAGTGTGATGATGTACACAACACGTTTTGCGGCATTTAATTAAGTTTCCGCCAG
This sequence comes from Scaptomyza flava, assembly GCA_030179655.1. Taxonomy (NCBI): domain Eukaryota; kingdom Metazoa; phylum Arthropoda; class Insecta; order Diptera; family Drosophilidae; genus Scaptomyza; species Scaptomyza flava. The sequence goes on along the minus strand of JARNME010000404.1, from coordinate 5,218,226 downwards.
GGTCTACAAGGTTAAAGGTTTTCAGGGTAAGCAGCATTATAAAAAATGAATCTCCTTTTATTTCAACTGTAAGTACCAAGCTAGCTGCAAGTTCATCATAAGCTATCCCTTAGTAGAAAAGATCAGGTAGCTTACCTATACACTTACTTTCTTGAAACTTATTATTCAATTGCATGGAGTGTCCTCAGATGAAAATGTATAAAAATGTCAATATAAAAAACAAAGCATGAGCCTTAAAAGGTTTCGTAGTTTGTAATTATGTTGTAATTAGGCTGCACTATGAATAGATGAACTAATATACACCGAACTCAAGTAGAATTTTGTTAAAATATAACATTAACATATTATCTTCATTAAAATTTAACAGTACTCATTGTAAACAAGAGTAAAATCCTGAAAAAATTCAAAGCAGTTGTTATAAATATTGTCATGGAATTTAAAGTTTAATAAAGTTTCCTTCATCAGCAAGGATTTCTATAATTTTGGTACTCATTGAAGTAAATGCTCTACAATAAAGGCAAATCACGTGCAACGGAGCATATTTAAAACCAAAATTTAAATGTAAATACAAACGTTTAAAAAAAAAAACACAAAAAACACTAAAACATTCACGAAAGACAGAAAGCGAAAATGTTTATCGTATTTATTTATGTTTACAATTGACTCACAGAATGCGTTACAAAAGACAATGAATTTTTTTGTAATTGGACACGGTGCCTGGTAAGGGGAATATTTTAAATAATGATGACTTTGCTATACACTTTGTTGAGCTTGTTATAATAATATATTTTAGGATAACGAACGAGTGCAAAGAATTATTAACAAAAAGTATTATAATGCTGTATTTGTCAATAGGTAATGAACAGATGATGAAAAATCTATATCAATTTTAAATATAATTGTAGTCTATTCGACTTTGTACGCTCTAAAAACATTCTTTCATGTTCAATCTGCAGTACATTGACTCAAGACCTTGAAACAAACCACAACAAGCAATTGCCAAACATTTTGCAATTCACGCCTTGTTAGTCTAAATATCTTGAATACCTCTAGTGACTAGAGTCTAGTCTAACACAATACAATAACGTATGCTTGTATGCAATTTCAGCTAGTGCTCAATTTAGGCATTTTTTTTTTAGCTTCTTGGCTTTCGAAAAGCTCACGAGCGGCGAGATTGCAACCAAACAGAGAGTCAAAAAAAAAAACCCAAGTAAGGGTAACTAGCGCCACGGTTGAGCTTGAATTCACCATAACCAGTTTGAGCGAGCATTAAGACCAGTAGACTGTAATAATTACCATCATTGTACACATTGTGCATTGGGTTGAATGCGCCCAAAAATGAAAACGAAATTGCAGGCCTTGTAAACGTTGCACAGTGTGGTAATGGATTATTACCAAAATGTATAATATCAATCTTAAAACGAGGGAATCAAGAGAAGAAATGTTGCTTGTAGGAAGATGAGACAGAAAAGTTAAGTATGTATACTAAAAATCAGATTTTAAAGATATTATTTTTATTATTACAATTTGCATATTATTGATTTTTTTCGTTAATAGCTAGTTAAGAATTCAGTTTCCTAAAACTATAAAAATCAAAATTATTAATAATGTTATCTTAACTTCCTCAAGCAACTATTAGCATAGTAAACATCTTATTATAACGAATAATAGAAAAACCCAAACATGAGACTAAAACAAAGTTTGTTTCAAGAATTTTGTTGCGAAAGAACTTTTAATTCTATGGAATTTTCGCTGCGTTTAAAAGTCTAAATTGCATATCAATTTGATGCCTGTCGTATCTGATGTTGAAAAAAAGAAACAAACAAAAACCAATTTCAGAATTACAAAACTGAACACAGGTCCATGATTAGCACAAATCGTATTTTGTGTCTTTTTTTTTCTTTCTTCTTTTTTTTTTTAGCGTAACCAGTTTTCTAGCTAAGCCCAATGAATTGCAAATTTGGCCAAAGAAAAAATAAAAGCTTGGTTCAGTAATTGTAGACAGCTTTAATACACTTTGCTTTTGAGTAGTTTAAAATTGTCACGTTTTAAGTTGACACATAAAATATGCATTACATCGGATAACTAACTATATCAAAAAGCTGTTAATAAAAAAAATCATAAACTTGCATAATGAATTTGTTTGAGACATGATACATATATGTATTTATGTTAAATGTTTCTTTTTTTTTATTTCAAAAAAACAAAAAAAAATTAATGAAGCTCAACTTGTCGCCAAGGGTATGGGTGTGCTAAAGATACAAACATAAGTACATCCGTGTATAGATTTGCTTGATTCATAGATTTTTTTGTGATTTTTATACGAATTATTTGCAACAATAACAACAACAAAATTAAGCTGTCAATTTTATATGCGCAGTTAAATAATAATGAAATATGCCCAAATAAAATGTGTCGAGACTTTTCACACATATCAACATACTATATACACCGATTGAATGAGTCTTGTCGCAATATGTGCAAAAAGCAAAAATTGGGCAAGTACAAAGCACACACACACACATATTGTAAAAACTTAGAAAACACTTTTGTCAAACACAGTTTGCCTATTTTTTAAAAAACAAACGATTTTGCATTGACAAAAAAAACGCCTACAGAAATAAAAACAATCAATTTGCTTTAAGAAAAGAAAAAAACGAACTCATCATTCCTATTTTCAATGTCACTTGCAATTTGTGTTGTTTTGTTGTTTAATCTTGTTTCTAATTTATTGTTTGTGCCAAATCACTAGACATAAATTATTTACAGATGGGACAAATAAAAGCGCACACAAAAGCCGCTAACAGAGCAGAAAATTTAATTTTTTTTTTTCAAAAAGCCATAACTAATTAGCATATTTTGTATACAAGTGTGTAAATAAAAAATTGACATATATAAACTTTTAAATTAAATGTGTAACGTATAAGCTTAGACGCTGTGTGTGTTTTTTTATAACTATTTTTTTTTTTATCATATTGCATTTGGTCTGATGGTGTTTGTAATAATAAGTACATGATATAAATAGCAAGTGTGTGAGTGCGCAACAAGTTCGTGTCGCAAGTCTTTTGTAGCTTCTCCGAATTGTTGTTTGCGACAGAGTTTTTCTTGAAGCGTCAAAAACGAAACAAAGTTGGCCGCTTGCAACGATTTGACCTTGCCCTGACCCAACGCAGCGCCACCTGTTGTTGTTATTGTTGCAGTTATGTTTTGTTTTCGGGGTCTCTTTTTGTATTTTGCGCAATCAATTGGCTTTCGCGCCGGTTTTCTGTCTTCGCAATTTCGTGTTGTGCAAATACAGATGAATCCACACATGAATACAAATATATGTGGCTACATTGTGCCTGTCTGTGTTTGTAATTTAAGCTTGTACATGTTGGTAGGCTGAAAATCTGGTTATCAATTTCGTTGACAACGTAACTAGCTCGAGTCTGCCAAATTTTATTTTTTGCCTGCATTTAATAGTACTTGTATGTAAGAAATATATTTGATGCTTTTATGCTTATGCATATGCATAAGTTTATCATATACCTAATATTTAGAAATAAATAGTTAATATCCAAAATCAGGTCGAAGTTATAATTTCTTTATAAATTTCTTTATTTCGTTGCACTGTAAGCATTCACGCTTCTACTTTGTGTGGTTGTTGTTACTTTGTATGTTGCACGTTTCATTGGCTGTCGTTCAATGAAAGAAGCAGTTAACATACTTTCACCAATGCAAATGTATTATTTAATACGGCTACACAATAATAAAAACGCAGCATTTTTGCACACACTGAGTTCACTTTCACGTAACTGTTACCGTTGTTAACTGCATTTCAGCCATAACAAAAGCAACAACAACTGGCAAGAATAAAAAACAACTTCACTTTTACTGACTCTCCGCTGGCGCTATAAATTGCACATCATTTCCAAATACATGGAGCATAACTAGACAACAACAACAAATAACTACACTGTTGCTATCGAAGCATTTTGTTTGTTGTTGTTGTTGTTATTTTGTATTTTTCCTTCTTTTTCTTGAACCGACCGCTGTGTTAAATGTTTTGTATGCAGCGTGTAAGTAGTTTCTCCGCGCGATACCATTGACTAACTAAGCGACTTTTTTGATAAAAACGTCGTTATTACTTTTTCGGAGTTAACGTCTTAAACGTAACGACAGAAACGTAACGTTGACCGTTAAGGAATCGTATTTTTTCGGTTTGGTATTATTTGGCGCTTTTGAATATTTTTAAAACGTATGTGATTGTTTTGTCAGTAAAGCGTTAGTAAATAAACAGGTGTGAAAATAATGGTAGACTATAGATAAATGAATTGTGAACTTGGTTTTTATATAAATTAGAAACCGAAGACACAAACAATATAAAAAAAATTTAAGCAGATAGATGACGCTGCTGTGCTAAGAATAAGTGTTGCATACTTTTGCATGCTTAATAAAGAACATTCTAAACATTTGGCGCAATTTTGAAACCAAAGCTTAAGTGTGGTAAGACTTCTATATAATTTAAGTAAATACATAAATTGATAACAGAAAATAGCCTTACTATGCTTAGAGGTTAATTGTAGTGACTAAGAGATCATTTATTATTCACAACTGATTTCTAAACTTAACCCTTATCTTCATTGCCAATAAGTTCACACCTGACATGAAATAAATTATCAAAACAGTGCTTTGGCGATTCGCATTCTCTGATCCGCGCTCTCGTTATATATATCTCTCTCTCGTGATTACTCTTGTATTTATGTTTCAATATGTACAGATGTATGTGTAGATTTATCATCATTTGAGTTGTTTGGCTGGTCTAAGGCCAATGTCAGTTGAACTGTTGTTCGCCGTGAGTAAGGTATGGGCTTGGAGCAGCGTGGAAGTTTGATTCTGGAAGCATTAGTTTACGAATAAGACAAAATATAAAATACCAATATCATCATTAGACTGTCAATAAGTGGTTTGAAACATATCCCAAGAAGTGGTTTAAAACATATCGAATATTACTAATAATTTATTTAACCGATATCTATAAATACTTTTGTGGAGTTAAACAATTTAAACAAACAATTTGTCATTACCTACATATGTAAAAGTGCCATTGTTTTTCTTAACTTTGGGTGTATGAGTTTTGTAGTGCGTGCGTAGAGCCTGCTTTTGCCTGAAACATTTGCCACATTCCACGCACTCGTGCGGTTTTGCGCCCGTGTGAATAAGTTCATGTTGATCCCGTGTCGCTGACTGTACAAAGGTGCGCTGACAAAAGCGGCAAGCGAAGTTTCTAGCACGTTCGTGTATGGTGCGAATGTGCTTATTCAGATTACTAGAGCTGTAGCACACTTTAGAGCAGAGATGGCAGCAATAACTGCGCTCCATCGTATGATAATTTAGGTGGATCTTCAGCTCAGTTCGAGTCGTCTTTTGCACGCCACAGTATGTGCAACTATAGTTCTTGATGCCCGCATGGCGCATCATGTGTATCTTTAGTAACTGTTTGGTGGCGAAACGGCGCTCACAGCTTGGTTGCTCGCATGCAAATGGGTGCTCCAGCTTGTCCTTGTGAGTAAAACGATGATTTCTAAGCAGCGACAGGGTGTCAAAAACCTTGCCACAATATTCGCAGACGTGTGTTATGAATTCCTTTCCAAACTTGTGCCACTTTCGCATGTGCAGCGATAAGGTATGCTTATGACTATAGCCCTTGTCACAGCCTGGTTCCGGGCAGGGAAACTTGGGAATTCCATGACGACGCTTATGCGACACCAGCTGCTGTTTATCTAAATACTGGTTATCACATAAATCGCATTTGTAGACGATTCTTGAATCTGTTGTCGTGTTAATCTATAAAACAAAAGGTTTAATAAATTACAAGTTGTTTACAAACAGCTTACAGTAGACTCATCGTAGTCCTCCACAAGCGGAGGCGATTTAGTCACAAAATCCTCAATGGCAATCTCAACACTCTCCAAAGTAAATTTTGATGTTTCTGTGTCACCTTTAATCTCTGTCGTTTCACTGCTTGGGTCCAGTTGCAGATCTTCAACTTCCGCGGGGCTCAATGACGACTCCAAGTCGTAAATACGTTCATCATCATCGCAAAATGCCAAAATTTGCATGTGCCATTTCGTATTCGATGCAATGCATTTGGCACGAAATGCATACAACTGATTCAGCTGATCATAACACGGCTGGCAAAGCTCAGTAGGCAAACGTTCATCCTCCTCGATGGGCAGATCTGTGCAGGTGACAAACTTGTGCGCCAGCATGGGCAGCTTAAGCATATCATAGCTGCAAACTGTTCCATTGAGATCACAAAAGCAAATAAGACACTTGGCAAACGTATTCATTTGTGTTGAAAATGAAATCTATAAATAAATAAACAAATAACGGCCTTGCCTCGACATCTATTTTCTAACGCACGGAAACAGCTGTTCACATATATCGCCATCGATAAATTAATTTCACGGTAACAGCGTAAATAGTGACATCTACAATTCACATAAGTGTGACTTGATAGCATATATCAAATCTATATGAATGATACGTATCTAAATATTCAAATGCTTTTATTAAAAGTTTACATATTAAATTTTAAAATCATTTTGATTATAAAGTTATATTTGCTGTGACTATCACACCTTAACCACTTCAGATTATTAGTAACTTAAAGATACTTGTGTATGTAACAGGTCACCCACGCAGTGGTTGTTTACGTTCAGGTACAAAGTTCAGTTCATTGCAAACGCTATCAAAAATGTTGAAGCTAAATAATTACGGAACGCGCAAATTAATCTTAAATATTTATAAAACCCGATTTTATTCGGCTGCTGTGCCAAAAGTTAAAGCCGAGCCAGAACTTGCTAAGGAGCCCAAAAGAGAAAATGTATCTTTTATTGCCAATATGTATCGTGGCAGTTTGGTGCCCAACGAAGTGTTCCCCTACCCCGATGTCTTAACAATGGAACAAAAGGAGACAGTAGACAGCATGCTGGATCCCTTTCAACGATTCTTCTCCGAAGTGAATAATGCTGCAAAAAGTGACGAAAACTCCGTAACCGATGAAGCTACGCTCAAAGCTTTGTGGGAGCTCGGTGGAATGGGCATTCAAGTGCCCAGCGAGTATGGCGGCCTAGGCATGAACAATACACAGTACGCAAGACTGTGCCAAATTGTTGGTGCCAACGATTTGGGCCTTGGCATAACGTTGGGTGCTCATCAAAGTATCGGCTTCAAGGGCATTCTGTTATACGGAACCCCCGAACAGAAGGCGAAATATTTACCAAAAGTAGCTGCCGAAACAGTTTACGCTGCTTTTGCGCTTACCGAACCCAGCTCTGGATCTGACGCCAACTCCATTCGCAGTCGCGCCGTTAAGAGTGAGGACGGCAAACACTACATTTTGAATGGCTCAAAGATTTGGATATCGAATGGTGGATGGGCCGAGGTGATGACTGTGTTCGCCCAAACTGAGCAACCCGACAAGAAAACTGGTCAAATGAAGGATAAAGTTACCGCTTTCATTGTGGAGCGTTCGTTTGGTGGTGTCACAAGCGGTCCACCCGAAAAGAAAATGGGCATCAAGGCCTCCAACACGGCTGAAGTGTACTTCGACAATGTGAAAATTCCGATTGAGAACGTGCTAGGTAAAGAAGGTGAAGGATTCAAGGTGGCCGTCAACATCTTGAACAGTGGACGCTTTGGCATGGGTGCCACATTGTCTGGAACAATGAGAAAGTGTATCGAAATTGCAACAAATCATGCCAATAATCGTACACAGTTCGGCCAAAAGATCAAATCATTTGGCACCATTCAAGAGAAATTGGCTCAAATGCATATATATCAATATGCAACGGAATCGATGGCATTCATGATTTCGCAGAACATGGACTCTGGCAGCCAGGATTTCCATCTGGAGACAGCCATATCGAAGATTTATTCCTCTGAATGTGCATGGAAAGTGTGCGACGAAGCTATTCAAATTCTTGGTGGCATGGGATACATGAAGGACACGGGCCTGGAGCGCATTATGCGAGATTTGCGCATCTTCCGCATATTTGAGGGCACCAATGAGGTGCTACGCTTGTTTGTCGCCCTCTCCGGTGTCCAATATGCTGGCAATCACTTGAAGGAGCTGCAGCGTGCATTCAAAAAACCAGCTGCTAATCTCGGTCTTATATTTAAGGAGGCTTCTAGACGCGCAACATCCACAATGGGTTTGAGCATCACCGACTTGAGCCCGTTTGTGGTGCCGGAACTGCAGGAGTCTGCTAAGAAAACTGCTGCCTGCATTGATCTCTTTGGCAAAACCGCCGAGGAGGTTATCATTAAGTACAACAAGAACATCATAAACGAACAAATTATATTGAATCATTTGGCAAATGCTGCTATCGAGATCTATGCCATGATGGCAACGCTCTCCCGAGCATCGCGTGCTATCGAACACAATCTACCCACAGCAGATCATGAAGTTAACCTAACCAAAGCCCTGGCTATCCAGGCATCCGAACGAGCGACTAGGCATCTGAGAAAGGCAACCTCTGGACAATTAAGAGCCGAGAATAGTTTAACCGCTACGATAGCTTCAAAGATTTTTGCGGAGGATGGTGTCCATTCCTCGGGTGTCATCGATTTGAATTAAATGTGTTTTAAATTATTAGAGTAAAAAACGAAATGGAGCTTAAACCCTTTTTAACTATTAGTAAAATAATGTCTGTCTAGTGTTTGTGTAACCAATTTTTAAATAAACTTTTAAAGATTACATATAAAATCATTCAAATTACGTTGGTTGAACTTTGGCATTTGTTCGATTAGAAACTAAACGAACCCTACACGACAGATCTCAGTGCAGATCGAAGTCCAAACTTTGCTATTTCATTGACGTCGCCAAAACTATAATGTATGTACATGTATTTTTTGTTTGCTCACAGATACAATTTGCGCAGATTGATTGTGTTTGTGTTGTATTTGGTGTTTTATTTATAATCTTTGGTTAGGTGTTTTGTTTTTTGCAAATGAGATTCGATTTTTGACTTATCAACATCGTCAAGGGTAATTGGTCTTCGGCAAGATATTCTTCTATATCCATTATAGTCCCTGCACAACGCCAACATTTGTTGCTTCGACTGGTACGGTTATGACTATTGTATATACTGTGGATTTGAAATCGATTTCCTTGCGCTGTCGCTCATGTATCTTGCGATGGGTGCGTAGTGCTGCTGGTTGGGTGAATCGTTTGCCGCATTCCTCACACTTGTTGGGCTTCTCCCCGGTGTGAGTCATCTCATGATATTTACGAGTGTCCGCCTTGGCGAACCTGCGGTCGCAGAAGCTGCAGGCATAATCTCTGGCACCCTCGTGCACGGTGCGCACGTGCATCTGCAGGTTGCCGGAGCTGTTGCACACCTTCGAGCAGAAGCGACAAGGCCAGGTGCGCTCCAGCGTATGATAGTTCATGTGTATCTTGAGCTCATTTCGTGTCGTCTTGCGCATGCCACAATAGGGACAGCGAAAGTTTTTAATGCCCGCATGCCGCATCATGTGCACCTTTAGTTTCTCTTTGCTTGTGAAACGTCGCGAGCAGTCGGCCTCTTGACATGCATGCGGCAGCTCTGATTTGTCTTTGTGTGTTAGACGATGATCGTTAAGCACTGCCGTAGAACTGAAGATCTTGCCACAAAATTCACAAACGTGCAACCTAAGCTCTGGTCCCAATTTGTGAGACTTACGCTGGTGCATTATGAGCGTGGGCTTATGGCGATACTGTTTGGGGCAACCCTCTTGCTCACAGCTGAACCAGCGGCTGTTTCCCAAGTGCTGCTTTTGGTGCTCATTCAAGCAGTGGCGACGATTAAATGCACGCTGACAGCCGTCTTCCGTGCAGGGATATGGCATGAGTCCTTCATGTTGGCGCTTGTGCGCGATAAGACGATGCTCAACCAAGAAACGCATGCTACAAATCTCGCACTTGTAGCTTGTTGCCTCTTTGTTGCTCTCTGTAATCTATAAAAGCGATGGTTATTAAGTGTTTCTCTTGAGGAGTTGTATTCCGTTTACACCTGTTCGCTTTCTAATTCTGTTTCAGATTCGGTTTTGTGTTTTTCAGTGTCATCTTTAACATTCCTTAGCATGTCTTGTCGACTTGGAATCTGTTTGGGCTGGTTTATCTTCATCTCCGGGAGGTGCTCATCTTGGGTCGCCTAATTTTATTGCGCCAGTGCACGTCGGCTGCAATGCACCTGACACGAAATTCATAAAATTGATTCAAATCAGTGTAGCACTCCTTGCAGAGTTTACTGGGCACTCGCTCATCCTCATCGATGGACAAAACTGTACAAGTGGTAAATTTGTGTGCTAGCATGGGCAACTCTCGCATATCGTAACAGATGGCTTTTTCCTCAAGCTCACGAATGCATACTCGGCACTTGGCTTGATTTTTCTTTGAAGCCATTTGCACAATTTTTGGTTCTTTTTTCTATTAACGGTATATGTGCGAATCAGCTGTTCGGGTTACGAAGATAAGCGATTACTTGGTTCTGCAGTAGCAGTGACTGAAAACTGCGACTTGAAATGAGCCGGTGTAATTCAAAATACATAAAAATTGCAGATAAATATATAAATTCGCAACATTTATTGCAATAGCTTACAATTACTTTGTTAATACTTGGCATTTACACAGAATGTATAACATGAATACATATATGTAAATTCACCGGTTCAATGATTTACTCAAAACCATTTTCAGACACACTACTAACAACACCACCTATTTCAGTTTCGTTTTGTGCGAATGGGGATGTAGTCGAACTGGAGATAGTATCATTGTTCGCTCGCTCATGAATCTTGCGATGTGTGCGCAGGGCACCCTTTTGACGAAAGTGCCTGCCACAATCGGTACATTCATGTGGCTTTTCTCCGGTGTGAATGAGCTCATGTTGCTTGCGTAGAAGTGGCTGGGTAAAGGCCTTATCGCAATAGCTGCAGCTAAACATTCGCGAACGATCGCGTTCATGGACGCTGCGAATATGCAGGTTAAGATTACTCGAACTGTTGCACACCTTCGAACACAAGCGGCAGCAATAGGTGCGCTCCAGCGTATGATAGTTCATGTGAATCTTTAGTTCAGTTCGTGTTGTCTTCTGTACGCCACAGAAGGTGCAGCTATAATTTTTTATTCCCGCATGGCGCATCGTGTGTACTTTGAGCAGCTGCTTGCTGGAGAAGCGTTGTCCACAGCTTGCATCTTCACATACAAACGGCAGCTCCGATTTGTCTTTGTGTGTAAAGCGATGACTCTTGAGCCGCCACAAAGTATCAAATGTTTTGCCACAGAACTCGCAAACATGCGATTTGTGCTCCTTTCCCAGATTGTGACACTTGCGCATATGGATACTGAGTGTATTTTTGTGGCTATAGCCACGATCGCAGCCCGGCTCCGGGCAGGGATATGGCATTAGTCCATGTTGCCGTTTGTGGGCTTGCAAACGATGCTGTTCCAAAAACTGCGATTCACATATGTCGCATTTGTATATGTTTTTTGGGTTAGAGCTCTAAAATGAAACAATTTAATCTTACCACAATTCCAATGTTTTTTTGATCATTTAATTTACCTGTTTGGATACCAGTTCAGCTGGTTCTGATTCATCATCTGTGTCCCTTATTAGCTGTATGTCGCAATCAAGTTTTGAATTTTTTTCTGTGGGCTCTTCCGCCTCAACCGCAGTGCCCTTGATGGGTTCACATACAAACGGCAGCTCCGATTTGTCTTTGTGTGTAAAGCGATGACTCTTGAGCCGCCACAAAGTATCAAATGTTTTGCCACAGAACTCGCAAACATGCGATTTGTGCTCCTTTCCCAGATTGTGACACTTGCGCATATGGATACTGAGTGTATTTTTGTGGCTATAGCCACGATCGCAGCCCGGCTCCGGGCAGGGATATGGCATTAGTCCATGTTGCCGTTTGTGGGCTTGCAAACGATGCTGTTCCAAAAACTGCGATTCACATATGTCGCATTTGTATATGTTTTTTGGGTTAGAGCTCTAAAATGAAACAATTTAATCTTACCACAATTCCAATGTTTTTTTGATCATTTAATTTACCTGTTTGGATACCACTTCAGCTGGTTCTGATTCATCATCTGTGCTGCTTATTTGCTGTATGTCGCAATCAAGTTTTGTATTTTTTTCTGCGGGCTCTTCCGCCTCAACCGCAGTGCCCTTGATGGGTTCATCTTCATCGAAAAACGCTAATATCTCCATGCGCCATTTTGTATCGGCTGCAATGCACTTGGCACGAAATGCATATAGATGTTGCAACTCGCTATGGCATGACCGGCACAGTTCACTTGGCAGCCGCGGCTCATCGTCCACGGACAAATCTGTGCAGGTAACGAACTTGTGCGCCAGTTTGGGCAGCTTTCGCATATCATAGTGTATAATAGCATTGGCATTCAGATGGCAAAAGCACACGCGACACTTGGACGTGGTAGACATCGCAGAGAGTTACCCAAATAACAAAGAATTTTGAGGCTATTTTTCTTCACACTGCAAGCTTCCTATTTTTTTGTTTATACCAAATCAGCTGATACGAGCAGTGTGCGAAAAGTCACAGTTGCAAATGCTACAAGTCCTAAGCAAGTTGGTCACTTTTCAACACTTCCCTCGAAATGTGGGTGGAAATTTCTTAGAATTTATTAAACATCGCCACAAAACATAGTTTGAAAATGGAAAACCCGAATGGAATACACTATATTGAGCTCTCAAACAACGTCATACGCTTTGATGCCGCCAGCCAGCTAACAAATGTTTTCTTTGATGACTCCAACAAACAGGTAAGGAAAAATCAGATAAAAAGTAGATCAATTTTTTATATTTATTATATATTATTTTATTTTATAAGATATTTGCAGTACGCTCGGGCGGTGCCACAGGCGTGGTTGTCAAGGGCCCCGTAGAGGACACTGTAATAACTTTCTGCATGAGTGATCGTGGCGGTGCTATCCGATCCATCAAGTTTTCACCAGACAATCAAATTTTGGCCGTGCAGCGCAAAGAAAATGCTGTGGAATTTGTTTGCTTTCAAAGTGAACAGCCGCTGCTACAAGACATCATAACACATCAGTCAAAGACACTCATCTATGGTTTTGTTTGGGTGCACAATCGCGAATTAGCACTTATTTCGAACACGGGTGTCGAGATCTTCCAAATAGTGCCAGAGAAGCGACAGGTGCGCTCCGTAAAGGCACTGAGCATAAGTATTAAATGGTTCGCCTGGTGCTGTGACGCTAATGTGGCATTATTGTGCACCACAGAGGGCAACACACTGGTGCCGGTCATCATCAAACAAAAGGTCATCACCAAGCTGCCCAAAGTAGACCGTGAGTAGTCTAAATAGGCGTCTTTAATATACAATATAATAAGATTTGATGCTTTTCAGTAGGCAGTCCGAGTCGTGAAGTGCAAGAGAGCAAAGTAACGCTTGGAAGGGTCTATGGCGTGCTGGCCGTGCTCATTCTACAAACAAACAGCACCACAGGCTTCATGGAAGTCGAAGTACATCTGTTAAATGGTCCTGGTTTGGCACCACGTAAATGCCATGTGCTGCGCCTCAGCCTTATTGGACGCTTTGCCATCAACACAGTCGACAATTTGATAGTTGTGCATCATCAGGCGACGGCCGCATCGCTGCTCTATGATATTGCGCTTAGCGGCGAAGTAATCGATGATGTCACCTATCATGCGCCCATTACTCCAGCTCGTTCCATTAAACCTTTTGGACTTAAGCTGCCCTCGCTCTCGCCAGATGGCCAGATACTGCAGTGCGAGCTATGTGTGTAATCTAATAAATTTGCTTAATAAGATTTCTAACAGTTAATCTTGCAGATTCCACCAATTGGGTGCTGTTCCAGCCAAATATTGTTATTGATGCAAAGCTGGGCTGCATGTGGTATCTAAATTTGTCCATTGAGCCACTATGCAATCTTATTTCGGATCGTCTACGCCTTACAGAGTTTCTGCTGCAGCGCAACAATGGCAAACAGATACTGCTTAAAGTCGTCCAACAGCTGATGGATGATCAATATAAGGGCATAATGCTGCCTGTACTGGAGACAATCTTTGACAAGATCAACAAAATTTATGCGTATGTTAATTACTTTACAAACAATGCTCTTCGACTTAAGAAATCTTCTTCCAGCTCATGGGTGCACTTGGAAATTAAGAATCAAACAGCGTTGCCCTCCAATGTAAAGAACACAATGATTAAAAACACTACCCCGCCCATTGTGCTTATCGATCAGTTGGATATGGTGCAAATCTTTCAGCCCATTGCTGAGCGACACTACACGGAAACGGTGCTTATGCTCTACCTGCAATCACTGAACAAGTTCAACATATCCGCTCAGGAAGAGCTAAGCAAAATGATTATAAGTGAGCTAATACGCAATCGCAGCTTTGATACTCTACGACGTTTGGTCAGCTATTCGATGCTGTTAGAGTCCAAATCTATTGCATGCTTCTTACTGTCGCACTCAGATGTCAACTCTGCCATTTCACAGGTGGCCATTGATATGCTGGGCAAGATTCAGGCACATGAGGTAAGTCCATATAATTTTTAAATCAATTTCCAGCTAATTTCACACTTCTCTTAGATAATTATTGAAGTCATGCTGGGCGAGGGCAGGGTCATTGATGCGCTACGTTTGGCCAAAAACTCGCTGGGTCTGGATAAGGTGCCGGCGCGAAAGTTTCTCGAGGCTGCTTATAAATCCAAGGATAATTTAATCTTTCACAGCGTCTATCGATTTTTCCAAATGCGCAATTTGCGCTACTACGAAACTTTGGCGTTTCCAAAAGGTAAATTAAGAAACACGATTGTTTTATAAATTATACTTCATCGATTGAATTCATTTTAGCTGAGCAATGCACAGAGTTCATTCAGCATTATAATAATACTTTTCCCCCGGATGAGGGTGTAAAGTTGCCGACTAGCTGAGCCTTTTTGGTTTTATTTAATTTATTTTATTTTGTGATTTAGCTAATAATTGGGGTATTCACAGTTGAGTCTATAAATAGCTTAAAATTGTACATGCATTAGAATAAAGTGAAACGAGAATAAAATATAACAGTGGTATAACTTTTATAATTTGTTCGACTTGGAGTATTTGTATTTAAAATAATTTCGTGACATTATTAATGTGACAATAGGTGCAAATTATTATAATTTTGTTGTTTGTTAATAAGTGGAATGAAACAGTTTGTAAACTTTCTGTCACTATCAGCATTATCGATCGATTCTAGGAAAAACTATTTTGCCTAATCACTTTAGCTATTCACAGACCCTTCCCCTAATACTTGACAAGCACCTCCTGTTTACTTACACAGCAAAATATAGAATTGTGATTGCACAATAAATACACAGAATAGCTATACATTTGGAATAAAGTACATAATGGATTGCTTAGCAGAAACGCCTTGGCGGCGCCTTAAGCTGCAGCGTGCCCAGCTCCATTATTTGGGAGCCATTTAACAAATGCTGATTGGGACATGGCAGACGCATTGTGGACAATTGTGGCACTTCATCCGCATCTTTATTCATTGGTAGTGCTGCAGCACAGCGTGGACATTGTTGGATTGGTGTCATTTCGTTAAGGCAACGCTCGTGCAGCGCATGTCCACATGGACCAAAGACAAGCACCTGCGTCTGATCGCATAAACGTTGCCGGCAGATGAGGCAACGCATATTGGTCACCCATAAACCACGACGTGCCATAAGACGCTGCTTCACAAAGTCTTTATGCAGATCTTGACATAGTTTGTCGGCAGCAACACGCAACGCCTCCGTTTCCTGTCGCGAGCTAATCAGCATGCTCATCAGCAGATCCTTGATGTCACCAAAGCTACTCGAGACGTTGTGCGTATTCATAATCAACTGCACTAGATTATGCAGATCAATGTGCTGCGATGCCTCGTGCAGCATGGACTTTGTAATTGACTGCAACTCCTGCTGTGGCAATATGTACTGTAGCAGGGTGAACCAACAGCGCTCTAGCTGCTTCTCTGGCAGCGTCTGAGCGGAGCGTGCCAAGAGCTCAGCAATTTGTTTTGCTTCCTTTGCAGCTGCATCTTCGGTGGCCACTTTTAGAAGCTCCATGGACAAATCAAAGGCTTTCGCATAGCTCTCCTGTTGCTCATAGAGATAGATGACAGCTCGCTTCAGCTGATGCCGCTCTACAATATCAATGGCTTTGTCCAGGCGATAGCCATGGCTGCACGATAGAAATTCCAACACAGCTTCGGGTGTTTCTAGATTGCAATAAAGTTCCAGCAGCAGTTCCATTTGGGTTGGCTGCAACTTCTTTTGCCTGGCATTCAGGCACTGCAGCAAACGAAACAGCATCGGTTGCTGTCCACAGAGCAGCTCAAGCAGCTCGCTTATCTTTTCTGGATAGTGGAGTGCAATTAGACGTGTTGTTTCCTCTGCATTTATCTCCAATAGCTGTCCCAAATGATAACGCAACTGCTCATAGATGCAGCGTTCACTGACCTTCACATGGCGCTCCATATAGGCAAACATTGTTTCATGCCGTGCCTCATTTCTAATGAGACAATCGAGCATGTTGTTATAGCGCTGCAGCTTCTCCAGCAAATACTCCACAACATAATAGCAACGCGCACGTTGCGCCAACTCCAACTGCTCCTCATCGCTGCTGATGTCCACGAGGCAATTGCTCGAGAGCAGCTCATGCCAGGCACTCTCCCGCTCCGAATGCTGTCGTGCACTCTCATTGGCAATATTCTCCTGCGCCAGGTAGCTAAGCACGCGTTCCAGCAGCTGCTTATCCAGCGGCAAGCACTGCGTCGATATTTGCTGGGCAATAAAGTTCAACAGGCAACCAATTTCCGCCCACTGAAAAAGTAAGTTATTCAAAAGTTTATCCAGTGATTTAATAAATTTTAAACCTCCCACTCACCGTTGCATTCTCGGGCGTCATAATCTCAAGAAGCAGATAGATGATTCTCTTGCGATGCGAGTATCCCAATTCGTTGCTGAACTCCTGCTCCTGGAATGCCAACGAGATGACATTTAAAGTTTCCCTTGTATCGAATTTAAGTAGAGCACGCAGATATGGATATGGCAGCTCATCCTCGGGACTGGCAGTCGAGTGTTGAGAGGTGAGGCAGCGTAACACATCATGCTTGACCTGATGCACCTGCTCAGCTGGTATATCGCCACTGGGAAAGCGACGACCGGCCAAACAGCTGGACACATAGACCAGTAGACAATTGCCCAGATCCGTTTGTTCCGGCTGCAGTGGCGGCAACAGCTCCGTCAACGCTGAAGTGTAATCATTCAAGGCGCAGGCGTTTAGGTAGAGCTGTGCACGATACAGCTGATGCCGCTTGACTGCCTTAAGCACCTGATTTAGGTCCAGACACATCCAGTCTAGCTTAAGGATCAGTTGCTCCAACTTGGCAGGCGAATGCTGCAGCCAGTAATCTACTAGAGCTTGCGATATGACCGGATTAACGCTTTGAATGCTCTCCTGCTCAATGTGTTCCGAAATGTGTTGCAAAAAGAGTTCTGTATTGTTGTTGTGCAACCTTTCCCACAGCTGCGTCCACAGCAAATCTAACTCCCCAATGGTTATCATACAGTTAACTATGGAACCCAGACAATAGTCGGGAGCACGTGCCGAATTCGCTATGTATTCCTTAAAGAGCATAATTATACGCTCCTTGGCCTGGGCACGCTTCCTTGGACGTTCAGCTGATGCAATATAACCATCTAGAGCCAGCTGACAGGCCTCCTGCCATCGGTGATTCTTAACCTATAAGCGAGAGAGAGAGAGAGAAAGTTTTTGTTTAAGTTTTTGAAACCTTTACGTACAACTCCAATTCCCACTCACCAGATAGCTTATTCTTTCCGACCAGGTGCGCACGCCGATGATATGCAAGGAGCGCGCACCCAAAACATAAAGTTGTGTGCCCCTTGAGACAACGGAATTGTAGCAGGCATTGGTGCCGGCCAAAGCAAAAGCGGGTGAAACATTACCGCCAGTGGCCAAGCCCTTAAACTGAGCCGAGCCGTAGACCAAACCCGCATTGGCCATGTCCATACACTCCAGTTCCCGGCTCGAGCGCACATCGATTAAATGCAGTATTTCGGATGTGTCCAGTGAGGCGGTACACTTGGGTCCCAGCCAGTGGGCAGAGAGCAGGCTGCTATGCAGCTGGACATGACGCAGGTACAGCAAAGTAATCCTTCCATTCGCCACGAAGAGCTGGTGAAAGAATAGCTGATTGCCGCGTCCAACGACAATGACGGGATCCACAGAGCGACTTGTGTCTGCAGCTTGGATCAGTACCAAATGCCAGGCGAGCAGCGGCAGACAGTCTGCAGGTCCTTGGAGCGCATGATATTTGATAACACGCAATCGAGGACGCACTGTTACTATAAAATATTTAGAGAGCGTTGCCAGTGCCACAATGCAGTACTGATCCAGTTCGTGCCGTCCCTGGGCGTCCATTATGAGCGGCTCCACGGCGCAAACCTCGCCACGTGCGCCCGAGAATAGACAGCGTGAGGAGCAACCTCTTATCCCTAGTTTGCGGGTGAAGCTTAGCGACCACACCGAGCCGCCAGCATCGGCGCACAGTGCTAGAGAGGAACGTGATGTCCACTTTACGTGCAACACGCCAGTATTGGGTGTAATGACATCAAAGAGCTCTCTCAGCACATCGCCAGTTTGGGTGTCCAGCATGGCAACCAATCCACGGGCAAAACCCGCTAGCAGCCGCGTGGAATCAGCATTAAAAGCCAGACTCGACACAGCACCCTGGCTGTGCTTATCCTGATGGGCCCAGCGCAGCGTCTGGGTCACGTCAAAGTTGAGTATGTGACCGTGGGAGGTTCCTACAGCTATATAAGCTGCCACAGCGCAGGCACTCGCTGCTCCAGCGTTGACACGCTCCGAGGCAGAGTTAAGTTGGGCCGAAATGCCATGTAAGAGAGTGTAACGCATAATGGAACCCGAACCGCTGCCACCGCGTCCATCGCCACGCACACCACAATCCTCCCCAATAGAGGGCGTTGGCGTGGCGCGCGGCACCGGAATTCCTAGTTCTGAGGCTACATCGGAATCCGCTTCAAATTCGCTTAGCACTGTTTCTAGTGTGGGCAGCACATCAGTGGGAGGTATTGCAAACTCCACATCGTCGAGCTAATTATTTTCACGGGATTTGCTGAAAACTTTTAACATTTCTTTTGTTTTCATTTCTTATATATACTTACGCCTTCGAACTCGAAATCCAGTTGCAGGCTGTCTGTGGAGCCACGATCTGATTCGAGCAGCGATTGTAGCGAAGGTGCCTTTAGCTCGGCCATTCTTCTTCACTGCGCTCTCCTTTTACTTTGTCTATAATTATTTATTAATAACTTTTACCTTAATTTTTATCAATGAACTTCCGTACGCCCACCATTCTATCGATTTTAAAAATATCGCTTAAGAAAATTTTGCCTTCAGCCGGCACATAATTTAACAATCGAAACATCGGCGTTTGCCGAAGCGCAACTCTGCATAAAATGGTTCGCAATCAGCTGTGAACTAGTTCAGCATCATAGTCTGTTCTGCTTTCGTTTCTCTCTTTCATCAGTTTCATTTTAACCTTTATAGTGGATAGTTGGATCATGAACCGCGCTCGTCAATGCCGTGATTGAATATTAAAATTAATTAAATACATTACTAACAAACACAATGTGCGTAAACCAACAATAACTATTAATGCCCGAGTGCGACAATGTGGACAGTGCGCGAATGGCCTCCTAGGTTTTAAAGCAACAACGCGCGTTGCGAGCGGCCGTGGAAATTTCGATTTTTACATGAATTGCGCTCGGCAAAAAAAAATGATGGGAATAAAAGAAACAAAGACAAAGATGCCAAAATTGAATGCAGCACCAATAACTCTTCCGTTTTCTGATTACAACTGCTTACGCGAGTATAAATAAATTTGTTTATTTCGTTGCCTGTTTGCGATTTGTTGTGTGTAATTAAACTTTGCTTTGTTGCTGTTGTTTGTTTGTGTTTTTGGCTCAACTCTCTCTTTCTTTCTATATCGCGTAAACGCGCGTCATTCATTGCAATGCGATTGTGTTAGTGCAGTGACGTAAACAAATGCAAATAAAGAGGAATTTGTGCGCGAAATTTTCGAAAAATGCCAACAACAAACAAGAGAAGCATGCCGATGTCTTTTCACGTGCCAAATACATTGTAGCAACAACAACAACAACCACAGCGACGGCATAACAACGATAAACTTTTCGCCTCGTGTGCTTTGTGCAGCTCATTCGCTGCAAGGCCAGCTGAGCGCAACACGTTTGTGTTGTTTCTGCCTGCATGCGTAGGCGGCCGAGCTCTCTCTTAAGTGTGCAAAAGTGTCTGTGCATATGTACATACATTGATTGAAACATAGTAGATGCGACAGGTAAGCACAGCATATTTTCTATTTCCATTACCATACAAATGCTAAAGTAACTGTAGTCAATGTGCGTGTGAGTAATTTTGTTTTTGTTGCGCCGCCTGGTGTCAAATTTACATCGTTAATTATGCTAACTAGCGATCGCAAGCGACTGTAACATAAATATGAACTTATCAATTAGTAAAACGGAAAGCGGCGCCTTTGCAGGTAAATTTCCACACAAAAACACACACACACTAACACACGCGCACTTTGTTGCAGTGTCGTTTTACGTGTGTCGAGATAAGACAAAGAGCAATAACAACAACCACAAGAGAAACATCAAAAGCAAAGCACGTTAATGACATTTCTAGAGCATTTTTATATACAGTCACAAACCGACAAAAGATATCTGACTCTCTCTTACCCCTTTGGCCTTCGTACTAAGTTGCTTGTGCTACTTTTCAACATGTTTTTTTTAACCTTTTCAAATGTTGCATATCACGAATTGTTTAATAAGTTTGTTACATTTATCGAAACTAGTTCTATAAAATTTGTATGATCAAATGAGCTACAAATTTCCCGATCAAACAAAAATTCACCTTGCCATTGATGGGAAATCTTTAAGGGAATAAATTTGTAGGGAATTTTTTACATTTGAATTGTCTAAGCGCCATTTAAATTCTTTGCTAACCATTTAATTCGTGTGTTTCGTGTTTAGGATTTCTTTTCTTTTGCTATTGTGCTAGTTATGCTTTTCATATGTCTTTCATGGTCACTAAATTTATTGGTCAACATTTTATCTTACGGTGTCCGGCACCCACGCAGCGATGGCAACGTTGGCAACGTTGGCAACTCCTTCAACTTGTTGGTATTTTTTTTTGGGGACTGACGTTCGTGCGTCGTGCAACGCCCACATGGAAATTTAATGCTTCAATGCTCTTGCGACCGGTTCTAGATTCTAGATTTTCGAATATTTTCCCCAACGTGGTCAACATCCACATAAATAGTATTAGAGACGGGAACCCAGGCAATAAAAGAAAAACAACAACATTATGAATTATGAGCAAGTTCCGTTATTATTGCTGTTGTGTTGTTGTTGTTTGTATCTATTTTTGGTTTTGAGAAAAATAGCTTAATTTCAATAAACTTGGCTGCTTGGGCAACCATTCTTCATTATTCCAAACATTCTTCTCCCATAATTTTAATGTGCTTTGTTTATCTATCAATTTCATTTGTTTATCTTTGGGTGGTTTCTGTCTGTGTATTTTGATTCAGCGATTGCAGTCGAACACAAATTTACAAATTTGCAATTTCAGGCCCTTAACCCATTGTTGGCCAATGGCCACAATGATAAACGAGGGCTTGTTAATAAATCAAAGGCACAATGTTGTGCATTGTGTGTCCGGTTTGTCCTGCATGTTTATACTATCCTGTATGTTTGCCCAAAACGAAGCAGCAAAAAAAAACTAAAGTAGTCGTTACAATGTCAGAAAGAAGTTTGTTGTTTTGCCTTTAGGAGGTCCTGGCACAAGTAGGAAGCGAAGCTTGCAACATGATTGGCCACTACACTCAGCACAGAGGATACTCGTTTTTCATATGCCTTGTAGATTTATGAAGTGGCCGGGCTCAGCCGCTTCTCACAACGTGGGCGTACTTGCTGCATTACAACGAAAAGAGAAACGGTGAGGCATGATTGTGCAGCATCAGGGACATTATACATACATCCTGTGCATCCTGTTTGCAACGACAACGACAGCTGCCATTGGCATTCTAATGATTTTTTATTGTTGTCGCTTAAGTGGCCCATTGTACAGCAGGCAACATATTGTTCTGACATTCAACCCACTTGATAACCCACCAAACCCAACCAACCCTACCGACCCAAGCCCTCAACAGCCTCTTAAAAATGAAGTTTGCCATGGCATCCAATCAAGTGGCAACTTGCCCAAATTGCTATACACTTCTCTTCTCTTTCTCTCTCTCTCTCTCTTCTTACTGTTCAGATAAGATTAGAGTTCAAGCTATAGCTATAAGCAAAATTGTTTTGTTTTCCAATCATTAAATTTTTTGCAGTAACAAAGATCAAAAATCAAGTTTGCAATATAATGGAATAAAGAAAAGAATTATTTATTGAAACAAATGTTTGTGTTTGGATAGTTAAAGTTTACTTCAATTTACTCAGCCGATAAAGTGTCTGTCAATCATTTTCGTTTCGGTATAAGTCGTATATTGGCAAGCTTCAGGCTAAAATAGCAATTTTTTGTAGAGTTTTTGATGGATTTATCTTATCTTAAAACTTTTGAACGGCACAATTCTGACAGTTCGATAACAAAAGTATATAATAATACTTTAAAAATACATTTATTGTGAAGATATCTTTATTTATTCAAAATTATTATTCCTTTACATTTGAAATGCAATTTTATTGCGCATTTCCCATTGCATTTTAAATGTGGGATATATATAAATCCGATTCGTTATTATAATTTTCGTTCGTTAAATGCATAAAACGCTGACGATCAGTGAAAAATGCTTATTTTTGCTGCAATTATTTATTCATTTTCTACAGAATTGCCTTGATGAAGCTCTCAAAGAATATGATCTAAGATCTTTCTCAACTTTTTAAACAGTCACGATTGCTCAGCTTATTATAATAACAAATTTTTACTAGCTAATTGTGCTTGCAGTTTTTTTTTTGATTCTATATTTTTTTGCCTGCAATTCGAAAGTAAATTATCAACTGGATATTTTGAAATTGATTGCGATCTTTGGAACTCACATAATGATCTTAAATATGTCTGGCCCTAGGAGAAGACTTTTGTTTCCCTTTGTGTCTGTGGCAGCTCTAAGAAATCTTCTTTGCTGCGGCTTATATTGCACACACACACACACACACATACACAGTAGCTGAGATTGCCAGCTTGCCTCTCGGCTGCTGCAGCAGTCTTTATGCCACATCATATTCTATATACAACACAGGCTGTTTGGAAAATGCATTCGGCTTAGTCAGTCTCTTTGCCCCTCCCCCCCTCACTCTCTCTCCCTCTCTCTCTGCTCCGCAGACAATCAAGTCAAGAATGTAGGATAAGCGAGGTAGTTAGTAGGGGTGGGGGGTCGGTGGGTAAACTGGTTCGTCTGAGTCTTCTTAAAAGAGAAAATGATTCGCTTGGCGTTGTTTGAGTTTAAGTTTTGAGTTCGCTGTGTGTTTGTGTGTGTGTGTGTCAGAAGCTGTTTATTATGATCTGTATGGCAAGACAAAAGCAAAATTCCAAATAAGCCGCATGAAAAGCAGCGCCAGGACATGAACATGCCACAGGGTTCACAAGGAATGGGCAAAATGTAAGGGATGGGTATTTGGTTTAAAGGTTGACTGAGTGGCTTCTACATTCCCCTCTCTCTCTTGTCTCTCACTAATTTCAAACGCGCTAAAGCATACCGATTAAGTGGATTTGCATTTGAACCGAACCGGTGGGCATAACGGAGCCAAGACCTCAGACAACCCACTCACCCTATTTTGCCCTTTGCCCCCTAGCGTTTCGCCTTTGTTCGGCTCCTTTTCTGTTAACTCAGCATTTGCATACATACATATATCTATTATAACTAGTTGTGGGTGGTGCTGTTGGGTTGAGGTCGTTGTACTGCCATCGATTCAAATTGCATAAAACTTAGCGCTTTTGGCTTTAGCTAATTAGCAGAGCCACAACACACACACACGCACACTAACTCCTACATATCCATACATTTTGTGCCTAATGACCGTTGCTAATAATTGCTTTGTTGTGGCTACCAATGCCGCCGATTTCGTTGTCCCAGCTCTGATGATGGGTTGCACCCATTTTGGGGTTTTTGGGGGTGGAAAGGAAAAGGAAAATGCGTTAGCATCGATTTTCAGCGAACTATATTGATAACTGCACGATTAGAAGTAGAGAAAAGCTCTTCAAGGCTTAAAATATTATTTTTAATGTCAGCTTGGTATTAAAAAAAATCATTTATTAAACTTTCTATAGTATATTGGGGCTAGGATGATTTCTTATAAACAACCATTTTAATGCCTTTAATAAGTTATTGAATTGGTTTCTTAGCATTCTGATAGAATCTTTAACAAAATGAAGTTCCCAACTTCAAAGTGTCTTAACTTTAAGAAGTTGATAATAAATCTGTTCTCTTTATAGCACGTACATTTTAGCTATATGAATATTTAATTGTTGGTGTACCCTTTCCGCAAACTTTAACAAACCAAATATTCTTGACTCTGAACCGGTTCGTATTGCAGACCAGCAAATTGCCTCGTATTACAATTTGTGCTTGTTTTCGTTGTTGGGTTTCCGTTTTTTGATTTTTTTTTTTATTTTTATATTTTTATTTGTTTTTCTGCAGTACTATTAGAAGCTTTTTGTGTTTAGCTCTCGTAATCTTCATTCTCAATTACTCGTGCTGCTGCTCTTGCCTGCGTGTAAACTGCCACACTTGCAACGTGAGCTCAACTCCTCCTTGCCCCCCGTGCGCTTGAGCCCTTCCTGCTTGCACTCTACGGAGTTCAGTTTGTGTGTGTTACATTTAAAAACGCTTGAAATGCTTAGCAACATTTTTGACGATTTTGCCAGCTGCGGTTGCCAACACTTAATGGCCTGGAGTTTGGTTTTTTACTACTATTGTTGTTGCTGTTGTTGTTATTTCCGTTGTTCAGTTTTCACATACCAGGACTGGACCACAGGATGCGCTAGTTTTGCCTCTTATTCACACAAACCTACACACACATTTTTTACTTGAATTTTTTTTGTTTTTTAAACGCGCTGCGCTTGTTACCCCCCTCTTAGTCTTCTTGGTTTTCCTGCTGCAGTGCCCTTTTGTGTGTCTTTTCATCTAGTTTTCGTTAACGCTTATGCGCGTGCTAAAGTTCCGTTTCCCCCCTGTTCCGTAAACCCCTTCTGACTCTACTCAAGGCATGGTTGTTTTACAAAAAAAATTTGTACACTGCGCTTAAACAACAACAACAACAACAAAACGAAATGGCATAAAAATAAAATTTATAAATGTTCACAGCTAAGCCGCCGCTTTGTTTATGCTCTTTTATGTGTGTGTGTGTGTGTGTGTGTGCGGAAAGAGGCGCAGCTAAAGTTTTGCCTCAGCTGCTGCTGCTTTTGTGTACTCGTTTTTTTTTGCAAACACATATAAATATTTTGTATACATCTTTTTTATGTTTTTATATTTTATGCGTTTATGTTTGTCGCTGCTGCTGCTGCTGTTGCGTAAGCGGAGACGCCACGCGTGGGGACTGCTGATTGCTTTGTTCCGGCGCTTAAGCGCCCCAAATCCCCAACATCAGCATCCGAGCATCATCAGCATCACCAACAGCAACAGCTCCACGTCTCTATTCCCTACAACTGTGACGCAGTTATTATGTTTGTGAAATTTCTGCGGGTGCCTGCAATTTTATTTATTCACATTTATTTTGTTAATGGCGCACAGTTTTAAGAACACTGTGCAGTGCTTTGCAAACTGTGCGCACAAATCAATTAACAAATGACGAACAAACTAAACAAAAAAGTTTTTCTTTTGTAATTCGCATTTAATTACAAAATGTTATAGTAGTGCAAGGTAAAGGGGGAGAGAGTGGGAGGATAGGTTTTTGAATGGCAGCAAATCAAATTGCGAATCACAAAAGTGAGTTTGTGTTGTTGTTGCTGTTGCATTGCGCACCTGGCTCGCTTTGAAAGCCAATGCAGCTAAACGCACAAAGTGTGCCAATTGCTGTGTTGTTGGGTGGTTGATGGTTGAGGGGGAAAGGAAGGGGCGTGTGGTTGATGTACACACACACACACTAACTCGATGACATTTCACGCGTTTAGTTGTCGATTGTGTCCGTGTTCGTGTCCGGTCTTTTTGTGTGCCTTTGACGCACAACCGAAAAAAGGACCTACCCAACCTCATATATTTCAGTTGCTACAAAACTATTCGTTTAGCTGTCGAAAGTGAAGTTTCGTGAGGGGTTATTGGGAAGGGGTGTTAGATAATATCCAGCTCTACGTACGCCATAAAGTCAATTTTGTAAAAGCGCAGAGAGTGCCGGACTGTCAATGGACTGGAAAGCTCTGCACACGGATATAAATGCACGAAAAAAAAGTTTAAAAAAAAAACAACAAAAAATGAAAACAGATATTACATTATCTGGTTGCTGTGACGTTCTGAAACAGTCGGATATCGTTAGGAAATGAAGGCAACAGACTGTAATGATGGATGGCTGTGGCTGGTGCATCAAAAAAGCATAGTTGATGGTGTTTTTATTCTGTTTCAATGCAAGTTCGTTCGTTTTTAATGTTTAAAATATTACTTTTTGCGAGGCTTTAATTTGTTTGTCTCTGACATTTGGCAATGTTGTTCGCAAAGCACAATTTTTGTGAGAAATTATCTGATTTTTTCGTAATTTATTCAAAAACGACAAGCTCTACAAATAATATTAATTAAATTCAGTCGCTTCTTCTAGTTTGAAATGCATTTATTTGAATCCTCTTGCAAGCGATTTGGCTTATCCTCAATCTGGTTGACCTATTTCAACTCTCTCGCTCTCGCTTAACATTTATAAATGTCCTGCTCCAACATAATTTATGGGTCTTAATTTTGTGCTGGATTATTGGATTTTTCTGTCGCACCTTTTGCATTTGTTGTTTGTTAATTGCATTCACATAGAGATCACAATCATTTACCATACGCGTGCCTCAATTACGTAGCTCCCAAAAGGACGACCCTTACCACATTATTGGATTGTCTGGCCCCATTATCATTTACATGTATCCCTCCCACACATACACGCACACACATACCGAACATCAAACCCCAAATTGGTCTCGTTCCTTTTTAAAACTCATTTAAGTGTTATAGAGTTGCGTGCCACACACACACGCATACATTCTGCTATGCAAATGAGTGGCACACACACACACAAAACCTATGGCAATCATAGGATAACACACACACGCACACACACAGGACACACCGAAAAATTTACAACAATAAAAAGGGGATTTAGCACACAAAACCGCTTGAACCGGCGACTGCAATGCGACAGGCGAGGTTGAGTCGGGTGAAGAGCAGTTGAGTGTAGAGCAAAGCAGAAGCCGGCCTCTGTGTGTACAGAGGCAATGGACAAGGATCTGGACATATGGGCGATACACGATAACATGGCAGGCAGGCAGGCTGGCAGTTTGCAGCATGAAGCCAAAAATTTGTGCGCTGCTGGGCTGCAGCTGATAGATTGTAATCCTGCTGTTGCTCTTTGACTGCTTTCAATTGGCTCACACACACACACACGCATGCAGATAGCCAGCATCCTGTTGCCCTGTCAAGGGAGCGTATAGGCAGAGAGATATAGACATAGAACAAGAGGTAGATAGTGATAGAGAGATGGAGAGAGAGAGAGAGGTAAGAGCATACAGATTGCCTGGATGCGTGTTAATTTAGTTTTGTTGTCAACGGGCAGGCTGGCAAAACAATTGAAACAATAACGAGACAATTGAGAAAGAGGGCAAAAAAGCATAGGCCTAGATGGAGATTACAGGGCATCTAACGGCATTACTTTGCTATCACACAAAAAAGAAAGAAAATAAAGGAAAGGGAAAGGAAGGGAATCACTGGGACATTGAACATGCTTGTAAAACCACAAAATGTGTTTGTGCTGTTTAGCGTTTGATTAATTGCCAGAAACGTCTCACATGAATGTGATTATGGCTGCCGCCTGGGTTTTTGTTTTGTTTTGTTGGTAGGTCTGGCAACGCCGTGCCGCCTTTGACTTATGCCAAGGAACCCTCTGTGTTTAGAGCGTCGGCTATTTCGTTAACAATAAATAACGCTTGAGACAGCGCCGAGAGCTTTTGTTTTGCGCAGGCAAACTTTCGAGTGCCAAGCGAAGGAGAAAGACACAAAAAGCGAGCGAGAGAGAGAGAGAGAGAGAGTGAGATAAAGAGACGTTTGTTGCCTTTGATCCTGGTCCGCATGGAACGTGCGAAAACGGTTAGCTCAAGTGTTCGAGAGAATGAGAGGGTCGAGTTGAGTTGAATCGTGTCGTGTCGTGTCGTTTCGTGTCGCGGCAAGTCATCCCCATAACAACCTGACAGATTGATGGCCCCGTCATCTACTTACGTCCTGTCCTGCTGCTGCTGCCGCTGCCGCTGCCAACATGTTTGCCTTTCATAATGAATGCGGCTTCGTTGGTGCCAAAGCAATAGCAATAGCAATAGCAATTGCAAAGGCATCAGCAAACACCGCCAACGGTTATCCAGCAGCCAAGTCAACCAAACATGCACCCTTAAAACAGTCAAGAATTTATAAAGAAAATTGCCATAATATAAAGGCCAAATGCAGCTTATTTTAGTTTTTGGTTAGTGAATTTCTGTTTAAATGTATAAATAATCTAGATTGTATTGCTTTGTCTTCCCTGTTTTAATCAATTGCAATCCACACGCTATTTTTCCAAGTGTACACACATGTATGAACACAAATTGCTTTCGTTTCGATTACATTATGCTGCCAACCCCCCAGTGAGTCGAAATCGACTGCCGACTCAAGTTATTGATCAAATATCGCATGTCGTCAGTGTCAGCAAATACAAATTGTACATTGGAGGGTAAAAAAATTAACAAGTAACTTTTTGCAACTGAAGCCACACTTAATAATTCGCAATCGGTTAAGGCTCTGTCCTTGCTGACGACCCACTGTGCATTAGGTCAACTCACGTGCCATCTAAAAATGCATTAAAAAGTTTTATTGTTGTTTCTGTCCGTCTGTCTGGCCAACCGTGCGTCGGCCTTATTTGTTTGGCTTCCGTTTCCGGTTTTTGCTGCTGCTGCTGCTACTGCTGCTGGCGGCTCTGACGTGCAGCACTAACCCCTAAAAGTATCTATATTTCCACCCCCTAACAGTGGCATGATTGTAGTAAAAACTTCATTATTCTCAACTGGCTGACGCTACAGAGACTCGACATTATCCACGCCGCCTTTGTGGCAAGGTGCAAAAAGTCAACATGTTGCTGCAATGACCCTCATTAACTTAATGGTCAGCCAAAGTTTGTGCGCCCGGACGCCATTTTGCTGTTTGTTCGTTTCCTTTCCGTCCCAACCTGCTCCTGCCTCTATATATATATATCTCTCTCACTCTCTCTTAGCTGACTGACTTTGTCAATTGGCAAAAATGTTAATTTAAACGCATTAATTTTGCATATTAAAAATTGTTTTAATAGCTTTTTGGCCTTTGTGTGACGCGGCCAATTAGAAAATCAATATGCAGGCAGCACTTTGTTAAAAGTTAATTCAATTTGCCCCAAATGATGACAAACCCATGTAATTATTTGGGGCATGGCATTAAGTGGCCGACGGCAGCAGTCAATTATTTTGTTTGAAATTGCGAAAATTCAATAATAATTCCATGAGCGCAATCAAGTTAATATTTAAGTGCTCATCACAGAAAACCTAGACTAATTGCCTATCAAATTAATTAATAATATTGTGAAACGAATTTAGAAAATGCGTCAATAAATTCAATATTAAACTTAACTTATGAATAATTAACAAAGTCTGAAAACTCATCATAAAAGTCTCACAAACAAAACGAATTAATATTAGTTATGACAGATTATAAAAGCTTAAACACCAATTTTGTCAAATTAAATAAATAAAAAATGTAACATGATAAACCAAAAAATACACAAACATTTTATAGATTATGGTTTTGTCATAAAGCAATATTGTTATTGTTATTGAACTATTTCTAGTATATTGATGCCTAAGAGTATTCTTTTTGGATAAAAATCAGCATTTAAATGGCAGCTGCTGCCATTTGGCTGACATTAAATGGCCTATAAATGTGTCCACAAAAATCTCAATCACCAAAAAAAATCACAGATATCCCAGGATGGTGATTGTGATTGTGGATGTGATTATCATTATGTTAAGACAGTTAGACAGTGCGTATGCGTAATGTTTGCTAATGTTTAGCCCAAAAACTAGCCACAAAACAACATATTTTATTTATGGGCTGCCAACTACTACAACAACAATGTGTTCTATCTGCTTTTTATGTGTATAAACCAAATGAAAAGAGAAAGAGTAAGAGAAAGAAATAGCAAAACATTTCTAATATGTGAGTTTTATTTTATTACATTTTATTACACATAAGTTGGCTGCCAAATGCGTACCCACACACATAAACATACACACACATATACACAGACACATAATAGACAAAGTTGCGAGTTTAGAGCTTGCCTCGTTGGCATGTCCTGGCCACGTTCTGGCCACGTCCTGGGCACGTACAACGTATCTCCGTTTCCGCAGATAAACGCGAGCATCTGTGTGAATAGGCCTTGACGTTATATGTGTGTGTGTGTGTGTGTGTGCCTTAAGTGTGTGTCAGTATGTCTGTGTTTCCTTTTAACAAAATGTTTTGATTTCCATGGGAAGACAGGACGAGTCTGTTGGACAGCTCAACTAATCTGTTATCCTTACTGTTGAGCTTCTGCATCCATGCTTCCTATCGCACTATCTCTATCGCACATGCTCTTAAGTTTTTTTTTTCTTCTCCCTTTTTTTGCTTTTCAATTCATTTTATTTATTGAAGCATGAAAGGCGAATCTACAGCTGTAAACAGATACAGATACATTCCCATCTTCAAATATACCCACACACACATATACACATTGAAAAGTCACAGATACTCGTACAAGAGCAGAGACAAAAAAAAAAAAAGAAGGAAAATACAACTGATATAAGAAAACTGCCGCCATTTCTTTATTTTTATTTTTTCGGTACATCTCTTTGAAAGAACAACATCAACAACAACAACAACGACTTGAAAAGAAAAAGATAGCTGAGGTGGCACAAAAGTTTGTACGTTCTGCGTACTGTAGGTAATTAACGTTCCTTTTGATTCGAACCGTTTGACAAAAAAGTCTTTTATGCGTCGAAGTAAGAGTTATTTGAAGTACCTGAAATTGAAAACAAGCTCAACAACTGAAAGTTTTCATGTAAATATTTATGTTTTAGGTATTTGGGAAGAAAATTCGCTGGAGAAAGTTGGAAATATATATGCAAAAGAGTATTGTCATTGTATAAATTCCTCTCCTTTAATGTTCACTAAAATGTCAATGAACCCTCCAGAGCAATAAAAGCGCCCAAAGCTTGTTAGTTTCATGCTATCCAAGTGTAGCAAACTTCAGGCTATCCTGGCAATTGATACCTGGCCTTTGGCTCACTGTTGTCGATTGCTTCGTCATACAAAGCTTGCAAATCAATAGATGCAATATATATCATGGAGTTTGGCTTTGAATTGCACTCGTTGCATGGTTACATAAATTCCAGTTCTTAATTTGTAAAATCGTCAGGCATTCCGGCAACTTGCTTTGCATCCTGTTCTTCCTTTGTTTTTTAAAGTTCATTTTGTGCGGCATGCTTTGCTGCGCCTTTTCCCAGATGGCTAATTGTTTGTGTTGTTACTAGCAAATTGTGTTGAAATTCAATTTGCCAAATCATCACAAAACGCTCGACTAAGGAATGGTAAAACAAATGGCTGAAACACGAGCAGAGCATAAAAATCGACCAAAGCAGAAAAAGAACAAATAAAAAAGAAAAAGAAAAGAAATGCCAAATGGGCCAACAATCAAGTTGGCATCGTTGACTGCCGCGGCGTGTGGTGACAACAACAACAACAACAACGAAATGAAGTACACTGGACATTCGTTATGTATGAAACAGAATGCGGGGTGAGGAGGTGAGCTGTGCAGCTGAACTTGGGGTGTTATCCTGGAGCTTGGCTTCTAAAAGGAATCAGCGACAACGCTAGAAAATGACAAAAGCCAGGCAACTTTTATGTGTTGCTATTCTTGTTGTTGTTGTTGTTGTGTTGTGTAGCCCTTATTGTAGTCCTGTCTTTGCTAAGGTTCTTCTTTTGTTAGTGTTGTTGTTGTTGTTATTCGTATCCTGCCACTGGCAATAAAACCGCCGCACTGTCTTTTTTTTAATTTTTTTTTTTTTGGTTTGGTTTCTGTGCTTCTTTAGATTTTTGCCGTGCATTTCTCGGTCACTGACATTTAACGGAGTAGACGCGGCTGTTGTTGCTACTGGTTGTGGCAACTTGCAAGTTGCAACTTGATTCTTTTTTAACGCACACATTTTGTTTTTTAGTTACTCTGTAGCCCACAGCGGTTTTATGCTGTGAAAAAATCTGTTATTCGTCGACTGTCGTCAACAACAACAATAGTTTGCCTTACCCAGCATTTAGTTGTTGTTGTTTATGCTAGCGCTTGCTATTAAACAAGTA
Source organism: Scaptomyza flava (assembly GCA_030179655.1). Taxonomy (NCBI): domain Eukaryota; kingdom Metazoa; phylum Arthropoda; class Insecta; order Diptera; family Drosophilidae; genus Scaptomyza; species Scaptomyza flava. The sequence continues at coordinate 5,185,479 of JARNME010000404.1, read as the reverse complement.
GTAGCGTTGCAGACGGACACAACCGACTGTGGTATACTCGATACCTGTTTAAAAACGTGTAGGTAGAGGCCTGATGCGGTAGGGGTGTACGCTGCGTTCAAAGATTGCCTGATGCATATCTTTCGGGTTGGCAGCTATATTTAGCTCAAAAACTGTGAAACATACGCCTAATCTGATTTTTAAACAGGCAGTAGAGCGTGTGCCATGGTTTGGAGGCGTGGCATCAAAATTTTTGCTACAGATCTTTGTGGGATGTTACCAACTATCTTGGCACCAAATTTAGATGCTCTTGTTAAAAACATGTGAGCCAAAATACTTCACACAGTTTATTAGGAGACGCTGGCTTACAGATATAGGCAATATGTTGACTTATCGATATTCAGTTATCGAATTTATCGATTTCACAGCCTCCCAGTAGGCGTAGAATCCCACTCTTGGCACTCTCTTTGCACTGGCCAAAGAAAAAGATATTTGCAAAGTTTCAAGTCTCCAGCTTTTTGGGTTTCGGAAAAAGGTTAATACCGACGGACTGACACAATGACGGACATTGCACATAACCAATATACTCTTTACCTTAGGTAAAGAGTATAAAATATGGGAGTACAGTGGGCTATTGACCTGTGAGAAGTTCATTTTTGAATATTTAATATGACCTACATAATGTTTAAATATTAGATAAAACCTTTTATGAACTTTTCATGTTGCCTTATTAACCTGCCAAATACAGCGAAATATTTTATGAAATATTAAAAATGTTTCCACTATGCACACAAGCTGGCACCTTGGATATATGAAAAATGAATAAAAATTGTATAGCATATTTACACATGGCCTTTGGCATTGTTTTCACTGTCGGCGGTGGCGGCATGCAACGTTCAAGCATTGTTGTTGTTGGCGTTGGCGTTGCAGTGGCTTTTGGCAACTAAAATAGTTGACGGCCTTCTGTTGTGGTTACGTATTCTTCCTGCGCTGCCATTTTGAACTATTTTATTTTGTTGTTCGCTTTTTGGTCATGTCGAACATAACAATATGCTGGGTTGGTCGCTTGTCTCCAGTCTAACAATGTTTGGGGGTACAAAACCACAGAGTAGCAACCACCTCGCCGGCCCACAGCAGGCCTTTTGTCGCACGACATCTTTTGTATGGCAACTGTCAGTTGTTGTTGCTGCCGTTGCTGTTGCTGTTGCACTTATGAAATTTTCGCAGCCTGTTTGACAGCCGAAACCCCAAATGACTTAGCTAAGCTTCTCCACCTCTTCCCCCTGCGCAGATGTCAACTGCTTGGGCGCCACAATGCCATTTTATTTATAGCGATTTTATTGGTAGTTCAATGCTTGTCATTTAGTTTAGACCAGCTTCTGTTTTTCCTCTGCTGCAAACTATATTTTTATTTTTGGATAGTCTAAAAAGTGACAAAGTTAAATTGACATTACGAGTTGTTGCAAGGTTCGGAGTGGAGCGTCAGCAAACTTCCGTTCAAAACTTTATCAAAATCAAATTGATTTTGAAGCGCAACTTTCATTGACCCAAATTGAGGCAAACAACTTGAAACTATTATTGTTGCCACTGTCTGCCAAAATACAATTTCATAAATTCCATTACAGTAAAGTGTCCCTGCCTTTCCATTAGATATAGTATATATATCTATATATATGATCAGAGCTAGCCATCCCTTAATTCACAAAACTTTGCCATTTTCTGGCAAACTTTTAGCACTTGACAAAAAAGATAATATGAAAAAAATGTTATCAATATATGTCAGTGAGTGACCGACCTCACAGTTAAAAAATATAAAACTTTTACTATAATAAAATACACTTTATTTTTTGTTGCTTACTTAAAGTTTGGTGCTGTTTAATTTGGTGTAGGGGGAGTTACGTCTATTGATAGCCATCGGACAGTGGTCCGTTTGCCCAATCTCAGCTTAGAGAGAGCAGCTGGCAAAGAGTTCCGTTAGCAATTGGTAAACATTTTCCGGTCAATTTGCCGCAAGTTCGGTTCGCCAACTGGCATCGATTAACTTCTCTCCTTAGACGGGCAAAAGTTTTGGCGTTTTGTAAATAACGCACAGCAAACACCACACAAATTTCAAAGCTTCCACTTTTTGTGGGCGCCACAGTTTTGAGGGGGGTGGGCAAGTTAGTGTTACTGGCCTGCCTGCCTGTCTGGCATCTCTCACTTGGCTTCGTCTCTATCTTTATTATCAGTCAGGCAACACTCGAAAATTTGCCCCAACTTTGAACTTTGTTCGTCGTAGATTTATTTCGTGTTTTCAACCATTCTGTGCCCATATAAAGTGGCTAGGGTTCGTTTGCCCTTTAAACACTTTTCATGTACAGATATTCACTTTCCATAGAATGTTTGTCAGCTGCAGCAATTTTGTAAAGCTGCTCGAGTGTTTTGCAGCTCCATAAAAGTATCGTAAAATATCCGTATAGTTCATGTAACTAAAGTAAGTGGAAATGTTATTACAACACTTAAATTGCCCTGTAAAGTGGCTTGACTTATAAGTTTTCCCTATAGAATAAACACCTTATATTAAGTTTTCGAAGATATTAAACAATATTTTGGGTTCTTTTCTAGTAAGAACAGCTTATACAACATGCCCAGGTGTCATATTTAAAATATATTTATTATCCGACGTTAAGCATACGCAGTGTTGACGGTTCGGGCCATAAAATGTTTTGCCAACTCATATTAAAGGGCTGTCATTTTTAATTTGTAGCTTTAACGAGAAATTGTTGAGCTTAATTGATGCGTGTGTAAAGCATCTCTAATGGGAGTTAATATTTAATAGCGTCGCTAATTTGATGTGACTGCTAGCCTTGGCATTTTTGTGTGTATACTTAATATATGAGAAATTCCTAAGAAATTCATGCCAGCTACACATTTCACCCTCTGCTCTCTACACGTTTATCTTGCGGCAAAAAGACCAGCAAAGTCACGGTTTAAATTCAATTTGAGCGAAACTTTATTTATGTCGTAAAATTATTAGCACGAAGCCAGACAACGTGAACAACGAAAGCTTGGAACGCTTGGAACGCCCAAACAACAATAATAATTTTTAAGTTTGTCAAAGTTTGCAACAATTTTTCACGCTTCTGACGCCGCTGGTGTGCTGGCGACGAAAAATGCGCTTCAATATTTTTGGCGCATAGCTAAAAATTGCAGTTGAGACATTTTTAGTGGAACGAGATAATGGTTGATGAGGCATGCGGGAGCAACAACGAATATCCGGGACGTGGCATGCCCTAGGTCCGTCCGGTTGTTATTATGAAATATGAAAAATGTAATGCAGCCGCTGCTTAAAATTATGTTTAGTTGTGGTTATTATGGCATGATTGCTGGCATTAGATAAATTACATTAATATTGTTTATTTGTATATTTTGTGCAATTTTATGCAAAAGTTTCTAATGTTGCCAGACGAACTTTTGTTTCGTTGTTGTTTGCATATCGAAAATGTTGTTATTTTGCTACTGTTATGGTTCTGGGGCTTTGAATAATTACAACCGAGTGGGCGCATTCTCAATTTGTATTTTAATTAAGCCATAGCTCCATAATGTTAAAATACGAAATGCACTAAATCAACACAAAGAACAACTTTTCCTGGCAAATGCATAAAATGCCTGAGGTAAGTTACCAGAGCTGACTACGAAATTGTAAAATATTTGTATACCAAATATGTCCGCATTTTAGTGACTGAATTCACTCTGCCACCTACCTTTCTCAGCGCTTCTCAGCAACGACAATTGCTTACTGCTAGCTCCTGAAGATAGAACAGTACTCACCCTCACACCTTTTCGTATCTCCTGGCTGTCGTAACTAACCCAAATTCACTTGACGGTTGCTCCAGAACTTGCAACACAAGTTGGCATTTGTTTGGAAGTTGCAGTTGTTGCCAGTGGCAAAAACAACAGCAAAAACAACAAACGGTACCACAAAATTGTTTAGTGCTGTTTTCATCAAACACAGCGAGACGCAAAAATGAGTGCTTCAAGCCCCAAAGAGCTAAAAATTGTGTTTCGCATTGCCTTGTCAAATATGCAGAGTGTTCGTCTGGCGAGAGAGAGAGCGAGAACAACATCATAATGCTAGTGCTCTGGGCACATTAACATAATCGGACGAAGGCAGCTGATGCAACTGCCACTGCCAGCAGCAAAAGCAAGAGCAACAGCAGCAACGACAGCAACAGCTACTGCTACAACATAATTATACCCTGTACTTATACAAAGTCTATTAAAGGGGTAGCTTAAACTTCGATTATCTCTCTTTACCAATTATATCGATAAATATTGTTTTTCAATGCTATCATTCAAAGCAAAAGTTACAAGTTTTGTAATCAAATCGCTATAAATCAAATTTGAATGTATGTCAACAAATCTTTCAGATCAAACATTCTTTCTCATCTCTAAAGTCAAAACACATCAGCCAACATATCAATAAACATTCAGCCTTTAATTTTTTGAAAGTTTTCTCAGCAACATCATACAGGATATCCTCTTATCCAGCACTCTCGAACATCGAGACTCACTGGTACTTGTGTTCATTTACACTTTCCACCCGCTAGTGCCCCTTTGGGCTGCTGCTGCTGCTTGTGTTAGCCGCTGCCGCAGTGTCAACAGCGCGGCTGGTTCGCTATTGTTTGGCGTTGGCGGAATAAACAACTCGGCGTGTCCAGCGCAGGCAAAGCGAATAGTGCAGCGGATGAGGGTGAGGGTGGCAGAGGGTTTTGTGCAGAGGGGCATGTGACAGCTGAAACCCGCAAAGTTTTAGCTTAGCTTGTGCAGTGCCAGGGCGAGTTTCGCGCTTCCGCGCTTTCTTTCCCCTTCCACGTCTTCCCTTCTCCCACTCGTTATGCACCCGCATAAATCAAAACAATAAAGTTCAAGCGAAAACAATGACGTTGAGCAACGCTGATGATGATGCTGACGATGGCGATAATCAACATCAACAAAATACATAATGACGTTGTTGACGTTGATGCCTGGACATAAGAGTTGATGCCATTGGAGCTACTGGTGCTACTCTGCCGGTATCGCACTGTTGGCTTAGTCCACTATATTGATGGAACTGCGACAAATTATGTCATTGAACTGAACTGCAGCAACATGCTTGCCCCAATTGTTGTTGCTGCTGCTGCGCTGCTACTAAAAATGAAAAATTATAGTGGGTCATGTGACGGGTTTGGGGTGTGTGTGGCAACAGTTCATGAATGATGATGTTCGCATGCTCATGAATAATATTTTTTTGATGTATTTGTTTACTTGATTTGTTGTTTGCGTCCAATTGATTCGAAATGAGAGCAGCAAAAGAAGCGAAAACTGCCAGAAATTTTACAGTTGATATTGTTGAAAGTTATTGTACGTGTGTTTAGGTTGAAATAGTTCAGAAAATTAGTATAACATCAATATATAAATCATAAACTGTTTTCCTTTATACTACTATGAAAATGTCAGTGATAAAACCAAAATTTAGATTTATTAGAATAATGTTTTTAATTAAAATTCCAGAGAATAAATGAGAAGAATTTTGTGCGAAAGTCTAAGATAAATAATTCATTTTATAAAGATTTATTGTGTTCATAAATGACAAATAGCTCACGTTGAAAACCAAATTTAATTAAAATAAATGCATAGTATTTATAACAAACAATTAAAGAGCTTATGCGGCAGCCTACATAAATACCAAAGCATTAAGTATACGCTGCGTTGTTTCACAGTTAACATAAATTTAACGATTATTAATGGCCATTAAACAAGGCCAAAAGCCAACTAAAATGAGACAATTGCTAATGGATAAAGTATTTTTTATACGATAGTCAACAACGACAATGAACGACTCTGTCGTGTCTTTGGGCAAGTGTATTCGATGGTGGCGTCTCGTGGACAGGCCTCCAACGTAAACTGGGCCATTATTTATTGCTTTTACATGAGTGAAAGGCCAAAGGCCGTATAATATGCGCAAACTTTGTTGGGAGGTAGGTGGCAGAAAATGCCGCCGAAATAAGAATATGGAACAGAGCAGAACCGAACCGAACCGAACTGAACAGGACAATGATTATCGCTGGCAGTGCATGACGTACACATTCCAGGCCATTTTTTCTTTTTGTGTATTAATGAAGGGGGACTGAGAAAGGAAAAGGCCAAAATACGGCCATGCGCCGATTATGCGGCGTTCTGTGGACACAGACGGAGAGACTGAGAGACCACTTAACCAGATAAAAGGGGGCCTAAATGGGTGGATATTTTTGGGACTGGGCTCCGTAGTATCACTTTTCAGCCCACCCACACTTTGCCCGTGGTGTCATTAAAGTCGCTTCGTTGGCGTTGATGTTGATGTTCATTATGATAATAAGATTGTTGCTGTTGCCTATCGGCATGTTGTTGCCTGTCCGGCATTGTTGGGTTAACGTTGCGTGCTGAAATGTCGCCAATTGCGTGTATCTCTGTATATGTACCTGAAAGCAGGTGTGTGTGTGTATTTGTGTGTATGGCTATCATAATTATGCAACTGGCTTAATTATAAAATGTTGCTGTGCAGTTAACCTGGGGAATTAATTAATACGCACTGCAAAACACACACGCACACACACAAATAACAACAAGCCAAACCGAACCAAACACGTGATATTTGTTCAATCACAACTCTCCGTACAGTTAAATGAGCAGAGTTTTGGTCGTCCTTCAGCTTGGGTTCATTAACTAATTTTAGCTTGCACACACACACACGCAAATAACATAATAAATTGATGATATAGCAGGCAAATATAGTCGTGTGTGTAGCTAACACTGGGAATTGCATAAGGGAGCTCAGCTTGGGGAAAACATGTGCTCCAAACCCCAAAGGGGGGTGTATAAGGGTGCCCATGCTTGGGTTTAATGATACTAACAATGTCTGAGGGCCATTTGAAGAGCTTAAGCCTTTTGGTTTCGGATATGTGATAGATGTTTGTATGCTTGAATAAATATATATGTATATATATGTTTGCAAGCATCATCACATCAACTTGTCCAAAAAGGAGCGAGAGAAGCGAACTCAATATGATGGAATTCTGTGGGATTTTGCAAGTTGATCCAATGACATGTTGAAATTTCAAATATTTCGGTTTGTTATTCGATTCAGATGCGAGCATAGTTTCGGTTTCTCATACTGCTATCATTAGAGCAAAGCAATTTCGGGTTTTGTATCTACATATTTGATTTAAGACTTGCCAAAGTCGCAATCGTCATCAAGTAGTCAAGCTCCTTAAATGACGAACTATATAAATTGTATTTGTGTTGACAGACAAACAGCATAGCAACATAGCATTCCATAAAAATTTGCAAATGTGCATTCGCATGACTGAATTCATTTCATAAAAGATATCATTGGATTTTTCTAGTATTTTATCAACAAATCACTACAAACAAACATACTATTCAATACAGAAAGAATTGAATCCCTTTTGATAGTTTCAGAAACAAAGTTGAACTGTTGAGTTTATATGCTTGCTCTTACACATAGTTTTCCTAGCTAAATAAGCTTCCATCATCTTTAAACCCACACTCACAAAAGCGCACATTGAAAGCTTCATAGCTGAAGCAGCTCATCCTTTTAAAAGCCAGCTGAGTATCCATATAGTACAACCGAGTAGTAGAATTTTCCATCAGTTTGCTTTTCTGGCGGCTTATCTTCCTCCTCTTCCGACGCAACCCTTTTGATATGTCTGTGTTATAAACGCTTTGTAGGTCAGATATGAAAGCAACTTTTACGCTACATAACGAATATTTGTTGTTTTTGAATTTACTGGCCCCATAATCCGGCAACCACACATATGCAATTGCAGCACCAGCTAAACACCAACAACAATTCAAAACCAGTTACACGCCTAGTCAATTACACAAAGGCAACACCACCAACGCATCGTTAGCATCAGCATCAGCATCAGAAGCAGCAGCAGCAGCAGCAGCAGCTAAAAGCACCAGAATCATGACTTGGGTTTCGTTCCTCCTCTCCCACTGAAATTACCATTGGCTGCACGCTTGTCTGCAATTTGAGGCTTTACTGTCACTCACCAAAGCAAACAGCAACAACAATAACAATAACAAGATGCGTGGGCTGCCCCCAAACGCAATAAAACTTTCCACACTGAGCAAAATAAAGCTCTAACATTATTGTTTAATACGTATTGTATACAAACCAACTGAAAACTTTTATTCTTTTAACTAAGAATTAGAAAGGCTAGCAGCTACATAAAAAAGTTCATACTTATAAATTTTTAAATCAAGAATAGTTTTTTTTCACTTTCACTCAAAACTTTTGCATTTTGATCCATGTCAAAGTTGCAATTAAGTTAAGTGTTTTTTTTTTCAAAAACCCACGCTAAAATCTCTAACCAAAACGTCTGGCTGCACTTGCACTCCTGCGCTGGGGTGTGGCAGTTCAAGTTGTAAGCCACAAACAACGCTAAAGCTACAATCTCCAATGGCAATGGCTTGTGGTCGAAAACGGCAAACGGATCAACCCGAGTTAGAAGCATAACCAGAAACAAAGCTCTGCAGCTGCAGTCGAGATTGTCGACATTGACACAGACCATGGCAGCAAGCAGCAGCAGTAGAACTGGAGCTAAAGTAGATGGAGGTGAACCAACAGATAGCGCTGGCGGCAGCAGCTGCGGTTACTGTGGCAACGACGTGGGCGTCCATTAAAATGAATCGTTGGCCCAATTTGTGCGCCACTGGAGACTTGACGAGTTGTCTGGCGAAATGTTTCAGCAACTTGCCGAGTCATCAAAATGAATATATATAAATATACATATTTTTTTTCCCCGACATAATTATAAACATTGTATACCCGGGCTGTGCAATCAACTAGAACTTGAGAGATAAGCGTTCAACGGCTTAGAAATACAAATTCAATGCCAAGTCGTGACTGTGACAGGGGCAGTACCCTTGCCCCTGACAGTAATGACGTTAATTGAATTAGTGATTGAAGTGCGCGCAGAAATGTTAAAAATGCTACATATTTCTTTCCACATTGCAAGTACATCAACAAGCACCTCTTATTAGCTCTTTCCATCGGATGGGAAATTGTTTTCCCGCATCTCAGTGAAGTGCAGAGTGAATGCAGCCTCAAGTGGTATGCTACCGCTACCACCCCGTGCCTTGCTGCGACTCTTCAATTCCTTGCAACACTTGTGAGGGCCAAATGAAATAAAATCAAAGTGGTGTTAAATAAAATTCAAACACTTTGGCTTTGCTTTATTGCTCCGGCTACATACATACAGTCAAGTATATTTTTAGAAAACTGGGTCACTCTGACGAGACCAACCCAGGCGGGTGCCAACCTGTCCGCCCCTAGCCTAGCCATCCATACTTTTTGCTCTCCCCTCGCTGAAATCTGTACAGAAAATCTACAAATGAGCACTTTGCTAGGTGTCTCCTTGAACTGCTCTCTGGTCGGAGCAGCAACAGCAATTGGCAAACCGTACACGATTTCTGTTTTAAGCACGCTTCGAACTCGAGAGCCAAATGCGGATTGTGTAAAGGGATGGTTGGGAAGGGGATATACGTTTTTGAGCTGTCTGTAGTGCATTAAATATTTTTTTGAGTGGCTTTAATTAACCAAACCATGTGCAAAATTAAAGCATATATTTGTATTTCGCATTATAATGGAAATTTTATGGTGCTTCCAATGCATCTATTTATATTCACTCGACTTTATTTAGTTTTTGCAAACTGAAGTTGATGTTAAACAGAGCAACATTAGAACAAACATAAGTATTCACCCCCCTCATTGTCAACGTATAATTGACAGCACCAACAGCAGAAATAAAACGCCAGAGTGTGACGTCTCTTAAGACATATGTATATAATATCTATATGGAAAAGTAAAGAGCAACAACAACAACAACCACCACACTTAATAGAGACACTTTGTGGAACAATATACATACAATTTGTGTTGCATTCGCCTTGGGAATTGTCAAACAAACTCATGGAAATAAAATAATGTTATTTGTAATTGTGAGAAAGAAGTTATAATGTGCTATAAATTGTTCCGAAATTAGAGTTTTAAACAACTTTTAGGTTAGAGCGCAATAAAAATACTTAAAAATACTTAAGAACAAAAGGTCATATATTACTTCTAGTGTTAAATGTCTTCCCTTAATTAAATTTATCCATTAGCGTTTTGTGTAAATCAATTTAAAATTAACTTCTTGTATTCTTTTCTTTGTAATTGAAAATTTTTCGTTCTTCAACATTCTTCCCTATTTGGAAACTCAATCACCTGGGTCGCCGCCTTCGCATTTAAAGTTTTACTATAAATCGAGACATGCCTCAACACACACACACACATATACACATGCAAACACACAATTGATGTCAGTCGCATTGATTTATGACAACATAAAACATGAGACACAAACGTACATTAAATAGGGGGAAATTTGAAAGACTTTAACAGAAGTCAGACAAACGCAGGCGTTAAAGTGTGAAAACTCATTTAACGCACACAATTTGTTTATAGACCTAACATTGAATCGATGGGCAACAACATGCAACATGGCAAACTTGCCACTGACGCCGCCTACGCCTAAGTAAAAGACATTCTCATTTTCCATAGAATTCAACAGTGCATGGCATATGAGGCACATAGTGCATGGTATACATTCATCAGTAAAATGCTTAGACAGCCAGCCGTCCAGACAATCGTCTGGCCAATGAGTCTGTCGCCCAGTTGTTGCACCCATCGCGAGTTCAGTGGGTTAGGTTAAATGATTTGTGCAAGTCATTTGTGGAGTGGTAAAAACTCTCTTTTGAAATTTTGTTGGCGTTGCATTCAATTTACTTACAGACAATTGATTGTTTTCCCTTTTCTTTCCCATTTTTGTTTGTTATTTTTGTTGTTGTTGTTGCTGCTGCTGCCACAGCAACAAAAAGAAAATCAACACAAATTGAAAACGATTATCAATATGTCTGCTCTGACAGGCGGCGTGGGGGGTTTCGGTCGGGGTTGGGCATCTCATGCCGCGAACGCGCGAAAAGCTAACAAAAAAACGCAAAGGGCCCAGACAAACAAACATCAGTACAAAAGCATACAACAACAATACCAACAAATGCTGACTGATAAATGGGCATCCAAAAAAACCAAAACAAAACAAAACAAAATAACCCCGCAAAAACGGACAAAATAGACAACAATAAATGAGGGTGGTCTTCGAAAGGGGGCGTGTGTAGGTTACGAGGCATCTCTCTGGGGCACACTTCAATGTTGTTATTGCTGCAATTGTTATTTTAACGCTCCTACTACTATACCATACATGGGGTATAATCGATTTCTCTAGTGGTTTTGTATTTACTTTTTGGTTGGTGCGTTATTTTACTTATTTTTCCTTTTTGTGCGTCTCTCTCATTAAGATTGAAATGTTATGCAATCAAACACAAATGCTGTTGGGCTGTCGATAAATATTTGTATAAATAATTTAAAGTTGTTGTCGGGGAAACGTGAAAATATGATATACAAATTTATTTATGGCATTTTGTGTGTTTACAATGTATTTATTTAAATAAAATATTTACAGGTATGTGAAACGTAAATGCTACAACTCGATAAATTCCATTATAAAAAGATTTATTAGGCAATTAACAGCATAAATAAGTTTTTATTACAATAACTTTGAATACTCACTGGGTACAAAAGAATATTGAGACTTCTGAGCGTTGTGCTTTTGTTGCTAGTTGCTTTTGTTTTCGTTGTTTTTGTCAGCCACACGCCTCAATGCAATTTAGAAAAATGTATGGAGAACAAGAGAGTTCCATAAAGGAAGCACCAACATAGCTCAAACTATGTAAACACAATGTATCGTAAAATAAATAGTGTTCAAAACCATTAACACTAACGAAAAAGGCCAAGAACATGAAGAAGAATAACAACAACAGTGACACAGGGAAGAAAATATTTAGAAGCCGTGAAGCTGCGTTAAGGTCTGGGTCTTAAAGAGCCAGGCGCGAAGTTTGTGGCATTAAGTTTTCAACATGCTCAGCAAATTGTTTAATGGCACTGCACACACCCCTCTTTTTTTCTCTCTCTTATTCTCTCGCCCTCTGTAATTTAGCAGAAACACACACACACAACACACACACACATACATAAACAGAAATGCCAGAAAATAAAATTTTTGTCGGTGCAAGCAAATTGAAAACTAGCAAACAAAAATAACTCAACATGAAACTTTAGAGACATGTGTTATTAGCCAGAATATACATGACCATTAAAAAGGTGTGAGTGAGACAGGCGACATGCATAAATATTTGATGCAAATTGAAAAGTGCATGGCACATACATTTTTTTATTCGTGCAACCTTCAGAGAGACACACAAAGATGCAAAAAGTAGAGATACAGAAATAGCAAATCAGCAACAACTGATGCAAAAGTTAAGATAAAGTATTTATGCCACAGAAAGCAAAGCACTCGAGCAGGGTGGAGCGGTGAAACAGTAGCTGCTGCTGCGGGAACGTACTGCGGGCGTGGGTCACATGGACAATTGTGAAGGAAATTACACAAGTTTGCCTAACGAAGAAAGCAAAGTTTTTCGAGCGCGCGCCTCAAAGTATGCAGCCAGCAGACGCAAACAAACAGCAGCCGCAAAAACAGCCACTACTAAAAAAAAAAAACAAAAAAAAGTCAAACGAAAAAGGAAAAATAAAAAACTTCTGCCTAAGCGACAATGCAACCAACTGCGAGTGGTAAAAGTGGGTATAGCAGCAACTCTTAGCTAGCTGCGGTAAACGGTTGGGCGGGGCATGAGGCATTGTCATGACATTGCTAGCTCGCTTGCTCCGCCAGCTAAAAGGGCGTTGCGTTGCTATTCCACTCCCCCTTCCCATGTTTTGCGCATAGAGCAGGCCGAAAAGTTTTTGAATCAATTTAAGTTCTGACATTTTAATGATAAATTTGTAACAGAGGCAACAAACAAGGCCAAGAATGCGCAAAGACTTTGTTGTTAGCCTGTCTAACAGCTTTCAGTTGCCAGTTGCTCGCATAACTAATGCTGTTTATTTCTCATTGTTGCTGTTGCTGTGGCTGTGGCTGAGTTAGAAAAATGATCTTTGTAAATAATTGCAAGTGTCTTGAAAGTGGTTTCTGATGCCCAAACCAGCGCAGTTTGAACAAACTTTCACCAACAAAACGTTTTCACAAGATGAGGCCAAGCAAGAACATAATAACGTTTATTTTTAGGATATATATGATTACGATAATAAACATGTTTTATGATCTGTAAATCATTTCTCTTGACAAACACATTTAAAGCAGAGCGAAATCGAAATCCCACAACGAACCATTACTTGCTAAATAATAAAGTAGTTTAGCTGTTTTTTGTGCTTTCTTGCGTTTGCTTCCTTCCTGGGCTGGCTAGCACACGTGTCGGTAAATGTTTATCTAGACCACAAGAGCTTGGCAAATATTGTTGCTCATCTAAACCTCATTATTGACTCATTTAGCCGGGCCATAAAGCGCCGGAAAGTATGTTGTCATTATTTGGCTGACAGCCGCAGCAATTTGCAATTAAAGTAAGCCACACATGCAGTTAATGGCTAAGCTCACACACATACAAACACACACACACACACAGTTAAGAGTACACACCCTGTGTGTCGTATCTGTGGGCAAACGTTTGCGGCTAAATTATCAGCATTTTGTTTACTTTTGCATTCAAGATGCCAAACTAAATGAAATGTCAACTGTCCACAGCTTTATATAGTATTTGCTGCTGCCAGAGGGCGTTAGCTGAGCCAACATAAATGTCAATAAAACTGTAAATTGTGCGTGTAATCTCAAACAACTGTTTGTCTATTTTCACCCAACGTGAACGTAGACTATATAAGACGCTCCAAGTTTCAAGAATTTGTGGATCATTTCTATAAAAAAATCGTATTTATTGTATCATTCTCTTTTATATTTAACTAACATAGAACTATAAATATTTGTTTACTATCTATGAAAAAAATTATTATTTATTTAATGTGTTTTCACTTAACTTTTGCAGATAAGGCGACCCAGTCAATGCCTGATAATAGTGAGCAGCAACTGAATGTGGGTCTGTTTGCCATTCGACTGATAATGGCAGGCAACGCTTCTCGCCACAACAACAACAACAACAGTAACACTTGCAGCCACAATGGCCAAACAAAATGAATATTTAAATATTTGGAAACATATCAAATGGCGAATTGAAAACGAAAAGTAAAAACGAAAAGTGCGAACGAAAGATCTATTTAAAGTATATGATAAAACAATTTTTCAACGCTGGCTACTTAAAGTTGTTTGCAAATAAAACCAAGTGCCATAAGCAAAAGACGCAAGTTAATTGATTCAGAAGATATATGCTACTCAGCTTACGAATAACACATATCCCAAAAGCAACGCTGCCAATTAGAAAGCAATTTTTACCAATAAATATTGATATTTATTAACTTGTAGTCAAACACCACCGAAGCGGAAGTCCAACAACAACACTATGACAATATCAGCAGCAACAGCAAAAACAGCAACAACAACTGGATTAAAAACACCAACAACAACAACAACGATACACAACAAAATTGCAAATCGGTTGCCTGGCAAATCGCTAAAATATGAAAAACTCATTAAACAGCCGCAAATGCAGTTGGGCACAACGAGCGTGACCGGCACCAAAACGGATGCGAATAGCGATGCTGATGCGGATGTCGATGGGGATGCAGGATTTGTCGATTGCAGTCACCAACACCAACACCAGCAACACCATTTTAGGAATGGCCATGACACATCCCTCGACCTGCACACAACAACAAAAACAACGAGCATTACAGATCGTAGTCCGTTGCTGCCGCTTGAGCAGCACACATCTAATGGGTTTCTGGGCAATAGCAGCGGCATTGTCACGTACAAGGCCAAATTGAATGGCGGCAGCAACTATGACTTCAACTCTACCTCATCAACGACCATTGGCAGCAGCAGCAGCAGTAATAGTAATGGTGGCAATGGTGGCTCGTCCATTTCTAGTTCTTTATGCCATTGTTGTAATTTAATTGCACGTCGCTGCATTGGCATCAATGTGCGACGCTGTGTCCTCGCACTGTTTGCCATCACCGTGGTTAGCATTTTCTACTACACACATTATGTCGGCACCGACGTATTCGATGGGTGAGTAGCCAAAAGGCTAGGTTATGACTTCTCTATCTCTTTCCATACCCAACTACTACCAATTTTATTGTTCTCATGTGCCGACGGATGCGGATGTGGATATAAAAACACTTTCATGTCCAGCGTTTGTTGTGTGCGTGTTTGATTGGATTTTGTGGAGAGAATTCTTTTCAATATGCTGCACATTTGATTAACAGGTGCATGCAACATGCAGGCAAGCAGGGGAGTCCTTGAGTACCATATTTTTCCATCTCCCTCTTACTGTTTCCCCCTATTTTCCTGTTTTTTCTTATTGTTAACATTATTTTGTTGCTGTTTTACATTTCATTCATGACGCACTGCTGCATTGTGTGGAGCGTGATTGTTGTTGCAACAACAATGCAAATAAATTGTGCAAAAATATTCATGAATACGTTGTTTGGCTTTTGCAATTGTTTAAGGGTGCCACACTTACACAAAAAACAAAACGGGGAAAACTTAAATCAACTTAAAACAACTTTAGAACTGTATGTTGAATGCTTAAAGAGAAGGTGCAAGCAGCTAAACATGCAGCTTTACGCAATGAATATGAATTCAGAGCAAACAAACTTTAATTTGATAACTCCTCACTTTACAACTTAAGAACTCAATAAAAACAAATTCAATTCAACTTAAGCTCATAAGTATTTTAACTAAATTTTCGTGCAGCTCTTTAAAACACATTTGATTACCCAGGAGCAGAATGCCTTTCAAACAGCCTAAAAAATGAATTAATTTTTATAAAATCGACCTAATTTTATTGATTAGATTTATTCTCTTTCAACTATTTTTAGTTGATATAAAGAGTTACTCTAAGCTGCGTCTATCCTGGTCAGATTGAAAAGCTTTTAAAGCACTTATGTTGTTTTCTAGTGTTTTATTTACGAAGCATTTTAAAGTTTAATTCAGCTTGCGTGCATTTTGCAGCGTTGTTGAAAGTTTTTAACTAGTTCGTTTTATTTTTTGTTTGGTTTTGTTTCTTTCGGGTAAAATCATCAACGAATTTTTATGTGACTTGTTTTCAAAGTTTTTAGACCAAAATGACTCCCCTCGACGCAAAGACACACGACACACGGAAAGTTTACACCTTTGGTTGAAGTTGCACAGAAAAAAGTTGCACTTAGTTATTTTGGGATTGCAAGTTGTACTACGGATAAAAATACTTCATATCGCTTATAATTTATAATTGCGCGCATAACTAAAAATGTAAAGAACGGAAAAAGGTTTTCGCAGTGTGTTTGTTCTGTTTCAAAGTTGTTCCTTCGTTTTTTTTATGCCCTTTTTTTTAAAGTATTTTAATTTGTGAATATATTTTTAGTTTTGGCAACCTTTTAGCTACTTTTGCGCGCAATTATGGTAAACAAACAGTTAAAAGGAAAAACTGTTTTCCCTCCCCTCCCTCCAGCTGTCCATTACAACAAAGTGCAACACGCCTGCAGTTGCACAAACAACGGACCAAGTTTTGATTACTTTCATCAGTTACTCTAGCCAAAGCCAGCAGCAGCAGGTGCGGCCGAGTCCTTGACTTGGTTTCTAAAGTGCATTTTTGCATGCACAAACAACTCTTTCTTGCTCTTGATTCCAAAACGAACTTATTTTTTGTTTGTTGGCCCAGAAAGCCAAGTTGATTATTAAATATTTACTTGGTTGGTGTAGTTTAAATTTAATTTACGAGCGATGCTACGGCATAAGTTCATTAGTTATTTAAGTGGCCGCCATCCATCAGAGAGTCAGAAACACAGGATGATGCACAAAGCCAAACAGTGCAACAGCTGCATGCAGCACATGCACCGAGGATGTGGCAATTTAAGAGGATCAAGTCAAATTAGTTGTGCATCAAATCTGGTAAATTTTAATGAATTCTAATCTCCTTGCCTCCTCCACCTGTTCTACTCACGTGCGTACATCCTGCATGTCTCCTGTCCGTGTCCATATGTCCGTTACGTGCAAAAAGGCGGAAACATCTGACGTGCCAGTCCCTGCCGACGTCGACGTCAACGTTGACGTTGACGTTGAATTCGACGCCTTTCTTCTGCCAGCTGCTGCTAACCTCATGCTTGCTGTGGTTATTGTTCCCTCACGCTCGGCGACAGGCAGCCGCCAGTTATTTAGATGTGCGTGTTTGTTTATGCTGTCTGTCATTATTTGCACTAAAACGCACACACACACGTTTGCACATGCAGCAATTACTTTGTTTAGTTGTTGTTGTAGTTGCTGCAGTTGTAGCTGTCGTTGTAGGTGCAAAACGCATTTTGGCAAAATGCAAACCAACATGATTTGCATTCAGTCATAACACGAACTCATACGAATTCGCCTGACAGGCTGCAATAATTGATTTGTAATGCAAAACGTGCTAAAAACACGACAAAAATGTCAATAACGTTATGTCTTTTGAGATTTGTGGTTGAAAAATGGAAAGGAATCTATTTTTAAACACATCTAGATAAGAATTTGATGTTAGTACAACAAAAAATAGTCTCTAAATTTACGTTTCAATAATCAATCTTGTACTTTTGAAGCACAATAAATAAAGAAACTACATTGTTAATCTAATTGTCTTCTAAACAATTCGTTTAAATTTATCGCCTGTACATTACACATTAAATCAGTTTTGCCTGCAAATATTATGGATGTAGTATGTATATTAATTTGAATTGCGTTTATTTGCTTTGCGTGTTAAGTGCGATAAATGCAATTTGATGTTTTGGAGCTTTGCAGCATACACAATGAGGGCCTTAGGGGGGAAAGTGGGTCGTGTTAGACGAAGGGACGCGTGTCAGCTCCTAGAACATCAACTAACTTTTACACTAAATACGCTCATTTGCCACTCTCTCTCTCTCTCTCTCGTGCTCTCGATAATGAACACATAAATTACTAGTCTGTCACTTCGGTGAACTGTGTAAATATTTAACACGACAGTCCGAGTGTGTGTGTGCGTTTGTTGTGTGCAATATGACGTATACGCCATGCCTTTTATGTACGTTGCATTAATTAACTAACATTTATGTTGAAAATGGGCTTATTAAATGACAATTGCCGCAGGCAGAGAACTTATTGTGTTTGCTTGATAATTTTTGAAAAAGCGATTACATATGCCAGTTGCAGGTGCATCAACTGCTGTTGCTGCAGCAACAACAACAACTGTAGCAATCGCTTGAAGCTGCTGCTGCTGTGATGACTTCCATTAAGTCGGCGCCCAAAAGTGCTGGTTCAGTGGTTCCGACTGCTCGTGTCAACTGCCGGCCAAATGCAATAAATAATTACATTTATTTGCTTTAAATGCAATTACAAACAAACAAACAAACAAACAGAAAACAGGTCCTGGTTCTGGGTTTTGCATATTCTGACGCATCCTGTTCGCTTCGCTCTGTACGCCATTCGCCATTCGGTGTCGCCACACTGTCGGCTATTTCTCTTGCCCAACTGGACGCGTTCACAGTTCATTTGGTTTCACAACTCACACACAGACACACAGCCAACGGCCTTTTGCTGGCATTTTCCCACTCATTTCCGCTGCAATCCAATTGAACTTGGCTTGCTTGATTTATTTAATTAACTTTTTTCACTTATTTTTTCGTTGTTGTTGTTAGTTCACCGGCGAGTGCCAATAAAAGTGCCAGCGTCTGGTACCACAAACCTTTTTTCCTTTCTCTCGATATTTCTTTTGGAGTGCTTAAGCTGCGCCTTTCTTTGTAATTCTCATTGTGTTTAAGTGGCTGCAATTTCCTTTTATTGTACATCGAATGTGCTGCTCCAAACATATTGGCATTGTAATTTATGCGATTGCTCAAGTAACAATCGAATTGTCTTGCAGATTAATGGACTATCCTTTTTTATCCTGCATATCATTGACAAATTGGCATAACGTTGAGCGAGGTCGTACTGTACCAATATTGAGAAATATGCTCAATAGCTTATGAAATTCTATTTCGTAACTGCCCGAGGAACAAACTATTAAATCTTCTTTATTTTTTTAAATCCCCAAAAGAACTTTATCCTTTCTCTTCGCTCCCTCTCTTTGCTCTTCGCGCTTTTCAATTTATGCAACTGAGTCGCTTTGTCTTTTTGCAGTCGTTTCTCGTATTTTGCATTTACTGCGCTGCCTTTTGCTTTCTGTATATTTTAGTCTCACTTTTTTTTTTTTATTGTGCATGATTTCAGTTTTGGGGGCGTAGTCTTTGATAGCTATAGTGCCACACATATCCTTGTGGCAGTTCTTCCTTTTTTGTGTGGTATGCTACGTTATCCCAGCTGCATTACGTATGCGCTCCGTTGGCCGCGTCGCACTTTGCGGCTGCTGCATTTGCTACTTTGCAAATTTATTACAAATTTTTACATACGATTTATTGTTTGAGCGTGCTGCCTTCAACCAAAAGAGTTGCAGGATTGAGGGCGGTTTTCTACTATGGCACTCTCGCCCTTGTGGCGTTTAAGCCTGGGCCCCATAATGTGCGACCGACTTGTTAGTCCCTGAATGTGAATGTGTGAGTGTGGGGGTTTTGTGTGCTCACGAATTTCAATAAAAGCTGTCCCGCACAGTAGTCGTCTTCAACTTGACTAATAAGCTTTGGCCACGATGATTGTTGCAACCAGTAGTTGTTGTTCCTGCCTTGCTGCTGCTCGTTCGTTGACAGTGCAACATTTGCGTGTTTGGCGCATTTGGCAAGTTTGTTGCACGCCCGCATAAATAACACGTCGCAAATACATAAACTGACTTTTTGTTGCCTAATTTATGCAGCACAAAAGACGAAACTTTGTGTTACACTTCACTCTCTTGCCACCCGCACCTTGCAGCGCACGGCCAAACATAGAAACGGAAACGGAAATTTTGTGCTGTGCACAAATAAATCAGCGAGCAGCAAGCAGCAATGTCTGAAAAACAGGCCAGGTTGAGCTGACTGTTTGGGCTGTCTGCTGCTTGCCTTGCCTTGCCTTACTTTGCCTGCCTTGCCTGCCTTGCATGCCACGCAAATGTTGCACGAAATGCAAACAAGGCAAACAACAACAGCAACTAGTAGAATTTCTTCATCATCATGAAAGAAGAACCCACAGTCCGAAAAGCGCTTAACAAGTAAAAAGCAGCAGCAAAAAAAGTTATTTATTTTTTTAAATATCAGGTAGCATATGGACTGCCCTGCAAAAATTGTAAATGAAACTTTCATATAACTGAAAATACCGAAATACAATATTGCAGCTGAACAGATTTAAAGCTGATATTGAGTACAAGCAGCCAACTCTTTATTACGAGCTGTGGAAGATAAAGCTTAAGGCCATGAAAAAATAAGCAAAATAAATAAATCAAGCAATACTTAAATAACAACATTGTAATAAATATATGAACAATAGATTTGTGTTTAGCTTATGATAAAAAAGAAAAAAAAAAAAAAAACTCAAAAATTGCTGCCAAAATGATTAAGTACACAAAGTTTATGCAAACACAATAGATGTTTTACATGCCCACTTTATCAAAAGTTTAGTGCAACTAAAATCGGTTATAGCCTTGTGCCCTGCCCTTGGGCATTTGGCAAATGCTTTGCATTTGATTTATAGTTTCTAAAACGTCTTGTGCTCCAAATACATATGCAACGATTAAAGGGTATATTTGAGAAAGCAAAGTTTTCGACGAACATTTTTTTCTCTTGCTCTCTATTATACGTATTTGTACTCGTGTGTGTGTGTGTGGGTGTGTTTGCTATCTAAATATTTTGTTTTGGCAGCGCCAAAGTTTTGCTAGTTGAGGTCCTGCAATGGGGCCATCCGTGTTGCTTGCTGCCAGGTTTCTGGCTTGTCCTTCCACTTTGCCGCATGCTAAAAGTATTTACATTTTTCATTGCAACTAGAAGGCGCCGGAGAAGTAGGAACGGCAAGAGCTGTGTGAGCTGGCCAAAAAGGATGCTTGGCCAAAAGCCTTTTGCATTGCATTTGTGCTTGGCCTAATAGGTTTTTTGTTAATTTCTGTGGGATTTTACTTTAGAAATGGGCTTTAGCACATGTTGCCGCCAGTTTTATTTGGCTTTTGTTGTTGTTATTGTTGCTGTTGCGCATGCAACTTGTGAATAGATTAGAGTCAGGTTGCAGGATACGTGCAAATTGCATAAGACCTCATATATGTATATATAATAAAATGCTTTGCCGGCAATGCCAAAAATGAAGTAAAATTGGTTAAAGGAAAAGTTGTGCAGGTCAAAGGTGAGGCAAAGAGATTTTGGACTATGAGTTAGTTAGAGAGTCGAAAACTTTAGCCGAATGAGAAAAGTTGAAACTTACGTCATAGACTATTCTAACTTACCAAAGGAGGAAGCTCGATGTGCAGTTTGTTGCTGGTTTCTTAATGAGCCGCATTGCTGCCTCAAAGCGAACAACGCAGCGAAAACAATGCAAATGAAGATATGTACAGATATGAAGCAACAACAACAACGAAGAATAAGAATGCTGTTCTGTATTGTATTGTATTGGCAGCAGCTGCTGTTGTTTCTTTGTCGCAGTTTGCATATTGCGCATACGCAACGTTGTTGCGGATTTCAATTCCGTTGGCTGGCTGCCTGCCTGCTTGCCACACATTTTATTTGTGTGTGCTATTTCTTGTTCATCCTGCTGCTGATGCTCGTTTTCTGTTGTTCCCTCTGCCGTGGCATCTTTGCCGTTTGCTTGCCTCAGTAAATAAAAGAGCTGAATGCCGCGAAGTTTGTCTTATGCTTTTCAAATAGGTTTTTATTTTCTTGTTTTTGTATCGCTGCGAATGCGCCACAATTTGTGTGTGTGTGGCAGCTTGGTTATTTGCAAGTAAGTGTGGAACTAGAAAAAAATTGTTAGATATTTTTGCTTTCTTGAAACTTGAGACATTCAATTTCCTTTTTCATCTGCAAAAAATTTCAATTAAAATTGAAAGGAGCTTAAAATATTAAAATAAACATCTTGCAAAGATTTCCTGCTTGTTAGAACTGTCAACTTTTTCAATTATTATTTGTTTAGCGTAACTAATTGCCATCTTTCTATCTCTGTCTGTTGCAGTCTCATTCAGCGTGATACTCATCCGGCGCCCATTATCAACTGCCGCATGATGAACTCAGCAGGGAAACACATCCGCGATGCATCACCAGCGCCCGATCATCGTTCGGAGGCACGTCTGCGGATCGATCCCAAAGTGCTCGTATTTGTGGAGACAACATATTCGGGTCTGGGGCGGGACATTGCCGAGCTGCTCGTGTACAATCGCATCAAGTAAGTGCCATCGTTACCAAAGAGGAACCATAGACAATTAGGTCCGACAAATTTGCATAATTGCAAAGAGGCAACGATGCAATTATTACGCGCAAAGTAACTGCAAACGGAAGTGCCAGCGTAACCGACACCAGAAATGAATTGTGAATGCAGCCAAGTGCCAAGTGGCCCAAGCGGATGCCAGCCAACTAGCATCCAAGCTGCCATCTATCTCTCAGCCCTTCTCTCTCCCTCTCTCTTTTTTTGTCTGTCTGTTTCTGGCTATTGTCAATGTTGACCCAATTTGGGCAGCTGGCCATAAAAAGGCAGGTTATGAAATTAATGCCGCTCTCTAGCTCTGCTGTCCTGCTTGTCGAGGAGCAGTAAGCAGAGCATTTGAGTTTAATTGGCAACTTATGCTTTTGTGGTCGAGTATTCTACGTCTCGCCTCCAGTTTCCTCTACCCTCTTTGCCGCAGCGCTAGTTTTGCTCCGTTCTGAAGTCTGGATTTGTGCTGCATGTCGAACGGCTATGTAGGCATTTATGTTTGGTAAATGTGATACTCTGCTTAAATAAATCGCTTTAGTTGTTTGTAGTTTGCGATATCAAATTTCCAATTTCGGTTTGCCTTTGATGAAAAAACTTAAATTTTTTGGACTAGTTTCTAATCTTTTCTTATTAATTTTCTCCTTACAAAGCATTTTATAACGCTTAGAAACATGCCATTCCCTTTCAATTTAATCACATTTTAACAAACACTTTTTTTTTTTAATTAAGTTTGAGCAAGTTGTGATTATGTGTGGATTACTTATGTTTGCTGGCACTGTGAAAGGAATTGTGAAGCTTAACTATTTGTAATCCTATTGTCCAGAGCATGTAAGCTTCGTTGTGCACCATTATTCCAATTACGACACTCATCTTCTCCTCATGCTCTCTCTCTCCCCCCTCTTACTCACACTCGTGCGCTTGCCTGACAGGCACAAAAAAGCAATTCTTTTGCCATGGCATGCTTTGTGTGTCCTGGCCGCAATGACCGCAGGATGCAGCCTCCTGCAAAAACCGCAATTATAAAAACCATCTGGGCAAAGGATGGAGTAGATGTAAGGTGTGGCGGCATCAGGTTGCCTTTCCAACTTTTCAATAACATTTTATTTTATTTCTTCTATAGAGTGTATACATTTTTGGGTTTTGGGTTTTTTTTTTTTTTTAATTCGCACTTTCCCATTGAACATGAGAATTTAAGGACACGTGTGCAAATTGCGGTTATAAGGCAACTAGGTAAAAGCTGAAAGTGTGGCTGATCCAAACGCCCCCCTGCCCGCAAACCTTGTTAGTGGAGGGGGTGGGTTGGGGTTAAAAAAGTCAAAAGGCTAAAAGAATTTTCAATTTGCTGCTAGGTTTTGATGATGTTGTCAGTGCTCTTGAGCTGCACAGTTCGCAGCTCGAGCTTTGCTTTGTGTTATATATAATTAAATTTTCGTCGTTATGCCAAACTAGCTTCATGGTTCCCAATGCTGGATGCTGCTGCCAACAAGCTGTGCTGCAGCAGTCAGGCAAGTGCTTCAACTCTAATGAGATTTCAAGTACAAATAGCAAGAGAGTCACAGACAAAGTCACTCCAGTCAGCAGTTAGTGTCGTATGGACGTCGCAGTGAAATGTGTCTCTCTCTCTCTGTCGCTATGTCACCCATTGTCTTGTAACCGAATAGTATGTGCAACTGACTCGCTGCTTCAAAAGCTAATCAGTGCGTTCATGTGTGTGTCTTGTTGTTCGCTTATCAATGACTTCATTAGTGGCACTTGACTTGAGGCAGCAGCGCCAAGCACAGTTTCGCCACGCTTTTGCCGGCACAACTTTGCCAAGGCAAGCAACAAATTTCATCAACATTACCATCTAATTATAGTTGATGACTTTTGTGTTTCACTATATGCGGAACAGTTTTGGTGTTATAGGCACGACAGATTCTGGCGCCTGTAGCATTGTATAAGTTTTGCTGCAACAATCAGAGCTGCGTGTGTCCTGTCATATATTATGCGCAGGTGCTGTAATTTCTCTACTTAATTATCAATTATTTATGAGCTTGTATGCTTGCCTGGCAGCAAATTGCACCCAAGTTGCCACTCAATTAGCCATGAAAAATTCACTCGCTGACTTTTAAGCATGTGTGTGTGCGTGTGTGGCAACGTGGCAGGTATGTGTGCTTGAAACATAAAGAGCTGCACAGCTCGGGGCAGCTAATTGTTGCAACCATAATGTCGCTTTGTGCACTTTTTCTCTCTGTCTCTCTCTTTTATTTTCTTCTGCTCCAATTAGCTTCAATGCTTTGTAGCCCCCAAAAAAGCTGACGTTGCCTCAATTGATTGATTGCCAAGTTTTGCCAGCCAGTTTTGGCTTTCTCTCATTCCCTATCTTATTCCTTTCTCTGTCTCGCACGTTTCGTCATTCAATTTTGTGCTTGAGCAACGCAGACAAATGGCATTTGCCCTTGCTCCCTTATCCGC
Source organism: Scaptomyza flava (assembly GCA_030179655.1). Taxonomy (NCBI): domain Eukaryota; kingdom Metazoa; phylum Arthropoda; class Insecta; order Diptera; family Drosophilidae; genus Scaptomyza; species Scaptomyza flava. Next base: position 5,160,589 of record JARNME010000404.1, on the reverse strand, counting down.
ATCCAGCAAAATGGCTGCCAGCCTTACCCAGAAAAGTATGCAAAACTTTTGCAAAGTTTTTATGCCCCCCCAAAAAAAAAGGTCGGCCCACCACTGTCCGATCTTTAAGAATTAACACGCAAAGTTGGCTGCCGCTGCTATTTGCTGCTGCCAATGTTGGCATCTAATGCGCCGTGAAATTCTAATGGAATTTCCTACGTAATTAGGCGATACTCACAAGATAAAAGAATAGCTGAAGCATACACTGCGTCGTTGTGCGCTTATGAAATTGGTAATTGCCACGCCCATGCTAGTGTGGCATGCCACAAGCTGACTTGGCATTATGCTCGTGTGTAATAGCTACTTAACCTTATTTTCAATTTTTGATTTGGCTTTGTGCTTTAGAGCTAATAAAATCAGTCACTGAGTCGCGTTGAGTCAAGTCAAGCCTGAATCAGAGTCGAAGCAGCGGGAGCTAAGTCAGCACACGGAAGTCATCAGCAGCAGCCTTGTTATCATTGCGCTGCATGCTCACATGCTGCAACCACCCACATCCGCATACACACACATGTGTGTGTGTGTGTTTGTGAATAACATAGCATGCTTTGCGGCGCTGGCATGGGTTTTTCGTTGGTTTTTGGCGATGATTGCGCCACTGGGAGCCGCCCAGAAACTTTTAAAAACGCGAAACGCCAGCAAACAACAACAACGAAGGCAGAAATAACTACTCTAACCACCAACAGCAGCAGCAGCAGCAGCATCGTCTATGCGCTGACATCAATTTACAGACACATGGCAAACGCCATAAACAGCGACCACAATTGGATGCTTGCCATGGCAACAGCCAGCCGCCTTATTGCCGCCTGCTGCTGCTCTTGATGCCATCCTCTTTTCCCAACATTTCCTGTTCATTCTTGCGTGCTTTCGCAACGGCAGCTGCCACAACTCCTTGGCTCGTCATAATCACACCCTTTTGCGCCAATGTTTACTTTAATAATGTCGCGGAAAATTTTTATTTTCAATTTTTTACAAATCGATGAAGTTAACCTGCCACATTCTATGGCACAGTGGTGCAAATTGTGTGTGGCAAACATGCCAGTTATTTTTGTATTTTTTTATCTTAACTTAACACTCAAAACCTGGACAACCTTTCTCTTTCTTTAAAATTTTCTTAGATTTCTTATACATGAATTTACTCACTTATCCAATTAACATCTTTGAAAAATAATATTTGTGACACTGTGCACTCGTTGCCCTAACGGCAACAACAATGTGGCATTAAAGGTCGACCCCTAGCAAATATGGCTATACAATATAGTCCGTATATGCATGTGTATATACGCTTAAGTATGCCTGTATGTGTGTGTGTGTGTGTCGTACAAATAAAAAATATTTTTCTCTTGTGCTTGGTACGTGTTGGAGCATCATTGGCTTTTGCTGCTGCCTGTGATGTTGTTGCTTTGTGTGTGTGTGTGTGTGTGTGTGTTGTGCTGTCGCAGCTATTCTCAGATTGCTGCCTCATCCTTGTTGTGCCTTTCCGCCGCCGCCGCCGCCGCCGCCGACGCCTTCCTTCCTCCTTGCCTTGTTTTGTGTGACAAGTTGGCTCGGCTGAGTTTTGTGCGCTGTTGCCGCTTGTTGTTATTTTTCAACAAATTGGTTATTTTATTGAATTACTCAAGCAGCAGGCAGTCTTCCTCCCCCTTTATATACCTACATAGCCACGCCCATGCCTTGTGTCATTATATTGGCCTAAGCTGGCAACGCTGGGGGAGTCACAAAGTCGCGAACCTTTCTGTGATGCCACAATGGCCAGGACATTGGCTTTGCGTGTCTTGGGCTGACTCTCTCTCTTAGCCTTGTTGCCTGACTGTTTTGTATGCTTTTCGTTTTTTGCCGTTCACTTAAGTAGTTTTGCCGCGTATAATACATTTTCTACTTTAAACTCATTTATTGCCCACGACTGGCTGAGCGTATTCTTCAACTCTCTCTCTTTCCCGCTGCCCATATAATAGCCATTTGTTGTATAATTTTCACATTGTTTAGTGTCCTGGGCGAGAAAGTAACGTTTGTAGCTAGCTGCCTTTTGGGGTTTCTTCGTACTTTTATTTATGATATATAGATTGCCAAACGAGTTGCTTAAGCAACCAGCCAAGGATAAAGTGGAGGTGTGTGTTGAGTGAAGGAGGGGGTGAGGAAATAGTGTAAGTGATGCGACTAGCGTACGTATAAACCAAGCTAAATACCAAAGTGGCGAGGGAAATTGTATGCCATGTTAATGGCCCAAATGGCTTAATTCGTGCCACGAGCTAAGGCAACTAAATGGCTTAAAGGTGCAAACGCCCACTACCATGGCTACCATTGATTTTTGGTAACAATTTATGGCCATGCTACTAAAAGAAGGCTGCATTAATAAAGTAATAAACAACAACTTTGGCTACGTGGCTACCTTCAAATTACTTAATTACAAGAAGTAACTACAATTTGTGTGCAATTAAATTGTGTTGAGGGTTTCTAATTAATTAAGTAAGTAAGAAAATGGCATTAAAGCTATCTTTAAATGAAAACCTTAGCCAAAG